>LPNX010240836.1:96237-160659 GCA_001517045.1 Pseudotsuga menziesii
GACGGTCAGATCATAAGGTTTATTAACAATATGCATGAATTTGCCGATTGTCAAATCAACTATCAGGATGAGCAAAGTTCTCATGTTGAACAAGAGGATCAGCCAAGAAACCCTATTCCCATGAATGTTATTGAATGGGAGCACACTTTTGATAGACAGGACAGATATAAAAAGAAAGAAGCAAAAAAGTTGGATGATTACATAGAAATAAACATTGGTACTGATGAAGAACCAAGAAATATAAAAATTGGAAAAGGTACTTCTGACAAAGAAAGAAAAGATTTAATAGAGTTAGTAAAGGAGTACAGAGATGTGTTTGCTTTTACATATGATGAGTTAAAAGTTTATCGGGATGACGTATTCCAACATACTATCCCCCTAAGGTTAGAAGCTAAACCTTTTTGGCAAAAACTTAGAAGAATAAATCCCAAGTTGGCCTCCATGGCCCAGAAAGAACTACAGAAAATGTTGGCAGCTGGCATCATTGCACCTACCAGACATTCATCGTGGTGCTCAAACTTGGTTGTGGTAAGAAAAAAGAATGGGCACTTGAGGATATGCATCGATTTTCGAAACTTGAATATTTCATGCATAAAAGACAATTACCCTCTACCGGATATGGAAACATTACTGCAAAGAGTAACTGGATCGGGGATAATGTCCATCCTAGATGGTTTCTCAGGATATAACCAGGTGCTAGTAAAACAGGAGGATCGACACAAAACCACCTTCACCTCACCTTGTGGAACATTTGAGTATTTAAGGATGCCTAGATTAATTAAGGTTGCCAAGATTTATCAACGGTTGCCCGAGTCTCTTGCCCATATTGTTCTGGGTTCACTCGGATATTGCTCGAGATTTATTCCTACTTTTCGGACACTCTGATGCTGCCAGGGATCAACCTTATGGCATTTCTGTGACTGCTCGGATCCTTCCTCAGCTGCCCGAAAGTTCTGTTGTGTAAGACGGTGACAGTAACCAGACTACCCAAATATTCTAAGGTTGCTCGAGCTGAGGAAATGACTTCTAGAATAGTGAACAGCCTGCCCGTGCTGAAAATGAACTGCCTGTGGTGTGAATAGACTGACCGAGGTTCCTTTCTTGCTGCCCAGAGTACTTCTGTGGTTACCCGAGCTGAGTGAAGAGTTGCCCGAGGAGAGGATGGTGCTGCCCGAGAAGAGAGAGATCTGTTCAGAGTTGGCCGTGAGGAGGAGGTGAATAGCCTTCACTTAAGGGTGTGGAAAGGATGATGCCCTAGCTAGCTAAACCGCCATGCGAGGGCACAAACCTTGAACTCTACTATTCACTTGTAAAGAACAACAAAAAACTTATTCTCTAACAAGCAACAAAGATGGAGTTGTGGTGTATCTAAATGAATGGCAAGTGATCTTCTTTTATAGCCTTTGAGTCCCTTGGATGTGGACCATACACAAAAGAATAAAATAATAGGGTTTTATTCTTTTACCCTTTTGACTTTTTCTTTAAAGTACTAATGACCTTTTTATGTTTTCAATTTGACTCTTTAGTGGTCCAAGGGTCCTTATGTATTTTTTACTTTTACCTTTTAGCCTTCTTCAAGTGCCCTTTGATCAATGCAAGTGGTCATAGCGGTCCTTCATACCCGCTCAAAGTACATCATCATAAATAGGGAGAATTACTAATGCTTTTATCTCAAACTCCTTGTGCCACCAAGATTGGGTACTAGGTGTCTTAACCAAGGGTTGGTAATCCTTGGAGATGGTCACAAAGCCCACAGATCGAGGGTAGGAGTGCCTCACATGCCCAGACCTGGTGTAGGACTTATAGTCATGTCTTGGTAACTGACCAGGTGTCTCAGCCCTAGGCTACATCATTTGACTCAATGTCAAATACTTGGTAACTAACCAAGCATCTCCATTCTCCCAGAGAATGGCTCTCAACTCTAGGATGAGTCCCCTAGTCCTAGACTGGTTCTTCTTCCTGGTAACTGACCAGATGCCTCCATTCAAAGAATGGCTACTCATCTATAGGATGAGTTCCTCCAGTCTTGGACTGGTTCCACATCCTGGTATCTAACCAAATGTCTCCATTCAAAGAATAGATACTCATCTCAAGGCTGAGTCCCCCCAGTGCTGGACTGGTTCCACATCCTGGTACTTGACCAGATGTCTCCATTCAAAGAATGGCTACTCAGCTCAACGCTGAGTTCCCCCAGTGCTGGACTGTTTCCACATCCTGGTACTTGACCAGATGTCTCCATTCAAAGAACAGCTACTCAGCTCAAGCCTGAGTTCCCCTAGTGCTAGACTGGTTCCACATCCTGGTACCTGACCAGATGTCTCCATTCTTCAAGAGAATGGCTCTTGATGTTGCTTAGAAAAAATCAACACTCCCTCTTAGAGAGAGAGGTATTCTCTGCCATGCCAAGCTTTTCACGAAAGTACACAAACTTCGTTGTTGTCATAGGCTTGGTCAAAATATCTGCAATCTGTTCGTCTGTACAGATGTACCGCAACTTCAAAGTGCCTCTCTGTCATCTTAATGCAACTCTAATTATCGCAATGAATAATTGTTGATTCAAGATTTCCACCTAACAGATCAGATAGTAGTTTCCTAAGACAAACTACTTCCTCGCAGGCATCACTTTTTGCAATATACTCAACTTCAGATGTACTTTGTGCTGTGGAACCTTGTTTCCTGCTGGACGAAGAGATCATTGCAGATCCCATACTGAAACAGTAACATGAAGTACTTTTCCAGTCTACTACACTGCCAACCCAATTTAAGCATGGGCCTGGCCGATTCCTTCCGGCTCGACGAGATCCACCAATCGCCAATTAATAATAGTAGCGCATCCAGAGGAGCTGGTGCGAGCTATCTCGTAACACCTGGCGTCGTAACACCTGGGAATTGGCCTCACATTCGATCGTCTTTCTATACGTCGGAACATCCGCAGCTTCTTCGTTCGGACCGGTCTCAAACGTATACATCTCCCTTGCTTAGGTCTAGGCTTAGAAGCCCCACCATCCCTTTAGTCTACATCTTTGCCAGCAACCGGGGAATCATTAGAAACATGACTGGGAAAAGCAGATATTCTGTACCGGAAGTAGGCATATCCAACTAACATTACTCCATTGATGGAAGTATGAGTGATGGTACCTCGCACATATCTGAGTACATGTTTGGCAGCTACCCAGTGTATGTGCTTTGGATCAGACATGAACTCACTCAGAGCATTCACTATGTAACAGATATTTGGTCTTGTGTGTACGAGATACATCAGAGATCTAATGAGTTGTCAATACAGGGTAGAGTCCATATCTTATGAACTGGTGGTTGAGTCTTTCATCTTCTTCAAGTTTGTTGTCATGGGCATGCTCATGGACTTGCAGTCCTGTATCCCAAATCTCTGCAAGATATCAACTGCAAACTTCCCTTTTGTTAGGAAGATCTTGTCTAGCTTTTACCAGATCTCTAGGACAAAATAATCCATCAGATCAAGATCCTTCATTTCAAATTCAAAGGTCAACTCCCTCTTACACTAATCTATCAGCTATTCCTCTCCATCAAGGAACAAATCAATTTTGATTGAACTATTTTCTTTAATCATAGCATCATTCCATACATGTTGGCTTGTTGTTTCTTTGTATGTGGAAGGTTCAGCGTTGACGAGTTGGCTCATAAGACCTGAGTACTTCTATGACCTTAAGCTTTCTCTGAAAGTCCCAGGAGGAGCTTTATGCTTCTCAGCTTGTTGTATCGTTTCTCGGTACCAAGCAAGTCTCCTTTTGGAAGGAGGGACCTCAAAAAGTTCTTCTGGTGGACTTCTAGGTTCCTCAGGTTCATCTGGAGTTTGAGTCTCAAATTCTTCTTCCTCTCTCTTAACTTCTGAATCTAGGATCTCAGAAGGAGGTTCTTCATCTTCCTTTGAAGGCTCTTGTGTTTGACGAAACACAGCATCCCTTTTGATTCCTACTTCTCGACAAAAATCATCAATCTTGTTAGACTCATATTCTCCTTTTAGGATACAGATGTGTCTGCCTGTCTGATTTTCACTCAGGGCTTTGAACTCTTTAAGAAAGTAAATCCAGGACTTCCGAGAATGTTCATTTATGAACAAAACATCATACAAGCACCCACTCAAGGAGGGTGAAGATATGGGCCTACAAATGTCAGAGTGAATCAAATCCAATATTCCTTCGCTTCTAGAGAAGGATTTCTTAATGTTCTTACCTAGAACACAACCCTTGCAATTACCATCATGTTTGGGAGAAATCTCTAGCATACTTGTAACCATCTATTGAAGGCCTAGAAGAGCTGTATAGTGGAGGTGTTCAAACCTTCGATGCCATCACTCATATGGATCAACTGTGTGGTGAACCAAGGGTAGTGTGGAATTTTCAGAAGCCTTATAAAGACCTCCCTCTCGAACCCCAATCGTTATGGCTGAGCTTAGCTTCTCAATCTTTTCCCATAGTAGGACCTTCTTGTCCATGAAGAGGACTTTGTAGCCCTTGTCTTCTAAGCTAGCGACGGAGAGGAGGTTTTTCTTCAAACCAAGAAAATATAAAACATCATCAATATGCAAAACCATACCTGAATCAAGTTGAAGTGAAGTTGATCCAACTCCTTCAATCTTATAAGTGGAGTCATCTCCAAGTTCCACTTAAGTAGTGAACTTCTTTATTCTATAGCTGGTGAGTGTTTCACGATGACTTGCCATATTCTGGAGGCACCACTATCTACTAACCAAGAGGTAGCACTGTCAGTGATGGATTCAGAAAGAGCAGAGATCAGGTAATATTCCCTTCTAGGTTCATCTTCTTTGGTAGCCTTGGTATTCTTCTTCTTCTTAGGTTCTTTTTCTGCAACAAAAGCTTGGAACCTTCTTTTGAGCTTCCTCTTGGGTTCTCTGCAATCCTTGGTGAAATTCCCAATCTTATGACAATTATAGTATTCCAATTTTGAAACATCAATGTGTTTACCTTTTGGTTTCTTTCCCTTCCCTTTCTGAGGGGACAACTTCTTGAATTTTCTTGTCTTCGCTGTAAGAGCAAGGTTTCCTTCCTTAGTGCCAGTTGCCTTGTTTTGAACTCTTACTTCTTCCAAGCAATCATGCCAAAGTCTATCAAGGTTTGGCTGATTTTCACGTCTGCTTATAGCTGCCAGAAATGTTTCCCAAGAGTTTGGGAGGCCATCGAATACAGTCTGTACAAGGTCATCGTCATTCACAATAATATCAATAGCAGTGAGTTGGTCTCTTACCGATGCAATCTTTGTGAAGAAGGGTCCAACCCCTTCATCCATGTTCATCTTCAGTGTTCGAAGCCTTTTTGTAATATCCCAAACACTGAATGTTCCCAAAAGTGACATGCATGCAAACCCTAAAAGTGACATGCGTGACATCTAAGCATTATTTAATGATGCATGCACCCAATTAAGTCTCCATGCACATGCATGCAAGTCAACTACAAATTAGAAGTTAAAGTGACGTAATTAGGTCAAAAGTTAGGGTTTTCGTAGTTGAAAGTTATAAAAGAAAGATAAAGTGAATCGAGACTTTACTTTTGGATTATTATTATTTTGGAGCTCTTGAGAAGCAGCACAGCGTGTGAACACAACAGTTGGGGTTCAAGACGGCGTCTTCAACTAACGAGGTTTCGGCAGTGAGATATCTGCCCTAGTCTCCTTCGGGATAAACCATCCAGGTCTGTCACCGTGTTTATTGCATTCATCATTATCCAGTATATGTCCGAAGGTTATTTGCAGGTTCATCCGTACAGCTAGGGGCATTTAGCTGGGAAACATTAATCATTCACCAGGACTCTGGATCACTATATTTCTTCCGCATGCGGCCTGCATCCTCACTGATAGGATCACTCTACTGCATTGGGTGATTATCAACCATCAGATTGTCCATCTGGGGCAGCTAGCAATAGTATACAGGGTTGTGGGGGCATGAGCAGCAGATTGGTAGATCAATTCACTAGGGCATTTGGAGGGGTCAAAACTCTTGCATGCTCCAGCCATCCTCTCCAACACGGGCACACCTTCCTTCCGACTTATTTCCAACTGAAACTGACCATCCCTTCAGCAAAAGTGTCACACTTGTTTGATTCAACCAATCGGGATATTGCAGCAGAAAACCAGGTTATTTCTTCATCAGCTCAACTCATCTTGCATGCGTATTCTCTCTGGAGCATATTCAGTTGGCTTATCAGTGGTAAGTGTTCATTCTATCCTACAAACCCTAACCTTAATTTCAGCTATAAAATAGGGAAATTTTGCATGGCAGTTTGCATGCCTTGCTATTTCAGTAAATTTGCATAGAAATAGAAAATATTAGTATTTGGGATATTATAGTGGTATCAGAGCTATTTTCCTTGCTAGCTGTGGGCATGCAAAAATATAAATGAATTCAGAAGGCCCATACAACATTACTCATAGGAGACAGAGGTATAGAGATAGAGAATTGGAGTTAGAGGACGTAGATTTGGGGAACAGAGAATATCAGTTTGGAAAAGGCAAAGAAGCAATGGCCGATGATGATAAAACAGCTGTCGATAGTCTCATATTAGCCATAAAAGAACTCACTAATGGGCAAAAAGAAATGATGAGCACCTTCAGGAAAATGACTGAGAAGAATGGGCCCACCCCACACAGTCCCTTATTTCCCAACAGTGATAGGGTATCCACCAGTAGTAGTAGGGAGCAGTTACATACCAACATGTAGAGCCATCCCCATATATACAAGCCTTTCCAACCTACCATCCCTTAATTCTTAGATAGTCTAGTTGCAGTGCCTCTAGCACAAGTAGAACCAAAAGAATCCATGAGTGCCTACCTAAGAGAATATAGAGCTTTAAGAGAGGACTTCCATTCAACCATGACCTTCATTGACTTCTGCCACTTTAAAAGTAAGAACAAACCCAAAGCTTACAATAGGCCATTCACCCAGAACTATGAGTTAACAACGCACCGTAGGGAAACTGACTATCCCTACCTTTGAGGGCACCCGGGGTGGCCCAGCCAAGAATTGGGTGTAGAAGTTGGATACATACTTCCAGCTCAACCCCATGATTGAGACAGATGCCATTAAATTGGCTACTTTGCATTTGGTTGAGGATCTCCTTAAAGGCATAGTTGGGGAACTGAAGAAAGATGAGCATGAAGTACAAGTTGTTGGTGAGCTTCATTTGGAGTTAACAGTACATGATGTGGATGTGCATCAGGAGATAGCATTAGAGCCATCCTATGAGTCTAGCGACACAAGCACATTCCCTAGTCAGATTGTGGACAAACCGTGTGATGAGTTGGAGTTGGTACACTCTTCATCACCTACAGCAGCAATCCAAATAGTTATGACAGGCAAAATACATGAGGTGCAAGGCAATGAGCACAGCAGTCGAGACAATGAGTAGTCACACATGGAGGTTAGGGAGAGTTTATACATACATGAGATAGAGCTTCCAGATGATAGTCTCCGAAAGAAGATTAAACGGGTTAAAGAAAGCATTCTAGCGATGAAAGAGAGGACCAAGATACTCCGAGACACCATAGTACAACGAGATGTTGAGCTTACAGTTCTTCGAGTTGTATGTACCAAGTCAGAGGTCAGGCTGTCTAGTATTGAAGAGCAGTTGGATTCCTTGATGGGGCAGCAGAAGAAACATACTATTGCATTTCAAAGTAAACCTCTTAAGGAGTACATAGACAGGGCTTGCAGTAGCTTGAGTCCACATTTGCATAATGGTGGATGGTTTTTACAGGTTGGCCAGGATCGAGAAATTGACCAGCAGTACATGAGCATTCTAGTTGAAATCAAAAGGGTAGAATGTCAGCTTGGTAGGATTATTCCTTGTGATGGTGCTTATGGACAAGGTACTTTTTGGGGGTTGGATTGGAGAGAGATTAAGAGTTGGTGTCCTATTGAGTGGGCGATTCTTGGGAAGACATTCCTAGCCAAGGGTATAGTCCCACAAGAGCCTTCAAATATTTGGGATGAAATATGCACAAGTTTGCATTGGGATCTAGGTCGAAGACCTTATGAGGGATGGATACAGTGTTTACTGATGGTATTACTTGGGAGTCTACATGATGCTCCTTGTGTCGATACTATGCAGGGTAGCGGTGGATGCATTTTGACCTCTGCAATTCTCAGATTGATTTGGGACCCTGGGATTACAGTGACTGACAGTTTAGTGATTGCTAGAGGTTGCTTTTAGGAGGTCTCTGGTGATGGTACTGTACAGTGTAGTGTTTTGAGCAGAGGGTGCTACAGATCTCCTAGGATAATTTGGGACCCTGGGATCATCCCCGGATTCAGTTGGTTCAGTTGATTGATTGTGGATTTGCGTTGGCATTGCTTGAGGACAAGCAATCTTTGGAGAGGGAGGACTGTAATGTTCCCAAAAGTGACATGCATGCAAACCCTAAAAATGACATGCATGCAAACCCTAAAAGTGAGATGCATGCAAAGCCTAAAAGTGACATGCATGCAAACCCTAAAAGTGACATGCATGACATCTAAGCATTATTTAATGATGCATGCACCCAATTAAGTCTCCATGCGCATGCATGCAAGTCAACTACAAATTAGAAGTTAAAGTGACCTAATTAGGTCAAAAGTTAGGGTTTTCGCAGTTGAAAGTTATAAAAGAAAGATAAAGTGAATGGAGACTTTACTTTTGGATAATTATTATTTTGGAGCTCTTGAGAAGCAGCACAGCGTGCGGCCACAACAGTTGGCGTTGGAGATGGCGTCTTCAACTAACGGGGTTTCAGCGATGACATATCTGCCATAGTCTCTTTCAAGATAAACCATTCAGGTTTGTCACTGTGTTTATTGCATTCATCATTATCCAGTGTTCCAATATATGTCCGAAGGTTATTTGCAGGTTCATCCGTACAACTAGGGGCATTTAGTTGGGAAACCCTAATCATTCACCAAGACTCTGGATCACTATATTTCTTCCGCATGCGGCCTACATCCTCATTGATAGGATCACTCTACTGCATTGGGTGATTATCAGCCATCAGATTGTCCATCCGGGGCAACTAGCAGTAGTATACAGGGTTGTGGGGGCGTGAGCAACAGATTGGTAGATCAATTCGCTAGGGCACCTAGAGGGGTCAAAACTCTTGCATGCTTCAGCGATCCTCTCCGACACGGGCACACCTTCCTTTCGACTTATTTCCAGCTGAAACTAACCACCCCTTTAGCAAAAACGTCACACTTGTTTGATTCAGCCAATCGGGGTATATTAACTGAAAACCAGGTTATTTCTTCATCAGTTCAACTCATCTTGCATGCGTCTTCTCTCTGGAGCATATTCAGCCGGCTTATCAGTGGTAAGTGTTCATTCTATCCTGCAAACCCTAACCCTAATTTCAGCTATAAAATAGGGAAATTTTGCATGGCAGTTTGCATGCTCGGTTGTTTCAGTAAATTTGCATAGAAATAGTAAATATCAGTATTTTGGATATTACACTTTTCTTCAAAATTCTCTTCTGACTAGGAGCCTTTTTTTCATACAGATTCGTCAAGGTGTCAAAGCATTCTTTAGCAGTCTTCAATGGTGTGATGGTGGGCATCAAGGTTTCCTTCGTTGATTCATAGATGATTCTTCTAGCCTTTGCTTGCTTCTTCTTGAAAGTGATTCTTCTAGTATTCGATGTTGGTTCTTCTAAGGTGTTGAAAACCAAGTCATCAAGGTCGTTTTCCTCCAGGATGGCTATGAGCCTAGATTTCCAAAAGTTGTAATTTGTTGAACCTTCAAGCTTTTCTTTCAATCTGAAAGTGTTGGTAGCCATCTCTGCTACACAAGTCAGTTATCTAAGTGTGCAAAATGTCCCAAGGTCTATAAAGACAACAGTAAACTGCTCTCTTACTGGGGTCTTCACATGCAAAGCTCTGATACCATGTTGAATTTTAGCATTAGCATGTATTCTTTAATTTTTGTAGACTGTAAGCTAACAATAAGACAAGTGCAGTAGATAAATCAAAACAACACACATGGACACAAGATGTTTTTGTAGGGAAACCTTTAAAGGACAAAAACCCAAAAAGCATTAGTAATTCATCCCTTAAATGAGATGACTGAGTTCGTAGTAGAATTTTGAGATGAATGTTCTTCAATAATTTGCTAAACCCAAACAGGCTAAACACATTGTCAAACCCTAGACAACTTTGATCAAGAATGTCTCAAAGACAAATTTCACCAAAAAAGCAGATTTAGGGCTAACTGCCCAGATTTCCTTCTGCTGCCTGGAATTCTTTTCTACTACCCAAACCTTTATCTCAGCTGCTCGAACTTTTGTATCTTCTGCTCGAACTTCTCATATTTGTTCTAGGGCTACCCAAGTACACAACAGAGTTGCTTGGATCTTTTTCTTATTGCCCAAGCTTTGTTAGAGGCTACCTGGAAGCATTTCCTGCTGCCCGAGTCAGAGATATGTCTGCCCTAGATCAGATCTGCTTGGCCGAGATCTGCCAGGATCTTCCCGCTGCCTGCCCATGGTGGTTTCATGCCTGCCCGTGGTGGTTTTGTGCCTGCCTAGAATTATAGAGGCAGCGCGTGAATAGCTTCACCCTGCCCAGATCTAGATCAGGCTACCTGGGATCAATTTAAGGGCTGCCCAGATTTATCAATAGTTGCCCGAGTCTCTTGCCCAAATTGTTTTGGGTTCAATCGGATGCTGCTCGAGATTTATTCATGTTGCTCGAACACTCTGATGTTGCCAGGGATCAACCTTATGGCATTTCTGTGACTGCTCGGATCCTTCCTTAGCTACCCGAAAGGTCTGCTATGTAAGACACTGACAGTAACCAAGGGGTGCCCCCTCAACTTGGCCATTCATGTATTTCATTGTTATATCTTATAATATGAATTTGTAAAGGGGCCTAGGGTGAATTAAGCCCCTAAGTGACCCCTCTCATGTATTGCTATGTCATACTTTATGTTATATTGTGAGTTTAACTTGGGATAGTACACCCCCATGTTGACTCAGTCACTTGATCCATGTATTGATCTTGATATCTTTTATCTCCACCGTCGAAGATGTTTTAATCTCGACTGTTGGATGATAGTTGGTTAGAATGAGGACACACTCTCTAGCTATTTAAGAGAGGTGAACCCCCATTGTTATTCATGAGCTTTGGCACCAGGATTTGAATAATGAGATTTTTGTCTAGGATTACACTTTGAGTTCTTATGATGTGTTAATGGTTTGTTGATTGGTATTGCTATTCTTTTATACTGAGTTTATGCCGGGATAAATCTTGTATATTTTCTTACACCCATCCATGTGCAGGTTGAAGGAGGTGCATTTGAGGAAGGCGCATTGGTGGGGAGACTCACTTTGTGTCGGCTCTTGGGTTTTGTGTATCAAGGAGTGATTCTTTCTCGATGATTTTTCATTTCCCATACTCTCTTTATGCTGCAGACCCATTCGTTTGTCTTGTTGATTGACCTCTTTTGTTGGACAAGTGGAAAGGGGGCGCTAGGGTCATTGAAGGAAGCAAAACCTCATCAAGATCTTGCTCGGAAACTATCATTTAATCAAAAGGATGACAGTCTTCATTATCTCTGATATCATCTACAAGAACCAAGTATGTTTCACAGGTAATTTCTCTCGTTTACTTTTTGTATGCATTGCCCATTATTTTCTAAATTGAAAAAACCCTCATTTAGTAGTAGGAAAATCACCAAACCAATTTTCACCGAGAATTGGCAAATTTAACAATCTGGGTTTTGAGCGGCATACCAAGGAACCTTCTCTTCCTCAAAAACGTCAAGCTTGTACTCCTCTGCCCACCTCTAGGCACAAATCTTAGTTTGGGAGAAAATGCCCTTGTTTTGTCAGCTGGTTAATTCCCTCTGTTTTCAGTTGGGTATTTTTGTTTTCCAATCATCTTACCCAATTAGGTGTGTTGAATCCTTAATTTCATTAAATCAACCTCGTCTTGGGCATTTCCCATATTTCTTATTACATCCCCCAGGGTCCAAGGTCTGATTATCTAAACAAACACACCAACCATAGATCTATTTAAACTCCTTAAGTCACTGGTCTAAATTGATTTGAGTAACATTTCCACATTCCTTAAACACCCGTTCTCGAATATTCCTTAAATTGTGGTTTATCGCTTAAATCTAGGGTTTCCTGCTCTCACCTTGTGTATTCACACTTTTGGGCTTGATCTGTCCTTTCACGATAAGATCGGGTCTCCTCCATTGTCACTTGGGCACTTAATGGCATAAAACAAAGGAATCCCTATCCGACGTGACAACCATCCATCTTTTGGGGGTTAGGGTTTTCGTAGGTCACAACTTTGGTGGTCTGTCTCTCTACCATCCTGTATAGGATTCATCTATTGGGAAACTACAAGATCTATGATAATAGTGACTTTTTCCTAAGTCATAAAAAGGGGAAAATTGAAGTGACCCTTGCAATTAATAACTTGAGATGAGTTTTAATTTTCACTTTAGAGAATAAAGTGACTTTTTGATAAATTGAAGTGAGGTGAGTAAAATTAATTTTGGAGAGAATTAGAAGTGCATTTAATCTCATCCATCCATCTAATTCATTTTGGGCATTAATGAGCAACCTTGTTGATGAAGAACCCACATGTTTTAAAGAAGCTTCGAAGAAGAAGGAATGGATGTAGGCCATGATCGAAGAATACCAGTCAATAATAAAGAATGATGTTTGGGATGTGGCGCCAAGACAAAAGGACAAGTCAGTAGTTTCTTCAAAATGGATTTTCAAGACAAAACATTCAACAGATGGCAGTATTGAAAAGTTTGAAGCAAGATTTGTCACACGAGGTTTTTCACAAAAGGAAGGAAATTATTATGAAGAAACTTTTGCACCAGCAGCAAGATATACTTCTATCAGAACTGTCCTTGCCTTGGCAGCCAAGATGAAATGGAAGCTACATCAAATGGATGTAAAAACAACTTTTCTAAATGGAGTCATAGAAGAAGAAATATATATTGAACAACCACCAGGATTTGAGACCCAAGACAAGGAAACACATATGCAGATTAAAGAAAGTTCTATATGGGTTAAAACAAGCACCCAGAGCATGGTATGGAAGAATTGATGGGTTCCTAATGAATTTGGGCTTTACCAAAAGTAAAGTTGATTCCAACATTTACCATAAGGTTGAGAATGATGGGATCATGATATTACTATTGTATGTAGATGACCTATTTTTTACAAGGAGAAGCTCATCAGTGAATGTAAGAAGAAACTTGCAGCAGAGTTTGAGATGAAAGACCTTGGCACAATGCACTATTTCCTAGGTCTTGAAGTATGGCAGTTTTCTGATGAGATTTTCCTAAACCAAGGAAAATACACAATAGATATTTTGAAGAGATTTGGGATGTTAGATTGCAAAGCAATAAACACTCCGATGGTGACAAACCTGAAGCTACTAAATGATGACTCTTCTGAAAGAGTAGATGTCACATTAACAGACAGATTATTGGCTCACTGATGTATTTGACAAATACAAGACCACATATATGTTTTGCTGTGAACACCTTGAGTCAGTATATGGTGGAGCCCAGACATGTCCATCTAGTTGCATTAAAACATGTGATGAGGTACCTGAAAGGTACATTGGATTGTGGCCTCAGATATACAGTCGATAGTGAGTTCAAATTGTGTGGCTATACTGATTCGGATTGGGCAGGAGGTGTTGAAGATAGAAAGAGCACTTCAGGATGTTGTTTCAGTTTGGGATCAGGGGTGATCTCATAGCTTAGCAGAAAGCAAACGAGTGTTTCCCTCAGTACAGGCGAGGCTGAGTATATTGCAGCATGCTCAGCCTGTAGCAAAGCAATATGGGTTCGCAAACTATTGGTAGGATTGTTCCATACCGAGTGGATGCTACTAAGATTTATTGTGACAACCAAGGTTGCATCAAGTTAACAGAGAACTCGATGTTTCATGATAAGTCAAAGCATATAAAGATAAAGTATCATTACATCCGAGATATGGTGCATACAGGAGCTGTGAAGCTACAGTATATTCCTACAAAGGAACAAGTTGCTGATGTGTTGACTAAGCCTTTGTCTTGTGTCAAGTTTGAACACTTTCGAGACAAGCTTGGTGTAGTCCGAAAGGACCTCTCTGGAAAGAGGTAGTGATGATGAGATTATTATTGAGGATGAGATGGCAGTGATGTGCCAGTATAGAAAAGGCTAGTTGAGTTTATCAGTGTGTCTGCAGATGTTGATGTGGTCCGACATTCACTTGTGGACGAAAGTATCCTCCTTGAGGATGGTCTTGTGGACAAGAACACTCTCTTGTTGAGAGTCCTAGCTCTTATCGACTGAAGATGGTCCTGTAAACGATAATACTCTCTTCTAGAGAGTGATCTTGCATTCACTTGTAGGATGGTCTTGCGGACAAGAACACTTTCTTGTTGAGAGTGGTCCTAGCTCTTACCAGCTGAGGATGGTCTTGCAGACAACAGTACTCTCTTCTGGAGAGTGATCCCGCATTCACTTGTAGGATGGTCTTGCGGACAAGAACACTCTCTTGTTGAGAGTGGTCATAGCTCTTACCAGTTGAGGATGGTCCTGCAGACAATAGTACTCTCTTCTGGAGAGTGGTCCTGCATTCACTTGTAGGATGGTCCTGTGGACAAGAACACTCCCTTGTTGAGAGTGGTCCTAGCACCTACCAGTTGAGGATGGTCCTACGGACAATAGTACTCTCATATGTTGAGTGGTTCTATATTTAGTTGGGAATGAGATCTGCATTTAGTTGTAGACAACACTATTCTCTTTGAGGATGGTCCTGCAGACAAGAATGCTCTCTTGTTGAGAATGGTCCTAGCACTTACCAGCTGAGTATGGTCCTACAAACGATAATACTCTCATATGTTGAGTGGTCTTGCATTTAGTTCCTGACAAGATCTGCATTCAATTGTAGACGACAGTATCCTCTTCAATCTCTAAAGGTATTGAGCACATGAGAGGTCATGTGGCACACAATTAGAGGAGTTCCTTATGTGAGGACATTGAGAGGGCATGTGGCACACAATTTGAGGAGTGCCTTGCGTCAGGACACTGGGAGCCCCTTGTGATAGGACACTTGGATAATAGATGATTATGGAAGAGCGAGCGTTGGAGTAACAACTTGTGGGAAAGCACACCATCTTTGAGGAGGGGCGTTGAGCTCAAGGAGGATCATTCTTGGAAGGTGTTTTACTATGAGGGTTTGCTAAACCCTAGTTTGACACATGTATATCATTGTATTTGAAGTGCCACAAGTGGGTTTCCTTGTTGGTTACTTGTATGGAGACATGTCCTTATGTTATGTTAGCCTCCCTCAACTACTTCTATATAAGGGGGGAGAGAGCTTATGTATTCATTATCATCATTGTACTCTTCTTTGTACTTTTCTTGGAGATTTTAGGGTTCATGAGGAAACCCTAGGGGCTAGGCACTAGGGTTCATGTGAAACCCTAGGAGAAGATAATGGAAAAGAGAGATGTCTTGGATGTTCATGGAGAGATTTCCCTTGTGTGATACTAGGGTTTTCTCTTTTGATGCTAGGGCTTGTATTGTGTATTTAAACCCTAAAGAATAACATAACATCGAAGAACATGATAGTTGTTATGGATCTTGTTGTAGCACTAGGGTTTCTACCTGAGTAAAAGACATGCAGAGTGGAGCTAACTTGTTGCATGATTTTGGAGCTTTGTTCTTTTGGGATGTTAGGCGAGAGAAAGTTCATGGAGAGATGAGCTTGATGAATGTTGGTGTTAAACCTTTCTTGGAAGAAGACTTTCTAATGCTATCCTTGATGTTCCATGGAGTTTTTAGAACTTATGATGATGCAAGAGTTGAAGAGCTAGGGTTTGAGGATTCAAACCCTAGGATGGACATGTAGATTTTGTAGCTAGCACTAGAGTTGTCTTGACATGCACTTTGTGTGATGCAACATGGCTAGGGTTTGTAAACCTTAAGCAAGACAACCATGCTAGTGTGGATAGCTTGTGTGATACAAGGTTGTTGTGGCCAAAAAAGACTTGACGATGTTGATGCTTGCTTGTTGTGGATCTTTGGTGGTGGCTACGGTTTTCTTCGTTAAACTGTGGTGACATTGGGTTTAACTCTCTCGAGCTTACCTTCACTATCACTAAGAATAGATTGCCTTGATTCGCAAAGGGCTACTAGTTTGAGTGGTAACATTTTTGGCACCATTATCGGGGACTCAAAGAAAAAGTGGCGACATTCCGTTAAAGAGGGATTTCCAGGTTGAATCCATTTATGTTTCAGAAACATCCAAAATATTTCGTATGACTCAAGTACGTTCTTGTTTTTTTGTTGACAAGACTCACCTAGTGACTCCACTAAAGAAAAAATAAAAAGTTACTCTATAAGAACAAGTCCAAGTGGTAAGTTTTGCGTTGTACTTTGATAGGATTATTGTTAAGGACTAAACCTTGTAGGTCCTATTTGGCGACTCCTTTGAAGAAAGCATTTCAAAGAATTGCAAGTCAAAACAACAAGCCTAAGTTATCAATAAGAAGATATGGCATCCATTGATGCACAATCCATTTGCTCCATTGGATTTCTCAATTATTCCAGGATATCCAAATTCGTTAGATAAACCTGGGTGGGATAAGTCCGTCCCAATATTCCATCAATATGAAGATATAGTTGTAGAGGATATTGTGAAGTTCAGAGAATATCTTGTGACATGGGATACTATGGATGAGGATCTCAAAAGAAAGAGGTGTGTAATCCATATCGCTTGAAACAAAGATATCTTTATATTGCTTGAAACCCATATGAAAATCTAGTTTGGCCTAATCTAAACTAAATGGTAGGAAAGGTCTATAGTTTTCTTCTAAATTTTTTGATATAACACCTCCAGGCCTCTAAGAGTCATTTCAAAGATATCCATATTATTTTTCTTTGCAATATGGTTGATGAAGGTGTGATGGATGCCTCTCCTTGTCCTTTTGATGATGATGATGGTTTGGTGAACCTTTGTCTTTCACCCATGCAGATCGATCTTCGAAGATGAGAGGTTTGAGGATATTTCAGTTGAAGAAGATGGTTTCCATGGATATAATGATGCACATTTTTCTTACGACAATGAATATGTGGGTATGGATTGTTGGAAATTAGTTGATGAACCCTTACATGATTCCTCCAATAATGGAAGTCTAAATTTTTAAGACCTCGGGAGACCTACCTTCAAGACCTCTCCTGATTTGTTTCAACCATGCTCATTCACCATGGTATAAGGTTGTGTTTGGAGGGTTCTAGTGCAGACCTTGATTACCAGGTTTACCCTCTCTTCAGGTGGATTTCAACCAATGCTCCTTAGAAATTGATGTGCATTTTCGACAGCCAAAAGATCCAATGAAGGAAATATTTTGCTCTCGAAGCAGTACTAGATCATATACGGCTCTCACTACTAATGTTGTTCAATTTTGGAGGATGAATTTCAATGGGGCCAAGTCTTAGTCGGGTATGGGCACAGGTATTGCATTAACTTCTCCTTGTGCTAGTAGTCATTTTTTTTGTTTCCGCCTAGAATTTGAAGGTACTAACAATGTGGTCGAGTATGAATCCCTCTTGCATGGTCTTGAGATAGCCAAATATTATGGTAGAAAGCTCTTAAAGACTACAAGTGACTATGATTTAAGAATTATGAAAATCAAAGTAAAATATGCTTGTAAAAATCAAAGATTAAAAAGGTATAGAGATGCGGTGAAAAAGTTTCAATGCACTATCTCTACAGGAAGTCCCTAGATATCAGAATCAGCTGACCAATTGCCTAGCAACCTCTGCTTTTGTCTTTTATCCCACTAAAGTTGTTGTGGAATCCGGAATAGTTCAAGTGCTTTAAAGGCCTTCAGTTCCAGATAACTTTGAAGATTGGCAAATTATTTATGACAATGAGCAGATGCCTGGGTTTATGGCAGAATTGTTTCAACCTCATTATGCAAGGTTCCTTGATAGTTTTAAAGGTTCGTTGGGGAAAACATGTTCTAGAAGACAAGTATATAATGGCATCAGTTTCTACTTAACCCCGGTTTAGGCTTAGATAGAAAAAGCTTGTGAAGGTGATCCTTCCTTGTGGCCAGAGCTTAGAGGCTTGCAAGTTCCCAGTATTATATGTTGAACACAATGGCCACACTGAGAGGGGGGTTGAATTAGTGTGAGAGCTATTTAAACCTTTTTACCTTCAATTAATCGATTAGAGAATGTCAAGCATTATATTCTCGAATTACATCATCATATGCCTTAGCTAAATCAACAATGAGTCATAAGCACAATCATCACATCAAGACAGACACAAGAAGACTAACAATCTTGATCTTTATTTATGGTAATGGAAGACTACAATCTTCTCGATTACAATCAGCACTAACTGATGAAAAGAGCACCAACTCTTGTAACAGGACTTGGCTTGGTTTTCTTAGCTCCAACTAAGAAGGGTTTGAGGTGTCCAATCCTCAAGTGCAAGACACTACTTGCAAGCTTGATGCCAATCTCTGATTGTCATCAATCTGCTGCTAAACCATCTTTGCTCATCAATCTCTACTTGTCAATCTGCACATCTGTAATGTTCGGTCATCAGTATAGTAAGGAGGGCCATCAGTGTTATTATCATAATGCATGCAGAGCATGTAGGCCTTATTTCTTCAGTATTAAAGTCAACTTGAAATTAGAATTGCATGCATGCAAAAGTGAGCTTAAACCCTAAAAGTGCATAAGGATCTATTTAAGAAGGGTTATGGGACTAAAGGAGGCATCTATTATTATTGTTGATTGATTTTGGAGCTTTCGAGCAGTAGCACAGCGTGCAGACGCGGCAGTTGGGGTTGGAGATGGTGTCTTCAGCTAGCGAGGGTTCGGCGGTGAGATATCTTCCCTAGTCTCTTATTGGGATAGATTATCCAGGTTTATCCATTGCATCCATCATATACTACAGTATTCGGAGATCCAACACATTCTGAACGGTTATTAACACATCCATGTTTTGCAGCTGGAAGTAGCAGGGAAAACACAGAAGAATTCGTTGGGACCACAAAACCCAGTCTTTCCTCCCCATGTCAGCTTCCTCTTTCTTATCAGGCCTATCCTACGGTATGCAGTGATTATTAGCCATCAGTTTGCTCACCTGGAGCAGTTATCAGCCATATAGATCAGTTGGAGGCATGAGCAACAAAACTGCCAATCAATTCACTAGGGCACTTAGAGGCAGCCAAACCTCTGCATGTGCCAGTCCATCTCTCCGACATCAGCAGACAGACAAGCTCAGAAAGTCTTAGCTCGAACGAACCTCTCCTCCTACAAAAACGTCACCTTTAGTCTGGAGGGTGTTTATAGTACTGCAGGGCAGTAACACCGGAGGAAAAGAGCATTATTAGACCATCCATTCGGATCCTTATGCATGCAACGATCTCTGGAGTCATTATCCGCCGGAATATCAGTGGTAAGTGTTCATTTCTCTCTGCAAAACCCTAACCATAATTCAACTATATTTTAGGGCATTTTTGCATGGCAAGTTTGCATGCACAGTGATTTTGCAAAGTTGTATGAGATTGAGTGTGCGAGTCAACACTATCATAGAACATTAGAGAATATCAACATTTGGGATATTACATCATCGATGCTACTGGTCAATCTGTGCTCATCACTACTGTTGGTCAAGCTGGTCATCACTCTTCACTGCTGCAACACTGCCAAGTCATCAAGGTCTTTGTTCATCTATGTTTGCTCATGTCTTTGACAAGAGTGTTAACAAGTATGCATCAAGTGTTCATACTTGTATCATCAAAACTCATAGTGCATCATCATATCATCATAGAGTGTATTTATTTGTGTACACATCATTGTACTTACCATTGTACATATACTTTTGAATTCATTACTGTACTTATACCTTTGAATAGTTTATTGTATTTACTGTACATTCACTCAACCACTGCATATACTATCGGACTGTATATTCATCAAGGTACGCAACATCAAGTGTAGGGGTATCATCATATCTTCATCATAATAGAACATCAGCATATCATCATCACCATAGGACTTACCTTTATCTGTGTAGCATGCATAGTGTAACAATGCACTTATCAGTATGCCACTTGTATGCGTATGTTAACCTTGGACTGTGTATTTGCTTGAACGCAATATGAGTATGGTGGAAGACCCTATAATCATGGCAACTTGAGGTAAGTTCAAACTTCAAATTGTATGTGTAGTGGTTGTGTTCTAGTATAAACTTGGACTGTTGTACTTGTAAAATTCAGGAATGTTCACCGAAAATTTTGAGCATCAAAAGAAACTGAACTGTTGATCACCACTGAGATTACGTGCTGCAATAAATTCAGACTATGCAAAAACTTGAGTAAAACCTCAACAATTGGGACTATTTCAAGCACCCGGATCTTGAAAACTTGGACTGTTAGTAGTTACTCCAAAAAAAATCCAAACTGTGTGAAGAGTTTATCTATGGAAGGAGCCGTGACTGGTTCAATATACCCCAAGCAAGTACAACAGTGGACTGTTGTAAACCATTCTCCAAAATCCGGGACCGTGGAAGTGTTGTCCGTCGAATGCACATCGTCATCAGAAATCTTTTGGACTGTTGTTTCCTTGAGTGGGAAAGGTGTGGCCTTAGGGGCAAGCAAAGAGCCAGGTGTTGTCACCTGATCCCAGCTCCTTCATTTAGGCTAACTCCTAACGAAGCCAAGGGGGTGGTCCCTATTTGAAGAAAATCTATGTCGTTTAGTCTACGAAAGAAAAGACTAAATCTAGGAGTTAATATGAAATGGATGAAATTAAAGATTACCAATTACTGCAAACAAGATTTAACCTTGGCAACACTTTAACTCAAATCAGATACACAATATTCAATGACACATTGCTTGATTCACTTATGCAAAAAAGAACAGAATAGACCAGTGCCAAAATGAAAAGAGTGCTTGCAAATGTGGGTTGCTAGTGTAGTCTCAGTGAAAGTATTGCAATGTCTCGGTTGATAAATTTTAGATTATTAAATGAATAATTAAGGGCGTGGGTTAATTGTGGGTTTGGCCTAACAAGTCAAGTCCCTTCGAAATGAGTGTTAAAGCAGTAATACCAAGTGTCCAACGGGGCGAGGATGAACCTGCTTGGAGTAGCCCCCTGACTCTGTAGTGATTACCCTTTGCAACCTCCCGAGTTCTCAAGAAAATGACTTGTGTGGATTTTCCTATTAAATCTAGTCACTTGTATCCCTTTCTGATACAACCAACTGATCAGACAAGATGCAGTAGTGTAGAGCATACAGGGAAGGATTCTTGGTTTATTTTATTAGAGATGTAACAATAAGTTGCAATTTTTATTAACAAACCACGCTCTCCGATAGAGAGTGCTCTTGATCCACCTTATGGTGAGATTCAAGAGTCTTATCTAATCTATTATGCTAGTGCAATGCAGAATGCTCTCTGATAGAGAGTGCCCTTGACTTGTCTTATGACAAGTTCAAGAGTCTTTAGGTTCTTTTTATGCAATAAGTTAGGAAACAAGAGAAATAAAATACTTATTAATGCAAGAAATATGTTGGCCAAACTTATGCGTCACTTTTCTGATCAAACTCCACTAATTGGCAAGGCCTTTGGGTGGAGGTGAGAGCATAATTCGTGGCGACGAAGAATGGTTTTATCTCCTAGTTATTTTTGCAAAAAGTAAAACAATGAATTAAACAGAAAATATGAAATAAGTATACACCCTGCACTAAAAAGTGTGTGAAGTTGTGGGGTTAGAAAAAGCAATCTCACGAAAAATGACACAAGACACAAATCCCCCCCAGGGGGGATGGGATGTGGATGTTGGTTACCCCACTGCTCTCGTTTAATTCTTTTACAATTTTTATGACGAAGAAGGAGTGCTTCTTAGTCTAATAAACTTGGATTTAAAAGCTTACAATGGTGCATCAAGAAACTATATCAAAGTGGGTATCCACCGGCTTGTTCTGAGGCCTCCTTGATGATCTTGGTCCCTTCAAAACTTCACTTTTATGCACAGCCCTGCTAAAAACCAGCGAGCTAACAATGTTATAAAATGATGGGAAAGACAATGCAAAATTTAAAAAATTGAAAAATTTTGTACTTAGGAAAATTTTGAATTTTTCTTTGCATGTAACTACAAATTTCTAGCTTTAGATCTAATCGAATGATGAAGTTCTTTTGAAAACAAATCAGATCTAAATGCTTAAAGAATACTAGATCGAAATACTGAGCAAGAAAGAGCAGATCTATTTTTTAATCATAATTAACAAGTAACCGGAAGAAGGAGAAATTTTGAGTTTGAAAGAGGAAGAAGAGAAAGCTTTGCTCAACCTTGAATCCTTCTGAGATTCAAAGGCATGGCATTCATGGGCACAAGAACATGTAGACTCCTCAAGGTCTGAAGAAGAGGGCGATGCAACTGAGCTCTTCCCCTTACTCCAACACCGTAACCTACAAAAAACTTGTTTACACTTGCACAAAAAGGATCAAATCTAGTATAATTAACAAATTGAAACCAAAAGGAGCATGAATATAGCTTAATAAAAATGCTACTCTCGAATCTCAATAAGCCAAAATATCAGTAAATAAATTGAAGCATCAAATATTTACCCCATGTGTTTAATAAAACCCTCCAACCTAGATCGATTACCAATTTACTCCAAGCATAAACAAACTAGAACAATATTACCTCAATGAGCATACACCATTCACCATGGACATCAACACCAATGGACCTCCAAAGTCTCAATATTATTTAGATAAACAACAATAGTACATGAGCAGAGGTTCCTTGCTTCCGTCCTGAATGTGGAAGAAAGCCTTGAATTTATAGAGTTTACAAACTCCCCAAGGGTGCACCAACTAACTGAAGTAGACATGAGATGATCAAGGGATTTGATTGATTGTGATCTTAAGGAGGAAGCGCCACCTCTCCAAATAGAGATTCACCCCCCTTCGATCTCTTCACCAACCAATTCGTGAAAGCCCAAGATGGGACACGCTCTCTAATGATTTGCCAGCTACGTGAGATCACACGCATGATCCAAGGGATGAGTCAGGTTTAATTTATGGTGACATCCCAATGATTTAAAAATTCTTTGATTCGATCTTCATAAAGAAGATCCGTTGGCTCCACATGAATCGTCGTGATCCTCCATGATCTCACGTCATCCATTTTTAACACCCCATTAGCTTGCACTTGGAAACTATGATATATCAAAGTTTGATTTAATAATAATAATAATAAATGTGGATGGGTCTCTCAATCCTACTCACATCCATTCGCTAGCAAATGGTGGGAGCACGAGCCTTTATCTCCTTGCGTGAGCCTTCCTCACCCTCATGTCAACCTTTCTTAAAACACTTCATAATAATCAATTAAACCAAGGTTTATTCATGCCATTACATTGAAAAGGGTCGTAAGACTATTATGGCCCACATGCCATGTCACCCTCCACTAATAAAAAATTCAAATTTGACTTTGAATTTGACTTTTTAATATTTGGACATTAGTGCATTTTGTCCAAGTTTAGCATTTAAATGCTACTCTGGTGCTCAGTTAGCTGAATGATGACTTTCGGGATGCTTCAGCTGGCTGAAACATAGTGAAAGTTGCCCTTGGGTAAAAATGTTGCTCCGAGATTGAAAATGAGCCCAACCATGCCAAACCGGACTCCGGATCATTCTTTTTTCACATTTTGAATTTTTCCATTTAAACCATTAAAAAATGGCTTAAAAAAATAAATAAATAAATAAATTTATTTTTCTCAGAATCCAACGAAACTCTAGGGGGGGCTAGTACATGTTCATACGACTCAATTAGAATGTCTAGCATGTTGAAAAACACTAACATGAAGGCTCTAATAACCTCCCAAGGTCGAAACACCAAGACAACTACCCCAGCTTTGGAGGTGTGAGTGAAAAATTCGGAAATTATTAGTCGTTTGTTCAACAACCAATAATAACCAAGGGAAAAAACACTTTGGGCTAGTCGGCTTGATGCTCAAGGCCGGGAAGCCAAGCCTTTTATAAATAATTAAATGCTATGACACTTTTTACAATTTCCCCGAGGGGGTATGAACATGTATTTACAAAAAATAAAAAGTTTAGCCAAAAACTGGCTAACTCTGGAGCACACTGAACTTCTAAACTCTGGAGATGAGCATTCATCATGCTCGATAAATGGCGGCTCAATAGGAAATTCAACTATTGTACAAAATAGTTGGTAACAAGAAGATTTTATAGAGGAACCAAGAGTAAAACCTTAATAAGAAATTACCAAAAAAAATATTCTCCAACTGTGGAAAATTTGGGAGGCTGCCTCAGTCACTATTTCCTTCCTCGCTTTAAGTGAGCTGCTTCATTTCTTCAAGGTTGACTTTGCATAGATCAAGACCAAAAGAAAAAGAAGGGGTTTTGTTGCTCCCATCGAAAGTTCACAGACCTCATTCCACCACAGTCAGCTTTTCATCATCCGAAAAATCTCAGAGCTCATCCGAATTTCACATAGACTAAAATGAAATCGTGAGGGCCTATTTATATACATTTTCATAAATTTTTATTGGGCTAACCTGTCATATATATATATATATATATATATTTTAACTTTTGAGTCGACTTCATCATTTAGATTTATTTTACCCAATTTAAGGGCTTCTCCAAAGTTAAACTTTTATTAGCCTATTCTTGCATTTCTCCAAGAGAATTTGCACATCATAAAGTAGTAGTGTGGGCCTTCATAATCATCAAGAACTTCATCCATCGATCTTCAAGAACTGCACAACGATAAACATGTCGTCATCAAGGGCTTCATCAAACGTTGTCGTCATCTTCAAGGTGGGCTTTGTCATCATCTTCAAGGTCTTACGGTATGCTCCACCTTTGTCCACAAACAACTTAGGTCACTACAAGCCATGTCATCATCCAAATGCCACCATGTGTGTGTGGGTGCCTGCATTATGCAAGCAATGGGCTTCATGACCTTTGCAAGGGCATCAAGGGTTCAAAGTCTTCATCAAGAGTCCAAGGACCTTTAAACCATCAATTGCGGGTTCATGGACTTCTTCACCATGCAAGAGGCTTCATGGACTTCAACCACATTAACCACACAAGGGGACCTCCAAAGGTCAAGATTCATCATGACATCAACTGTGGGGTTGCCATACCTTCTCTTGGGGTACCATGACACCATCAGAGCATGAATGACCATAGAATGGGTCATTAATGCTTCACCAACCCATCTAGGGCTTCTCCATCGTCTACAAGGGCTTCAACACCATCTCTAGGGTTTTCAACATCATCAGCAGGATCTTCAACATCGTCAACAAGGTGGTGGCTCCAAGATCCAACCTTGTGGGTACAGGGACCTTGTCAATTGGGTACAAGGTGCTTTAAGGCACAAACCATCATTTGTAAGGGCTCCAAGGCACTGAATGTGAGGGTATTGGGATCATCCATACTTGTGCACTGCAAGTGGGACTTGGTGCCGTCAATGACAACCTGTGGGGCCACTGTAAGTCCATGTTGGCATCAATGACAATTCATTCAACAATCTTGTCAATTGGGTACAAGGTGCTTTAAGGCACAAACCATCATTTGTAAGGGCTCCAAGGCACTGAATGTGAGGGTATTGGGATCATCCATACTTGTGCACTGCAAGTGGGACTTGGTGCCGTCAATGACAACCTGTGGGGCCACTGTAAGTCCATGTTGGCATCAATGACAATTCATTCAACAATCTCCTCCTTTGTCATTGATGGCAACAACTCATGTTCCCCCTACAAGCATGCTCTCCTTTTGTCTTCATCTCTCCCCCTTTGTCATTGATGGCAACAACTCATGTTCCCCCTACAAGCATGCTCCCCTTTTGTCTTCATCTCTCCCCCTTTGGAATCGATGCAAAGGGTGTCCACATATCTACATCTGAAATCATTGATCACTGATCACTGCTCCCCCTTTCAATATGCCCGATCCTAGGACTTGTCTGTATGCTTGGAGTAGCCATCCTTTCTTCTTTGAGTTCATCCTTCAGCCATATGAACTCAAGGTGTGCTAAGGTCTTTGAGAGACCTTAAGCCTGGCTTGTCATTTAGCATCCATCCTCCCTGCTCTGATCAACCTCTCCTATCTGTAACTGCTCGGTCTTCTTCATCCATACTTGTTGCTTGGCATTTGTCTTTTTAGCATTTGTTTCTTCATATGTATTGGCTTTCCTCGATGAGCTGTATAAGGAACTTCTCATAGGTTGTTTTTGTGTACTCCAACAGTCTTGAGCTTTGTGCCCAAAGCCATTGCAACTATAACACCTCATCGTATGACAATATGCAGCAATGTGACCAACATGGTTGCATGTCCAACACCTGACTGGGTTGTTGGGACTTCCAACACTTCTTTGATCAACTTCATTTCTCCATGCCCGAGAGTGTCACTGACTGTAGGCCTTTGTCTTTTGATCTTCAAATCTTCCTGCATTGATCTTCTTCCAAGGTTCATCGGTTCTTCTTACTGATGTGTATGAAGGACTCCTCCTTGGTTGACTTCTTTGACTTGCACATTCTTGGGCTTTGTGACCAAACCCACTACAGGTGTAGCATCTCAATGTGTGACAAGTGGCAGCAATATGTCCAGCTTGATTACATGTCCGGCATCTAAATTTGTCATTGGGGCTTCCAGCACTTCTTCTTTGGTAGAGGTTACAATCTATAGCCTTATGACCAAAGTTAGAACAAAAATAACAATAACCATTGAATCCACTTTCAAACCTGTGTCTTGGAGTTGTTTCTTCCTAAGCTTGTTTTGAGGAATAGACCTAACTCTTTGTTGCATCTTTGAACTTCCAAAGTCCTTGGTGTCATGTGTAGGTGCATGGGGAGCAACTTTGGGCGTTGATAGACTTGCTTCTGAAGTCTTGGGAACCCAAGTGTCATCTTAATATTTTTCTCCCTTCTTCTTGTAACCAAGACTTGTCTTGTCACATGTAGATTTTTGGCAATCTAAGATCTTATCTGAGACAACTGAATTGTCCTTGAACTTGACAAATGCATCATTCTTTTCACCTTTCTTTCTAAGACCAACTACCTCCATCTCCAGCTTCTGGATTGTTTGCTACTTTTCTTCCAGTTGAATGTTCAGGATTTCTTCTATCCTCTTGGCTTCGTCCCGCTGAGTCTTCAAATCATGATTGGCTTGTGTAGTTTCTTCAAGCTCTTTTGAGTCTTCATCAAGCACTTCTTCCTTTTGACTGATCAATTCAGTCTTTAGTTGTTCAACTTCAACATCCTTGTCTTTAAACTGATCCCGCAACTCTTTGTCCTTGTGTTTGAGCTTCACAAGCAATACTCTCATTGTGATGGTCTTCTGTTGATATTCATTCAAAGAGTCCAAGATTTTATTTTTGAACTTTGTAAATTCACTATGGTTCAGATTTACTCTATTCATGACCCAATCTGCTCTGTGATTAATACTTATCAAAGTGAGATGTATCTCATTTGCAGCCTTTGGTAGCCCTTCATCATCTTCTGCAAGAACCTTCTCAATTTCATCACACAAGCTATCATTACAATCAAAAGAATCCATACATTTACTGGAGTCTTCTTCTTTCTTTCTTTTTTCTTGATTGACCTCTTCCGGGGGCTTGTCTTTTGATTCCTAATTTGTCTTTTCAGGTTCTGGTCTTTCTTTTTGATACTCACTTTCCAACTTTAACCATAGGTCTTAGGATGAAGTGGACTCCCCTACACTTTCTTTCATTAAGGTGGGAAGTCCATCCATGAGGAAATTCAAGGTTGTAGTATTGTCCTTCTTTGCTTCTCTCTATGCAACTGCCTTGCCCTTCTTATTTGATAGAGCGGGTGGATTGATCACAATCTTTCAAACGCCAAACTTCTTCAGATATGCCTTCATTTTGCTCCTCCAATCGAAATAGTATATTACATGAAGTACAGGCACATCATTGCTTGATGACTCTGTTTTTTCTTCCATTATGTCTCCACGGATCTCCTTCAAGCTTGCAAGGCTTGTAGCGAAGGCCTGCTCTGATACCAATTGTTGAACACAATGGCCACACTCTGAGAGGTGTGAATCAGTGTGAGAGCTATTTAAACCTTTTTACCTTCAATTAATCAATCAGAGTATGTCAAGCATTATATTATCTAATTACATCATCATATGCATCAGCTAAATCAACCATGAGTTATAAGCATAATCATAAAATCAAGAGAGACACAAAAAAGAATATATGTAATTTTGATTTTTATTTATGGTAATGGAAGACTACAATCTTATCGATTACAATCAGCACCAACTCATGGAAAGAGCACCAACTCCTGTAACAGGACCCAACTTGGTTTTCTTAGCTCCAACTAAGAAGGGTTTGAGGAGTCCAATCCTTAAGTGCAAGACACTACTTGCAAGCTTGATGCCAATCTCTGATTGTCATCAATCTGCTGCTCATCAATGTTGTTGGTCAATCTATGCTCATCACTACTGCTGGTCACGCTAGTCATCACTCTTCATTGCTGCAACACTGCCTCTTCATCAAGGTCTTTGTTCATCTATGTTTGCTCATGTCTTTAACAAGAGCATCAAGGGCTTCATCAAATGTTGTCGTCATCTTCAAGGTCTTAGGGTATGCTCCACCTTTGTCCACAAACAACTTAGGTCACCACAAGCCATGTCATCATCCAAATGTCATCATGTGTCTATGGGCTCCATGACCTTTGCAAGGGCATCAAGGTCTTCATTAAGTCATCAATGACCTCTAACCATCAATTATGGGTCCATGGACTTCCTCACCATGCAAGAGGCTTCATGGGGTTCTTCAACCACCTTAACAACACAAGGGGACCTCCAAGGGTCAAGATTCATCATGACATCACCTGTGGGGTTGCCAGACCTTCTCCTGGGGTACAATGACACCATCAAAGCATGAATGACCACATAATGGTTTAGTAATGCTTCACCAACCCATGTAGGGCTTCTCCATCATCTACAAGGGCTTCAGCACAAACTCCAAGGTTTTCAGCATCATCAGCAAGATCTTCAACATTGTCAACAAGGTGGTGGCTCCAAGATCCAACCTTGTGGATACAAGGTGCTTTAAGGCACAAACCATCTATGTAAGGGCTCCAAGGCACTAGATGTGAGGGTACTGGGATCATCCATACCTGTGCACTGCAAGTGGGGCTTGGTGGCATTAATGACTACTTGTGGGGCCACTGCAAGTCCATGTTGGCATCAATGACAATTCATTTAACATTGTCCATCTCTCTAGCCCTATTCCAACAGTGGTAGTACCATTTATTCAGCTCGTCATTGATGTGGTTATTTTGCAAGTCCATGTTGGCATCAATGACAATTCATTTAACATTGTCCATCTCTCTAGCCCTATTCCAACAGTTGTAGTACCATTTATTCAGCTTGTCATTGATGTGGTTTTTTCTTGGATTGTTTCGAAGACAAAGGAAGAAACCTTGGCATGAATAACATGCCTAAGTGGCTGCATTGGTGGTATGATTTCACTTTTAACTATATTTTTCACCATGATCAGAGTAAGTAGATTTAGTTTCATTTGAGGTCAACATTTACTGTTACCTATGCATTGCATTTATCATTATTTCATTTTGATTTATATTGTGTTTCATTTTGTACAAGGAAGGACAGAAGTATCTACCTTCCATGCATTTCATGTTTTTGTTCTTGTGTTACCGGATTCGAGAGCCTTGGGGGATGGATCAGCGGATCCTCTGATCTGAAACGGATTCGGATCCGGATGTGCCTGGATTTCGCCCAGGATTCGCTTGAAAAGATACCCGTGGCAAATAAAACATATTTGGAGGGAATCACCACATGTTCAAGGGATTTGCAGTCAGTAATCACTATGTATAAGTGGCAATCAAAGAGGGTCGACACCGAAATATGAAAACCCAAATGATTTTGTCCCCGCTTGAGATCTGTCCAAACGTTTTGTCCCATGTGAGTTATGTTAAAAGTGTTGACATGCTTGAGATGCTCTAGTGTAAAAGCACTTTGACAATTCTAGCTCTTCACCTTTGGAAGAGTTCGGGCTTCGGGGATATTGACAGCGAAGGGATAAACGAACGTAGCAAGTGACCCATGAGAGGGGTGAGTCGCCTCGGAGCTAGGTCTCCTAAGCTGGCTAGGCTCAACCTTGGAGACTAGTGTACTTTCCTGTCAAGGTGGGGTGTCCCACCTTCTCTATGCATGGGGAGGGGCTGATATATAGGGGTATGTGTTCCCTCTCAGCTAATTAAGTAGTCACTAATAGCTCGCTCAACACAAGGAGCTCATTCAGGTTCGATGCTCGACCTTCTCTTATCATTCAAATAGCTAGGGTGAACACGATCAATACTTTGTGTTCTTGGAGTCTGCCTACTGTAAAATTCCCACCAGGCTACAAATTTGGTTAAACACAATTTACATTTTTAACTCTAGAGGGTCCATGCGTACCAAGCAAGCGGACATAGAATATAATCTAAGTGTTTTTAATTTAAACTTTGAACGTATAAAGGTTTTATAAAATTTGATATAATGACTAATGCATAATTGATTTTAACTTTACATGTTCATAACTTTAATATATTCATATATTCAATAACTTACCTATATTAAAAATAATAAAATATCTATTAAAATAAAAGCATTTGTTAGACTTAAAAGTTGTATAAATTAATATATAATAAGTTATAATGTATTTAAAATTATATTAGTTATATAATAAAAATATTTATATATATAACTTCAATATTTATATATAATTTTAGTCATTTTATATAAGTTATATATTTTAAATTTTGCATTTCTTAAATTTTTATAGGAGTTTAATTTAAAAATATAAAAAAAAGAAAAAATTAGTTATATAATTTGTACTTGGCATTTCCATGCCGGATCTGGATCCTGGCTTTTCAAAAATCTGATGGATCTGGATACGTATCTTGGTAACTTAGCTTTGTTGTTAGATGTGTGTGTAGGTCTACATGTAATTATGAGATTCTAGGGGGTTCACATACACTCTCGAGAAGAGCGCATGTCCTGCAATTGGAACCAGATGTTATGCCTCAGAATGCCTGATGCATCCTTTCCAGACGCATCAGTGTGAGGTGTTTTTTATTTTTATTGTAAAGGCCAAGATTTGGGACTATATTATGTATAGTGTTGATTTTGGGGCTAAATACCCCTGATCAAATAATGGTAGGTTCTCTTGGTTTTCATTCCAAGAAGTGTTGGCATAGTGGCATTGTTGACTTCCTCTTGATGGGTGGAAGTCCCCCATCGTGTTGGGCCATTTTGGCCCTGGGTTGGTGTTTGGTGCTTCTTGGAGTGGTCCCATTAAGACACATGACCACGCATAGTTTTCTTTGTAGAGGTGATAGCGCATGTAAGGGCATCATATTTGATTTAGCACACCTTATTTTTTCCACTTGATTTAGCACACCTCATTTTGCTTTGGACCTATTGTTTTGATAGAAAATCCCTCCTCCTGATCTCTAGATCAATGATGTCATTCCTTAAAGAAGAAGCCTACATGGTTAAAAAGGAGGAAATTGAGGGACAAGCATTTATTGGGGTTAGTCGGGGCATGACGCCCTCCTTTTGGCTCACCTTGCACTTGGTGGAGTCCAATTTCATATTTTTATTGTTATTTTATGTCATTGTGTGGCTGAGTCCCAAGTTTATGGGTGCACTAACCCAAATTTTTATATTTTGTAATTAACTTGTAGGCTCAATTTTGTACAAGGTTGAGGGTTGTCTCATATAAATAAGACATGCTCATCTCATTTGTAAAACATGGACAAGGGTTCAAATTGTGTATTCTTATCTTTCTCTTGGTTTATAAGAGCATTTGAAGCCAGGTGCTCTCTTGGGATGTCTTTTTCTCTTGCATGAATGGTCAATGAAATAATTTCTAAGGTTTGATTGTCACATGCTAAGTGATGCTAAGAATAGTTGTGATAACTTGTGCTCAAGGGTGACCTAAGGTGCATCTCCTTGCTCATTTCTTGATTAATGTTGGCAAGTTAATCTCCTAACCCTAGTTTAACGTTATTCTTGAAGTGCTTTGGACTAAGGTAGGGTTTGTTTGCTAGCATTTTGTCTACTTGCATGAGGAGACCTTCCTATCAAGGAGCTCTCCACGGTTCTATTGGGCCTTGGAATTCTATATTTTCCCTAATTAGGGTTTTGCTACCTAACCCTAGATGGTTGCTACTTTGCCCTAGTTGCAAAGAGTGGAAACCATCTTAAGAGGAAGGATGTTAGCCTTGATCTCTCATAGCCCTACTGTTGGAGACAAGAATGTAATAGCCTACCCTTCAACTGTCTTTTTTTCATTTAAATATTACACGTCTTTTATTTTATTTTATGCATAGAAGTATTTTATAGTTGGAAAAAGCCCTAAAAATCTAAATAAAGTCAAAAAGTGGTTGTGAACTTGTTTTTTTGGTCCACCCTAAAAAATTTCCCTTGGCTTTTAGCCACAAACCCTAGAGGGCGTCCTCTTCTGAGGAAGTGCATTGGGATACATGAAAACCTTGTTATTGGTGAATCAGATATGATTTGGTATTTTTCGGTCAACCCTAAAATTTCGCCGTAGGGTTTTAGCCAGAAACCCTAGAGACATCCTCATTTGAGGAAGTGCATTAGGATCCATGAAACCCTCGTAAATCGTGAATGGAGAGTGTTTTGTATTTTTGGCACACTTTTTGGAGTGCCTCCCTTGGGAAGTGTGGCATTGCCTTGGGAAACGTGATATTGCCTCAAAAGGATTGATTTTGTTTGATAAAGTGAATAACTATCTAGATTTGATATTGTTTGACTCCGCTAAGGCACTGATCATGGCTATAAGGCATTGATATTGTTTCGTGGAAGGTATTTGTGTCTTGTTGGTGATTGTAGGTATCTTTCATTGATTAGGGTCTCCTCTTGGTTTTTGGAGTTACCTGAAGTATTGAGAAGTTAAACTCTCTCTCGAGCTAACCTTCACTAGCACCAAGTATACATTGCCTTGATTTACAAAGGGCTGTTAATTTTAGCGGTAACAATTTGAAAAGAAGCATTCAATTTAGACATTTTTTGGTTGACTGGCTATTCTTGTGCTCTAGCAGAGTGGGATTTTTTGTGAACTTGTCTTTGCAAATTACTGTCCGGCCTCTAAAGGTTGGGATGGATGTCAAGCACCTTTGGCAGTGGAATTCTATGTGAACTTGTCTTTGCAAATTACTATCCAACCTCAAAAGGTTGAGATGGATGTCAAGCACCTTTGGCAACTCTTAGAGTATTGGAGAGGAACCCCATGTACTATGAGCATGGAGCCCCTTGTCAATTCTTTGGTTCCCTCGACTTGACCCTAGCAATCTTAGAGGAGTCCATGCTAGCCATAGGGTAGCTATCCAATCTCAAAAGGTTGAGATGGATGTCATGTACCCCAAAATGGTAGCTTTGGGGGGCAGTGTTTTAAAAACCAGCCGAGTCTGAGTCCGAGTTGGCCGAGTTGGCCCCCGGCTGAGCTGACTCGGCCTGCAACTCGGCTCGGGTGGCCGATTTTATTCTTAGTCGGCCGAGTTGGGTCCAAGTCGGTCGAGTTAGGGTCCAAGTTGGCCGAGTCAGCCGAGTTGACCGAGTTGTAACCCGAGCCAGCCGAGTCAGTTCTGGCAGACACCCACAAGAAGGTAGACTCCAAAATAACATGTTTATTTTTTATTTTTAATATTTTTCTTATTCCAACCATAACCTGAGGCCATAAGATGACCCCTTGCCCCTCTATTTGCCTCACACTTCTGCTGTAAGATGTTTGTGAGCATTTGGCATTATTGTTGTTTGGATTCATGGAGGCTTGGAGGAGCGCCCAACAGTGAAAAGCAATCAACATGATTGGAGGAGTTGGACTGTAGGAGACCGATTTTCTGTTACCTAGATGTATGTTAGCTTCCAGCTAGCCATTGTTTCTTTTTTTCTCATTAAATTGACAAATATCAGTCCTGTTTTCTATTGTTTGTTGCCAAAATAATGAGAAAATTTTTCTTTTTTCTTTGCATGTTTAGATTTGCTTATTTTGATTCTAGATTGGCCCCAAAAGGAAAAGATCAGGCATGGATCCATGTTGATGTCATTGAAGGGAAAATGTATTGCAAGTGTTGCAAGACATGGATTAAAGGAGGGGGCATTAATAGATTTAAACAACAGTTGTCTGCTGTTAGAGGAAATATTGCTCCATGGGAAGCTGATTTAGAGTTTATTGGTGAGATTAGGTTGGAGTTGCAACAACAGTTTGATGAATTTGAAGAGGAGAAGGCTAAACAAAAAGAGATGTATGATCTTTGACATATGATGTAGTGGCATCATAGCATGTTGTTTTTTGGACTCTACAAACCATTTAGGCCTCATTGATTATGTTTTTTGTTCTAGATATGTATTGCACAGTACACTCGATGCCATTTTGATATATTCACACTTATATGGTATATGCATGAGTAGACGTTGGATATTTTGTCTCTAATGCTTTGCAAGCATGGATTAAAATTTTTAAAATATTGTTTTTCTTTAAAATTTAATATTTTTTGTATTTTTTGAGTAACCTGAGTCATTAAATTCAAATCCGCCGAGTTATTACCGATTCCGAGTCCGAGTCCGAGTTGACCCTTGACCGATTCCAAGTCCGAGTCCGAGTTTTAAAACACTGTTTGGGGGTACTCTAAAAGTGTTTACACCATTCTTGGGGTGCTTCATGTGATGTGGCATACATGGTGTGTTGTACTGTGATGGACATACACAATGGAGATAAGTTACTCATGGAATGCCTGGAATTATGGTTTTGGGTTGAGTTGGTTGAATCTCAAGTGAAGCCAATGCTACTTTAAGCTGCCTTGAATTATGGTTCCTTGTAGTTAGGCATGTAATTTTAGAATTGCCGCTGTGTATTTCCTCCACAAGACATCTGCAGTGATGGTTTTATGTATTTTAGTTTCAAGTGTATATCTCATGATATTTGAGTCGAGAAATCACTCAGCTTGAGACCATTCTTGCTTGTCCGTTCATTTATAACTCCACAAGATTCTTGAAGATGTCCATTTTTTTGCACTGTAGATAGATTATACATATGAAAAGCTTCTTGGATCATATGAGTGCACATGATTTTGCAGTGGACGGCGTGAATTTGGTGAATATAGTGTTTACAATACTTCCAAGAGAAATAATGTGTCCAGTGAAGTGTAAACAAATCTGCCAGGTATGCATCAAACGTGCATGGATTGATGACTATTTTCCGTCATATTTAAAGCTTGTCACTGATCATTGCTTTTTTTTCAGATGTGATTTTGTAGGCAGTCACGGATCCAAATTTAAGGTACTGAAGCTAGGTGTGATATGACACTAACTGCAAATTTCAAGAAGCAAACAGATGAATTCCTATTAGTCTGCAGTATGTTAGAACCAAAAATCCAGAGGTAGTCTTTGTATCACAGAACACGAGAGTTCAATTCATCTTTTATCCAGTTTGAAGATTGTGAAGATGACCCAATTCTTTGTGCTGGACAAAGGAATCCCTCATTTTGACTGCCCTCAATATTGTATCCTTAGTATAAGATACATGTTGTATTATTCAAACTTGAAGTTTCTAAACCAGTTCTATCTATTTAAGCAAAATGCATTCACTTGTAGCCGTTGCCATACAGAAAATGTTTCCAGTACTCAAAGAGCAGTACGAAAATCGTTGAGAAATGTTTGGAAATGTTTCATAAACATTTCCCAGAAATTTCCCTTACAGAATCCTCATTTCCTTTTTTTCTTAAAAGATCATATTTATACTCCAGATAGTATAACGATATGTAGAATTAACATTTTACAGAAAAAGAGGATGACAGAAAGGGGCCACCACAAAGGATTCACAAAGAGGCATAAATATCTGTCCTGAAAATTAAAAAACTAGTAATCGATGAGGGGTATTAAAGAAATAAAATTCCCGTCGAGATCTAATTGTAATAACAAAAATCATTGGCACAAGTCCAAGTAGCGGTAGCCATTATGAATATTAAAGTAACCTACCCTTTGGGGGTTAACATTTATATCATTATAAACTGTGGGTGGGCCCACAATTCAAAACCAACAAAGAAAAAAAAAAGCTAATAAAAGAGAATATTTCTTCATTTCTGAAAATTTGCAACTTTTATTCCCTCGTACCAAATAAAATCAATGTGGGGCTTTTTAAAATTTACATCTTATTTTTGCATGTGAGAAAAGTGTTGGCCTTTCATAATTATCTTTTTTTTGCATTATGGGAAAAGTGTTGGGCCTTCATGATCGACATTGACGAAAATTATCTAGCCTGTGGCAGCCCATTTAATGCTGCTACAGAGCTGCAGCTTGAGATTGAACGACCAGCAGCAGCATTAAATGGGTTGTTGGATGTTGGATATTGATCACCTTCATAATTTCTTAAAAAATAGAATAAATTTTAGTGTATTTTTAATTGAGTTACAAGTATTATATTTAATTAAGATTTAAGAAAAAAGAGGTTTTAGATATAATTTATGAACGTGTTTTGAAGTGTTTTTTTCATACCTTATGAAATTTCACCATTTGTATAAAAAGTACTTTGGAGTTGAAATTACATAAAATTCATTATATTTTTTGTCATATGTTTCAATGATCACTGCACTTGTATTGTCATTATGTAAAATCATATATATATTCAAAAAACATACATCTAACATATTAACAATATTTATTAATTTTATACATTAAAGTCGTGAGGCCATCTTTATATAGAGTAAAGTGTAAAGGTTGATCAAATTGAATGAAAATATGAAGCTGTTAATGATACAAGTTCAGAGAAACCACAAAGGGAGAAAACCCAACAACCTTCTAATAGAGATATAAGTTCAGAGATCAGTTTACATTTAGATAGCAATAATATAAACCCTAAGAAAATATAAGAGAAACTTCTCCAAAGTGGACTACCCCAAAAAATATTCTTCTAACTGCAGTAGCAAATGTCTTCTTTGCTTGAGCGAACTTGCTTGATTGCTTGATGTGAAAATGAGAGGAGGCACCTTTTATTTATACTTTATCATGTTGACCTTTTAACTTTCAAGTCGGGTTGACTTGTCTTTTGGATGCTTCTTCTAGGGCTGACTTTGTGAGGATGTACCTCACCCAGCTATTACATCAACACTCCCTCCTAGCCAGGGAGGCATCAATCATATTAGAACTCGTCTGGATATCATCAATACATCTTAGTTGCCTTGAACGTCTCTATATCATAAGGAAGGTTTTCCAACACAATCTCAATCCATCAAGAAGTGTCATAATGCATCAGCTCAACCCAGTCCATCGGGGGACATGCAACATCTCATGCATCAACCCAATCCAATCCATCGGAGAACATGCAACAGTCAACAACTCTGCCTAGTCCGTCGAGGAGTTAATCATGCATCAACTCAACCCAATCCATCAAAGAACATGCACCAACGCAAAAACTTTGCCAATTCCGTTGAGGAGTCAATCATGCATCAGCTCAACCTAGTCCATCAAGGGACTTGCACCAACTTAACCAATCCATCAATGAGTCCATACATATGTACTAGTGTGCACTAACCTCTCAACCGCATCTCAAGATGTCTAAAAGATCTACTCGGTCCGTCTCGTAGTGATCGAGAGAATGCACTAAATCTCTCCACCATATGATGTCCAAGAGATCTCCCCACTCTACAGAGTCTCCAAGAGTATGTGTTGGCCTGTCCATCCTTCTTAGGATGTTTGAGAGATCTCCTCCATTTTAGAATGATCGAAAGAATGTAGTGGCCTCTCCATCCCTTCTCAAGATGTCCAATAGATCTCCTCACTCTATTTCAGAGTGATCGGTACAATGCAATGGTTTATGTATAATCATCCTTCCCTCTCAACGAGGGACACATTCTCTACCACACCAAGTCGTTCACAAAAGTATGTAAACTTTATCCTAGGAAGAGGTTTGGTAAGAATATTTGTCGTCTGGTTATCTATCGGAACATATTGTAGCTCGACTGCACCTCTTTGCACCATATCACGAATGTAGTGATATTGAATCTTGATATGCTTCAACTTGTCGTGAAAAACCAGATTCATTGATAGATGCACACATCTCTGATTGTCATAGTGAATCAATGTTGGCTCGAGTCTGGCCAAACAATCCTGCAAGGAGTTTCCGAAGCCACATAGCGACCTAAGCTACAACACATAGAAATATACTCGACTTATGCAATACTGGGTGCTACTAAGGTTTGCTTCCTGGTGCACTAGGAAATCATTGCAGGTCCTAAGTTGAAGCAACACCTAGAGGTGCTCTTCCTATCCACAACATTCTCAACCCAATCAGAATCATAAAATCCTTGCAATCTCAAGTAACCACTTGAAGCATATCTTAGGACATATCCCATAGTGCCACGCAAATATCTCAACACATGTTTTGCAGCAACCCTATGTACTTGTCTCGACTTATAGATGAATTGGCTAAGGGCACCCACTACAAAACAAATATTTGTTCTAGTGTCACGTCCCCAACCCTCCGACCAGCGAGGAGGACGCGACCCATGGCGTTAACCATCCGGGCGAAGAGCCCCATGAACATGTACGTGCATAAAATTGCTGAAACAGAATGCTGAAAGAAATGCATTGAACTTGAACATGCACACATGAACAGTTATCATGCACAAATGCAATTATCTATCAGACACAGCGGAAACATCATACATTCAAACAAGCATTCATCCAACATGTTCATCATTTTCATTGACAGAAATTATGGGTGCAGAAGTAAAAATGGGCATGATCACTTATCTTATAAAGAATTCGATCCGCAACCAGTTATGTCGCTGCAACGTTCCACCCAACCATAGGCTAGCGTGCTCCTTAATCTCTCAGCAGCACTGCCACCCTCGAGCTGGGCATGATTCTCCAAGGAATAAGGGAACAAGCAGGCTTACACATAGCCAAGGATACACAAAACACAGCCAAGCCAACATAGTTGGGTTTATCAGGCCATCAAGGAGTTGAGAAAGGCTTAATGCTAAGCTGGTGAGCTCATTACAGAGCCAAGAACACCTACACCAGAACTAGCCTGACCTCTAAGACACCCACCCACACCCAACACAAGGAATCAGTCCCTTCTCTGCTACACAGTCCCTCAGGCCCTGCATTCCCTTCTAGTGTTATTCAGGGGTGATGGAGAAGAAGGCCAGCCCTCTAGCTCTATCTATGTGGTTTCCAGCCACCAGGTTTATCAAGCAAACCAAGCCCCCATCCCTGCTCTTTACACAGTCCGAAGACCAACCATTGCACGTATGCAATCACTCAGCTGATACAACTTAAGACAGAGAAGCCAATTCTAGAGTCATTCTTGGCTCTATCGTGGCCAAAATGACTCTCAAGCGAAATTACAACAATCTCCAAAATGTAAAGAAGACCACGACAACCACAGCCAACAATGTGGGGAAAATCAACGACCCAATCTGAACAATGAAGTCACCAAGGAACTTACACCATCCGAGGATGGAAAGGCAACCAAGTTCACAGCATGGGGAAGACCACAGCCCCGAAGCTTATCAATGAGCACAGCTCACAACAGGGAAAAACAACAACTCGCCCTTGGGCAATGAAGTCACCGGTAATACATTCATAAACCACGTAGAGGAAGAGAAAATGTCGACTTCCGAACTGAGCGTGAAATGGGCAGACTACTGCGTGTGAGGGTAATGAGCAGACAACAGTCCCTGCGTGAGGACGAACAGCTCCCAGCTTGTGCGTGGATGAACAACAACAGAGAGGACACGGATTGGAGTGCACCAGCGTTTCGGCACTGTCGTGGAGAGAGTGAATGTCTGCGTGAGTGAGACCGGGTAAACCTGTGCGTGGATGTGAGCAGACCGTGAGGAAGGAAAACAACCGTGGAGGTAATGCGCAGTGGAGGGAAGGCGTGAGTGTGTTCCTTGCTGGTGGAGTGTGCGTGTGGGTGAGGACTGACAGTCCTGCCACCCCACTCCCAAAACAATTAACTGCCTCAACCACCAGCAGCCATTCTTCAATGAAAGTGGTTGGGTAAGGCAAGGAAAGATGACACATGGGTTTTTCTCTCATTGGCCAAGGTTTAACAATTTCCCCACCTTTATCCTTGTGAAAATCATGCCCCTTTCTCATTTTAGTTGCCGCAATCGTAGCTGGTCGGGTTCATTTAATTAATTATAGATGCATTTTTACATGATGACAAACATAATGTATGCCGCATGCCCCAATATACCATCGGTGACAAATTTAAATCCAAAACATAGCATAATCGATCAATGGTGGGGCCTTGGCCTTTAGCTCTGCACCATGATTCTTTATAATATATACATCATATACATCTAATGCAACGGGGTCAAAACCGGGGCGTTACATCTAGTGTTGACCAAATACATCAATAATCCAATCAGTTAGCGATACATAGTGGGATTTATCAAATCTGAATAGAAAGCAGAATCTCTCGATTTCTTCAAATTCACATCCATTAATGTGGCCATGGACTTACAGTCCATCATCCCAAATTCCCATAGTATGTTAATGGTGTATTTTCCTTGGCTCGTGAAAATATCATCATGCCTCTGCTACACTCCTATTCCGAAGTAGTGCATCAATCCAAGGTCCTTCATTTCAAACTCAAAGGCTAGCTTCTTCGTACACGATACAATAAATTTCTCATCTGTGGTGAGAAACAGACCATCAACATAGAGTACAAAAATTAGTGGCTCACTATCCACAACTTTGTATTAAAGGTTGGGATTTGCATTAAGCTTAGTGAATCCCAGACTCGCCAAGTATCCATCAATTCGAGCATACCAAGCATGTGGTGCTTGCTTGAGTCTTGTTGCTTCCTAAAACACACTTCACCGTGAAAGTATCCTAACCATTAGGTGTGTTCTTGTGGGGCAACTATGAGTTTAGAACCCATTGTCACCTCGATTCTTAATTGCTCCGTTTAAACCCAACTTCCAACAGTCAAAGGGGATAAGTCCCTATTTACTAAGTAATCAAAGGTTTTGTTTGAGTTAAAACACAGTTGGGCTTATTTAAGTTCATAGACAAGCAATCATGCAATATGTAAAATGTTCAATAACAGCAAACCTTGCTTTGAAACTTAACCAAATAAAGTTACAAGAAAGAAATAATCAATTATTAACTATACCAGTGTCTATTCTAATTGGGATATGAAGTCACAAATAAATGAAACTAAACTTGATAACAAAGGAAAAAGAATCAATTCACATTCCAAAAGTATCCAATATTCCCAGACACATTATTCAAATGAACCTTCTGTGAAATTACACAATGAATAGAAACTTGTTTATGAATAAATTGAATCAAATGAAGAACTTGAAATAAAATGCTTTCCAAATTAAATGTTAAAAAAATAAGTGATTGTAGTGTTTTGCAAATGGTCCTGTAAAGTTTAGTTAATTTTGGGTCTCACTTTAGCTTAGGAGATTAAGTTTGAAACTAGGAAAGCACAACCTAGCTAATGTGTCTTCTCCAAACACTTATCTTTTTGGATTTGAGAGAGATTGTTGGGTGCTCAACAAGAGAACACAAAGCTCCCTTCTAGCTCCACAAGTCAATCCCAAATATTGTCAAGTGTTCAAAAGGAGGATGTGAGGTGCCACGAGGCTCCCAATAGCCTCTATACCTATAGCTTCACTAGTCAACCTTTCTTTTCTCAATCTCTAGCTAAGATAAATGTTGAGTGCCTATTAATCTAGCTAACACAAATATTTGTCATTTCTTGTCACCCTGGGTCAGACCAACTGGCAAGGAAAATGAATACAGGGGAGAGATTGGGGCAAAGTTTATTTAACCTTGAAATAAAAATTAAATTTTTTTTAAAGAAACCTAACAAGACTAGCCAACATGATATTGCAAAGATGGTAGAGCCACTTCACTTGCAAGGTGTGGGCAATAGCTAAACTAAAGCAATAAACTAACCAACACTATCCACTCAAACCACTTTATGAATTAAAGGGTAGGGCAAAAATAAATTTGTGGAAACAAAAAGAAATTGCTCTAGCCCTTATTCAATTGGTATGCAAGGGTGGGTAAACACAACTTCCTTTGCAAGCAACAGATGGCAAATTTTAAAGAAAGCAAAATGCTAATCTAGCCACATAACTTTCTTTCTAAGGAAAAGATGGGGAAAACACTGAACAAATGAAATATTGAAAATAAAACTAACTAAATCTAGCTTTTTTTGTTAACTTGCAATGCAAGGGTGGGCAAGCCCAACCTCCTTTGCATGCCATGGATGGCTTAGAAACTTAAGGAAACCAAATTTTAACTTGAAAATTATAAGAAAGAATTGACTATAGAGACACTCTTTGATCTATTACAATGAGAGAATAAAATGGAGTTGAGAGATGAAGAGAATAAGCTTTTTTTTATGAACCTTTGGCAAGGGTGTTTGAAGTGGCTTTGACTTGATGTTTTCTACACTTCTTTTTGGCCAAATTTTGGCATAACCTCCCCCTGTAAAATGAAAAACCTACAAAAACAACAAGCAATATACCCGAAATATGCTTCAAAACACATTAAAATTTTCACATATAAATTTCAACAAACTTGTGAGTAAAAGTAGCATATAAAAAGTGTTGGAAATGATAACTTAAAGAACAATCAAACAAAAATATGTAGTATAAATAATTAGTTAAATGCAAGTAACTGTCGGGTTCTTCAAAGTTGTTTGAACAATGGAGTATCCCACCTGGAAATCCCACTTTTCAAGCCTAAGGAACCTGCAACAAATCTAGTTTCAAAATGCAAGAGGGATGAGAGATCAAAGAGAAGAAATGAGAAATCACTAATTCAACCAAGAAACTTGTGAACTTCTCAAATGCTAAGTTAGCCATTCACATAATATGTAACAAAAATATCACAATTTGCTGAGATCCACAAATGCAAAGGGAAACTAAAAGACGTGCAATGTTACCTGACGCAAGTGCTAAGAATCTCAAATTCCTCCAAATATGTATTCTCATTAAATGACAAAGATGGAAATTACAATGGCTCACTTCTACTTATGCAAAATGGGAGCAAGAGAGCATGAGAGAAGGAAAAAATTAGAGGGTAGAAAATGATAACGTCAAATGAGGAGGAGAAGCTTCCTTTTATAGCAAAAGAGAATGAGAAACCCCTCTTGCATATATTCCACTTGTCACTTGAGGAGGGGGGCACATGAAGGGGGGTGCACCTCCTTGAGGGAGCGCCTCCTTAGGTAGGAAATCCAATAGTGAGGGGGTGGGCGAGGAACCCACCCTTATGCTTTGTAATCCATTACTAGGTCAAGAGAGGGGGACCCATGGAGGTGGGACCCCTCTTTTGATTTATTTTCCACTCCAATGAATTTCCATAGTTGAGAGGGCGGCCCCCCAAGGACGCAACTGCATTCTTGTGATATACTTGCATGGAGGGTCTTTTTATGCTTCAAATATTATCTTGGGTTCATAATATGACCTTTGGAAGCTTAATTCCCCCCTTTAAGTGATTTTAGACACTTTTCCAAAATTTGTCTTACTAATTATTTGCCAATTTTCATGATATCCTTCATTGTCTTAGGCAAATACATCTAAAACCTTAGTAAAACTTGTCCAAATGACTTCAAACTTGGACCAAGGGTGTAGGGGTTCTCATGTTATAGATTTTGAGTAGTTGCACCCCTATTTATTGGCATTAGGTGCCACATAACCCTTTTTACATTACGACTTTTTTTGTGTTGGGGAACATTTTTTTATCACAAAAAGTTAAAAAATCCTAGGAAAAACTTAATTGAATTTTGACAGACTTTGGATAATGTCTAGCATGGTAATTTAAAACACTTCTAGACCTTAATCACCCCATGGGCTCATTCATTAAAACGCCTTTCACCATTTTGGAGGAATTTTTTAGTGAAAAAACTCAAATAATTAAATCATTAAATATGAATTTTAATTATCCAAGAAAAAAACACTCAATTAAAGGACTTTCATAATGATAAATTCCTAGGTAACTATGTTTTACAAAAATAGACCCTCATGTTGACATACCATTGCATAATCCCCCACTCGGGTGCAGAAATTTCATGGAGAAAAGTTAAGAGGAAAAATTCCCTCGCTTGAAAAACTTTGCCAAGTACATCTTGATCATCTTCATGGTACATGGTACATGGTTGTCCACCTAGTTGGTTAGGTGGTCAACGTTCTGTCTCCAACTGCGAGACATGTGCTCGATCTGGTCTTTAGGAAAGGAGAGGATACAGGAACTCTAGACACTCTGATTATTATAATCTGTTAAAGCATCTCAACTTGACAATAAAACCTTAGTAGCACAAATTTTATATAAAATTAATGAATCACAAGTTGCTTTAACTAACAAAAAATATTATTATTCCCGAGTACAAAAGAGAAATGTGGAAAGTAAATGCTCACTTTAAGGAGTTTGTTTTCCGACTCTTTAGCAAAATAAATTAAACATCTTAGGTAAAATCAAATATCCAATGCAACCACCTAAGCATTTTATCAATCTTAAAGGTTTCTGTCTTGTCTTTGGTTACTAGCCAAAGCAAGGACACATTTATTAAGAAATGCAAACTTGTGTGATGATCCAGAATGGGCGGGCTGGATGGAGAATCATAGGCATGAATAATGTCATCAAATTGCTTTCCAAACTGATAGGTGCTCCCGTAGGCCTCTTCTATCCACGATTGCATAGGACTTATGTACACATTTGTCTGATGAAGCACATCGACTACTACATCGCATTGTTCAACAAGGCTTATCGAATGATAATTCTCTGTGCAATCCCCAAGCTGCTCCAAATCATTAGTGAAGATGAAACCTGAGACTGATCTTCAATTAATTGCACCCAATCTAGATTTTCACTGCACTCTTTCTCGAAGTCTTAATTACTTATACTTGTGCATGGCTTTGAATAATCGTATGGAAAATTTGAACGTTCACCTTCCATTTCAATGTTCCCCAAAGTCTCAAGATCCACACTCCCTTCACTAGACATGCCATAGATAGGATTCTCAAAAATATTTTCAAAAGTATCATATATTGAATTTTCAATAAAAGTCAATAATCATCATTTCCATCTATGTCAACTATGAGAGAGTCTTCATCGTTGGTGTCACATTCTTGGATATAACTAACCTCCTCATCTTCACAATGATCATCCTTAGAAGTTTTGCTTTCAAATATATTACAATGAGTAAAACCTCTTCATCCTTAAGTGGTGAACATGGAGGAGTGTCATGATACACATTACATACTTCATGAACTTGTTCATAAGGTTCAGTGTCAGTAATGGTTTCTTCTTGAGGTTTATCTAGGGTAAAAATGTGATCATCGTCACTAAAATAATCATGAAAGAATCCCCAATCTTCAATACGTTATATTAAGGGGTCATGAGGAGGATCTTCAACAATGTCTAAGATTTGATATATTTTTTCATTGGGATCATCATGGAGGTGTTGTTCAATAGTGGGAATATTTGTTCTCTCAACTTTTTTAGGTGGTTGAAGCCTCTTTCTACAGCAGTTACCATATCTTCTTCACCATTATGCCATCTCTTAAAAAAATAGCAAGGATTTTTTCAAGGGAAGCAATGCTTTTATCGAGGAGACCATAATACCACATCCAAGCATCCTCCCTTAGTATACTAACAAATACCCACATCATATTATCTCGATGAAGTATGTTGAGATCATTTTTCAAAAATGAAAGAAAAGATACGGTGTGGCAGAGAGTTGAATCATCATTTCCAAAAAAGATTGGAAGCATAACATTTCCCTTATCTGAGAAACATGGCTCATGGTTGGGAAAGCTTGGGATGCCTGAGAAGTCAATGGGAGGATATGCATTTGAAATTTCAGCTCTGGATTCTTCATCATCCATAATGATTATTAATAACACATATATGCATCAATCATGCATCTCATGCTGGATTGGAGCTATCAAACAATGAGCTTTAAAGACTTTACTATGTTGCATGGGCTCATCTACACACAATCAGTCTCAACAATTTTATGAGAAACAAGGTTTTTCCCTTCAATAAAGTCTCTAGATGAATAATTTAAAATCTACTCTAAGCATTCATCAAACAAAGTAAAAACAAAAAATGAAAGAAAATGTCATACTCCGGGAATAAAAAAACTTGTCCGCAACGGCACCAAAAATGTTGTCGCCTAAAACACACTTCACCACAGAAAAGTCTCTGAACCATTGGGTGTGTTCTTGTGGGGCAACTATGAGTTTAGAACCCACTGTCACCTCGATTCCCAAAAGTCAAGGGGGGTGGTCCCTATTTACTAAATAATCAAAGGTTTTGTTTTAAGAGTTAAATCTCAGTTGAGCTAATTTAAGTTCAATGACAAGCAATCATGCAATATGTAAAATGTTTAATGACAAGCAAACCTTGCTTTGAAACTTGGCCAAATAAAGTTACAAGAAAGAAATAATGAATTATTCACTATACCATTGCCTATTCTATTTGGGCTATGAAGTCATAGATTTATGAAATTAAACTTGATAACAAAGGAAAAAGAATCAATTCACATTCCAAAGTAACCAATATTCTCATTCACATTATTGAAATGAGCCTTCTGCAAAATTACACAACGAATAGAAACTTGCTTGTGAATAAACTGAATCAAATGAAGAACTTGAAGTAAAATGCTTTACAAATTAAATGCTAAAAAAACAAGTGATGGTATTGTTTTGCAAATGGTCCTATAAATTTTAGTTAATTTTAGGTCTCACTTTATGTTAGGGGATTAAGTTTGGAACTAGGAAAACACAACCTAGCTAATGTGTCTACCCCAAACACTTATCTCTTTCGATTTGACAGAGATTGTTGGGTGCTTAACAAGAGAGCACAAAGTTCCCTTCTAGCTTCACAAGTCAATCCCAAAGATTGTCGAGTGCTCAATAGGAGGACACGGAGTGCCGCGAGGCTCCCAACAACCTTTACCCCTCTAGCCCCACAAGTCAACCTTTTTTTTCTTAGTCTCTAGTTGAGATAAATGCTAATTGCATATTAATCTAACCAGCACAAATCTCTTTCATTTATTGTCACCTAGGGTTGAACCAACCGGTAAGGAGAGTGAATACAGGGCAGAAATTGGGGAAAAGTTTATTTAACCTTGAAATAAAGAATTAAAGAACTTTAAAGAAATCTAACAATACTAGCCAGCACGATATTGCAAGGATGGCAGAGCCACTTCACTTGCAAGGTGTGAGCAATAGCAAAACTAAAGCAATAAACTAACTAACACTAGCCACTCAACCCACTTTATGAATTGAAAGGGTGGGGCAAAAGTAAATTTGCATAAATGAAAATAAATTACTCTAGCCCTTCTTCAATTGTTATGCAAGGGTGGGCAATCCCAACTTCCTTTGCAAGCAACAGATGGAAAATTTTAAAGAAAGACAAAATGTTAATCTAGTCACGCAACTTTCTTCCTAAGGAAGAGATGGGGCAAGCAATGAAAGTAAACGAAATACTAAAAATAAAACTAAGGAACTAAATCTAGCCTCTCTTCACTTGCAATGCAAGGGTAGGAAAGCCCAACCTCCTTTGCATGCAATGGATGGCTTAGAAGCTTAATACAAACCAAATTTTAACTTGAAAATAATAAGAAAGAATTGGCCCAAGAGACTCTTGGATATATTACAATGACATGGTGAAATAGAGTCGAGAGATGAAGAAAAGATGTGTTTTTTTTTATGAATCTTTGGCAAGGGTGTTTAAAGTGGCTTTGACTTGATGTTTTCTACATATTTTTAGCCGAATTTTGACATAACCTCCCCATGTAAAATGAAAATCTTGCAAAAAACAACAAGCAATATTCTCCAAATATACCATAAATATGCTTTAAAACACTTTAAATTTTCAGCAAACTTGTGAGTAAAAAATAGCATATAAAAAGTGCTAGAACCAATAACTTAGAGAATAATAATAAAAATCTCCATTATAATAATTAGTTAAATGCAAGTAAGATTTAGGTTCTTTAAATTTGTTTGAACAATGGGGTATCCCACCCGGGAATCTCACTCTCCAAGCCTAAGTAACCTACAACAAATCTAGCTTCAAAATGCAAGAGAGTGAGAGATCAAAGCAAATAAATGAAAAAACACTAATTCAACCAAGAAACTTGTGAACTTTTCAATTGCTAAGTTTGTCACTCACATAATATGTAACAAAAATATCATAATATTATTCTCAAGCAAAACAATTTGCTTGAGATCCACAAATGCAAAGGGAAACTAAAAAATGTACAAGGTTACCTCATGCAAGTGCCAAGAACCCCAAATTCCTCCAAAGATGTGTTCTCATTAAACAACAAAGTTGAAAATTACAATGACTCACTTCTCCTTTATCAAAGTGGGAGCAAGAGAACATGAGAGAAAGAAAGAATGAGAGCGTAGAAAATGGTAACGTCAAATGAGGAGGAGAAGCTTCGTTTTATAGGAAAAGAGAATGATAAACCCCTCTTGTATGCTTTCCACTTGTCACTTGAAGAGAAGGGGTGCACCTCCTTAAGGGAGTGCCTCTTTGGGTAGGAAATCCATTAATGGGGGGCTCTTATGCTTTGTAATCCATACTAGGTGAAGAGGGGGACTCGGGGAGGTGGGACCCCTCTTTTGATCTATTTCCCACTCCAATGAACTTCCATGGTTGAGAGGGTGGCCCCCCTTGGGAGGCAACATCATTCTTGTGATGTACTTTCATGTGGGGGGGCTTCATGATTCAAACATTACCTTGGGTTCATAATCTAACCTTTGGAATCTTAACATCCCCCCTTTAAGTGACTCTAGGCACTTTTCAAAATTTTGTCTTGCTAATTATTTGTCATTTTTCCTAATTATCTTGAATGTCTTAGGCAAATACATCCAAACCTTATCAAAAATTGTCCAAATGACTTCAAACTTGGACCAAGGGTGTAGGGGTTCTCATGCCACATATTTTTAGTACCCACACTCCTATTTATGGGCATTAGGCTCCACATAACCCTCTTTACATTACAACTTTTTATGCCAAGGGATATTTCTTAGTCACCAAAAATTAAAAAATCCTAGGAAAAACTTAATGAAATTCCGCAAGACTCCGGATAATGTTTAGCATGGTAATATACAACACTTCTATACCTTATTCACCCTGTGGGCTCGATCATTAGAAGGCCTGACACCACTTTGGAGGAATTTTTGAGTGAAAACCCCAGATAAGTAAAATCACTAAAAATGAATTTTAATTGTCCAAAGGAAAAAAAACACTCCATGAAAGGACTTCCCTAATGCTAAAGTCCTAGGTAACTAAGTTTTACAAAAAGTGACCCTAATGCTAACACATAATTTACATAATCCCCCATAGGGGTGCGGAAATTTCACGGAGAAAAGTGAAGAGAAAAAATTGTCTCGCTTGAAATACTTTTTCAAGTACATCTTGATCATCGTCATGGTACATGGTACAAGTTCATGGTACATGGTTGTCCACCTAGTTGTTTAGGTGGTCAACAAGTCCATATAAGGCCTTTTTCATATTGCATACGTGGAACTCCTCCCCATGGATTACAAAACCCTTCGGCTACTAAATATATACCTCTTCCCCTATCACACCATTGAGGAAGACAATTTTAACATCCATCTGATGCAACTTCCAACCCATAGTTGAAACACTAACAATAATCATCTTGATGGAAGTGTATCGAGCCACGGGAGCAAATGTCTCATTGTAATCAACTCCCTCTTTCTAAGAGAATCCTCTAGCCATAAATCTAGCCTTGTGTTTCTCAACATTACCATTTGCTTCATGCTTGATTTTGTAAATCCACTTGGCAGTCATTATTGACGTCCCCTCATGTCTCAGCACAACTTCCCACAAATCATTCTTCATGATGGATTGTTATTCTTCCATCGTGGCATCCTTCCATACATGTTGTATGGAATCCTCCTCATTGTTGGAGGGCTCTGAGTAAATGATGTGGCTCGTCAATTCTACATAGCTCGAGAATCTCTGAGGTCCCTTGCTTTCTCGAAAAGTACCATGGAGTGATTCATTACCCTCTGCATTCTGCAATTTCTATCGTGCCCATGTAGGCCTCTTTCATCCCACTGCAACATCTTTAGGAACATTAACTTGCTCTACTGGATTAATGGGATCTATTGGCTCATCTTTCTTAGTTGGATCCCTTTGAACTATTGGAGGGGGAGATGACACCATCTCCTTCGGAGCTACGAACTCCTCATCATCAATATCCATATCTAATCCGCTATCCTTTCTGAAGGCCATATCCTCTTCGAAGGATACATCTCTATTGACTTCAATCTGCCTCAATCCTGGGATGTAAATCCTATTAACCTTTGAAGACTCGATATATCCCACAAATGTTCCATTCTTTCCTGAAGGCTCTAACTTCATCCTCTTTTCTTTGGGCACATGAATGTAGACTGGAAAACCAAAGATATGTAGATGGTCCACTTCTGGCTTCACACCTGTGAAGGAATTTTCTGGAGTCATGTTCTTCAAGATCTTATGCGAACTCATGTTCAGCACATATGTTGTCATACTGGAAGCTTTTTCCTGTAATAACATAGGCAGACTCTGATTATGTATCATGGATTTGGTTGTATCAATAATCGTCATGTTATTCCTTTCTACAACCCCATCTTGTTGAGGGTTGTAGAACATGCCAACCCCATCTGTTATTCATGGATTAGGAACTTTATACTCCCTCTTAATCCCTGCTTTCTTGTAGAAATCAGTGAAGTCTATAGAGGCCCTATTCTCCTCCATTATCTAATCTAAGGACTTTGATCCTCTTTCTTGTTAGGTTCTCAACTTGTGCCTTGAATTCCTTGAATCTGCATAGCACCTCTTTATCTTCCTTGGACCTGAGGAAGTAGATCCAAGTCTTTCGAGAGTAATCATCAATAAAAGTCACATAGTAGTGATATCCACCCAATGAAGCAATTATCATGAGTCCACACCAATCGGAATGTACTAGGTCCAAGATCCCCTTGGACCTACTCTCGTTGCTCGAAAAATATCTCTTAGCATTCTTGCCAAGTGCACAGCCTCTACAAATTCCATCACTATCTATGTCGAGTACTGGAACTCTTGTCACCATTGTCCTTAATGATGGAAGATCTCTATAGTATAGATGAGAAATCCTCTTGTTCCATAGCTCACCCAAACTGGTAGAATAATGTACCAGTGCCTGAACTAGTTATATGCTCAACCTATATAAGCTCTCTTCTCAAATACCAAACATACATGTGCCATGCAAGAACCTTCCCATCAGAAAATGAAACTTTGTAACCTTTGTCCTCCAAGGATGATATGGAGAGAAGGTTCCTTTTCATCACAGGTACATGCAACACATCACCCAAATGTAAGGTATCACTAGACTCTAACTAGAGCGAGGCATCCGCAGATCCCTTCATAGTATATCTAGAATCATCCCCAAGTACAACACGTAGATGGGACTCTTTCTCAATCAAGTCTAAAAGATTCTCTTTGCAACTACTCATGTGTCTAGATGCACCACTATCTATTAAATAAGTATCACTAATGGTGGGAATAGTACCTAAGAGAGCAGAGATGAAGGAGAACTATGTATGGTCATCATTCCTTGGCTTCTTGTGAGAAGTGTATTCATCGATGTCTACAGTTGAGGCTTCATGCTTCCTTTTATTTGGACCATGACATTGTTAGGCATAGTGTCTGTATTTTTGGTATTTAAAGCAATTAATATGTGAAAGATCCTTCTTCTTCTTTTGATCTGCAGTAGGGCTTGATCTTTCACCTTTGTCATTCTTTCATGAAACTTCCTTCCCTTAACTTTTCCTTTCTTGTTGTGAGTTGTAAGGGCTTGAATTTATTCATGTTGAGTGCCATGTATTATACCTCTCACTGCGAGTCTTGTCTCTACTTGTATGTAATATGCCCATATACGATCATACTTAGGCAACTTGGGTCGCCCGCTAAGACTTTGAATGAATGGTTCCCAAGATGGAGGAAGACCATTAAGAGAGTTCATGACAAGTTATCTATCATCAAGAGTTTCTCCAATGGTTCTTAGTTGATCTCTTAGCTCAGAGATCCTCATGAAGTAGGAAGCAATTGATTTTGGCATTGACATCTTGAGCTTTGATCGTTGATGTCTCAAAGCAAGGGCACAGTTGATGTTGCTATTTTCAAACAACTTGCTCAAATCTCTAAACATATTTCCAGTTGTCTTATTCTAATATATTTGAGGAACCAAATGATCTTTTACTGGATATACCAAGATTCTTCTTGCCCTATCATCATTCTTCCTCCACTAGGTCTTCTCGGCTTCCTCTTCTGGTTTTGGAACCTTCTCATTCACAAAATTCAAAAGATCATTTTCTTCTAAAATAAGAAGAACCCTAGAATTCTGTGAGATGAAGTTGGAAGTCTCATCAATCCTATATTCAACCTTCATGCCAATCATCTTGACTACAAAACTAGGCTAGAAACCCTTACAAGAGCTAGGTCAAATTTGAAGTTTGGTCTCTTGTAAAACTAAATCCACAAATAGTTGCTCCTTACCAAGACGAGTTGGAGCAAGATAAGATCGAGTCAAAACGGTGGAGAGAAGGGCTTGATCCAAGAAGCCCTGGGACTTGACCCCGATAGGATTAGGTAAAAAATTGAAACTTCACCAATTTGAATTTGGCTTCCACAGAAATGTGCGCCCTCCTAGGGCGAGTTTCTTAATGCTCCTTTCGAGATAAACTGGGGTTGCAAACACTCCAGAGTATGGAGGCATAATTTCTTCCAATGACTTCTTTTAGCAATGCTTTGATACCATGTTAGATTTTATAAAGATAGCAGTATAATTTCACTTGCATAACAATAATAGCGTCACTAAAAAAATAACCAAGCACATAAACAATGTACACTGGGAAACCACAAAGGGAGAAATCCTAGCAACCTTCTAATAGCCATATAAGTTCAAAGATCAGTTTACATCTTGGTAGCAATAATATAAACCCCAAGAAAATATAAGAGAAACCTCTCCAAAGTGGAGAACCCCAAAAAATCTTCTTCTAGCTGTCAATGTTGAAATATGGAGCAACGTTGAACTATAGGAAACCAACACTTAACAATGTTTGAAGATTATGCAAAGGAAGAATAAAGTGTCAATGCTCTCACAAGAATGAAGTTAGCCCTCTCCCCAATGCATAGCAAGAACAATACTAAAATATTAAGTTGACCCATCTTCAAAGGATTAACACAAGCAATCTATAGTCGGCTCTAGTGAATTGACACTTATGAAAGGGAACATGAAGTGTATTTATAAGAGGCAAGTCTACCCCATTCTACCAGTTTTTATTGAAGTATGTGATGTGGTTTGAAATCACAAAGGAGGAATGTAATGCGAAGGTACAATAGAGGTCTAAGACTGCAAATGTGTGACAGCTCAAGTATGAATTCTAAGAACGAGAGTTTGAATTCAACTGTTGTAGATTCGGTCTAGATTTGTAGACTATATTTTTCAAGGGTGTTTTAATTGCAGGTTGAGGGGGACACCTTAAGGGCTGTCAAAAGCAGTTTCGAGGCAGTCCTTTTGGAATTCTGATTGAAGACTTGATGTCATTATTCAAGGGTATGTATTGGGTTGTGTTGAGGGAGATTTTGAAGGAATGTGTAAATATCATGTTGCAGACCTTTTGGGGATAGGGATGAGTTTATTTTACAAGTCATAGAGGATAGTTTTGATGCAATCTTGAGGCCAAGTTTTGTGACAACATAAGGAGCATATTTTGGTTTCAATTTCCAAGTTAGATCCTATCCTACCTATGGAAAGATTTGAGACTTGCTTGGACAACATTCTTGGGCTAATTTTAGGAGCATTTTAAGTGCAGACCATGACCACATCTTGAGTAGATTTGGGACATCATTGACATGATTATCAAAGGAAATTTTTGAAGTGTTTTTATGGGAATCTTTAATTACAGTTTGGACAGTTTGACACACTTCAAGAAATTATTTTGACTGGTATTAAAAATATTTGAGCACGTTTTTGGCATATATTCAAGATCATACTTAAGGAGTAATTTGAAGGTGACAGAGATGTGAAGGCAATCTCATGAATATCAGATTTTGAAGAAAGTAAGTAGGTGCTTGTAAAGTCTAGGGTGACATGGTGGTGCAAGGAAAGATTGAGTTGGTGCTCAAGAGGATTGGTGTCCTCATCCACTTGACAGGTTGGTGCCTGCAGATTGCAAGTTGGTGCTTGAACAAGGGATTGGTGTACCTGTCATATTTGTGTCTACAAAATCTATGAGTGGGTGCTCACATCGTTATTGGAGATTAGCGTCTCCTACAAATCAATGTAATTTATGGTTTTATCCATTCACTAAATTGAGTTTCCATATAAATATTATGTGTATTGTGCTTTGATGTTTATGAATGTTTGAAAATGATAATGTTACATGATTAATGAAGTAAAATTGTTAAAAGTGTACGATATTGATTCACACACACACACACACCCCCACCCCACCCCCACGACTCTCAATATCACTATGGGTTCCAACAATTGGTATCAGAAGAGGGTGCCTTAAGGACAATCTAACCACTGGAGGAAAGATCTTTTATGCACACATGGATGAATATGAAATTTTATTCTCTCCAAATGGACCTCCACTATTTGATGGTTCAAACTATGAGTTGTGGAACATAAGAATGAGAATCTATTTACAGCCACAAGGTTGTGGCATCCATGAATATATTTTGAATGGTTACATCACTCCAAAAAGACCAAAATCTACAACAAAAAAGGAGTTAAAGAAGAATAATACAATGGCAATGGATGACATCTTGGATGGATTACTTGATTTTTTGAAAGACAAAATAGGAAAATGTGCATCAACTAAAGAGTTGAGAAAGTTGTTGAAACAAATGAAGAACCAATTGGAGAAGAAGCCAATCCCATTGAAAAGATGAAGAAAGAATCAAGCAATCACAAAGAATCCTACCTAGCTTTGGATACAAAAGATCCCTATGAAAATGAAGACAAAACTCCTGAAAAAATATGAAGACAACGAAGAAGAAGTTTATTTTGAAAGACAACTAACATTTTCCCTAAATGAAATTAAGGAGAAGAATGAATTGTTAGAGAAGAAAAATAAACCACTTGAAAGCACTAAAGAGATTGAAAATATTGTTACTAGTCTAAGGGTTCAAGTGGAAGAGTCAAAGAAAAGTGAAGAAGTCCTAATAAGTCAACTCACATATAAGGAAATGGCAACAGCCTCAGCAATGGAAGAGAAAGAAAGAGTGCTTATCAACCTTTCAAAAGGAATTGCACCTATTTGCATTGAGAATCACTTGAAAATAGGACATTTAGAGGAGGCCCAAATTTGTGTGAATGAAAGCAGGTTTGAAAATGGAACACCAAAATTGGTGCACTGCTCAAAGAAACTATGATACACGAGATTTTCTCTAGAGAGAAACATTATAAGAATTGGGAAAATCCTCTAAATCATTGACAATATTACAAAAGGAGGTATTGAATTTGCATAAAATTGTAGGGACAATGAAAGATGAATATGAATCTTTTAAAGTCTCATGGGGGATGGAAAAAGAATCCTTACAGTCTTCAAAGCTTGATGTTGAGAAGAATTACAAAAAACATTATGAGTAGAATAAGCTTTTTTGCTTAGAGTCACATTGTTGATGTTACTCCAGGTTGCAGCATTGGGCAGACATTCACTCATGGGAAATGGCCATGTGATTTGGATAGTGGTGAATGATGCATTCACTCATGAGAAACGGTCATTTGATTTGGCTAGTGGTCAATGGTCTAAGTAGGGGTAGTTCTTTTCCCATTAGCTTGAGTCATATGGTGTGGGGAGATGGGCCCCAAGGTTCTCTCACATTGCACTCTGTGAGGGAGTGCTCCGTGAGGGATTGATTTATTCTATATTAGAGTGTTTGACGTGTTTATTTAATAGGGGCCTTCGTCCCCTTTTGGAATATACAAGTCTAATCTAATGTTGAATTGACATACTAAGACGTGTTTGGGACTTCTTAGTGGGTCTATGAACAACTTTAGAACTTTATGCGTGAATGGGCATGCATGTGAGGAGAAGAATAACATCATGGAAAATGTTTATAGTGAAGAAGAAATAACCAAGAAGACAAGTGAACCATTGAAGAAGTCTCATATAGCATTAAAGAATCCCAGCAAATACTGAAGACAAGAAGACAAATCAGCCCTGAGGGTAAAATGAATGTTGAAGACCAAAAAGGACAAGTTGCCCCCATAAGTAAAGTAAAGGTCACCTAATTGTATAAATAAAGAGTTTACACATTTCATTTTTATTACCATCCCATCACATCTTCTCTACTAAATTAGTGCACACTTTCCAAGGAGGCCTAGCAAAGGTCCAAGGAGCAATTTTCGAGGTTTCTTATCTCTCCCTAGAGGTTCACCATCTTGTCTATGGTTTCTTGTGAAGAAGGGCACACTTTTCTATGTGCTAGGGTTTCTCTTCACGGTGATGTACCTGTAACTTTGGATTGATTTCTTCTCGAGAAAAGTTGTTGGATTTTCTCCCATGATTGGGTTTCCTGGGGTAAAATTCTTGTGTCTATTGTGCATGGTTGTCCTTCTATGATCCTTTGTTTCCACAGCAGTTTAAAGTTGAAATTTTCAGTGTATAATTATTCAATGATAATAGTGGGATGAAACTAATTTTTGGAAATCATTGGGAAATAATTGTCAAGATCTGAAAATTGCATTTATACTACTATAAAAGAAAATTCAACATGGTATCAGAGCAGTTTTGAAAGATAGCCATTGATCAATTTTTTCCCTAAAGTCTAGAATTAGGACTTCCAAGTTTGGACATTTCTAGCCTAACGTTGGACTTGAATCTAATGTTCTGAAGGTTTCCTTGGTAGGGCGCATCTATTGGTGGAGTCAGTTTTCAGTTTTGACAAAATTCATATTTGACCTATTTTTTTGGCTCTAGGGTTTTTCAATCAGATTTCTTTTATTTGTCAAGATGATTTCTTGTCTCAGATAGAAGATAGGTTGGATGGTGTTACAAATTATCAAGCTCTTGCAACCCATCATACGAAAAGGAAAAGGAAGAAGGAATTTTTTGAAGAAAAAACAGGTCCCGAAAAAAAGCCGAAAAAAGTAGGTTTGAAAAAAGCAAGCCCCGAAACCAAGTCTAAAATTGCAGCTCTGAAACAGTCTTAGAGATTACGAAATGAAGTTTCAAAAAAAAAACGTTGAAGGTTAAAGGTTGATGTGAAGAAGTCTTGTATGATTACATCTTTGGCGATAATGAAAAGGTATTGGTTTGCATATTTGATGTGTCATTTATAACAGATTTAAAGAAGAGAAGAAGAGTTTGATGGAAAATCTGAAGACTGATACTTGCAAACTAGTTGTCACATCAAGGAATATTTCATAAAGAGGTTGTTGGAATATATTATATTCCTTGGAAGGTAATAAAGTATTTGTATTATGTCGGAAGTTGTCAACAATCTTATGTAAAAGAGTAATACATTTAACCCATAGTTATATGGTGTTGTATTTACTTGTGTAGAGTATTTTTCTATGGTATTGTATTAAGAGATGTTATTTTGGAGAATTATATTATCCCACATGTAATATGTCAGAGTAATTCCTCCTCATCTCTTAGTCTACAATAGGGTCAAGTGAGTCTCTACATATCATGCATTCTTGATGTAGTAGTGGTACTATTGTGACACTGTTATACATCATCTATATTCTTTGGGGTATTTGTGCTTTGCTCTCTTGTAAGATTGGAGAAGACATTCTGGAGATAATAGAAGACTATCTTCCAGTGGATATAACCCATTAGGGTGAACCACATATATCGGTGTTCTCTTGTCCTTTTCTTTTCATGTTCTTATCTTTTATGATATGTTGTTGGTTGCTTAGATAGGTTAAATAGTTTAGCTTGGATCTACTATTCTAAAATGGTATTAGAGCAGGTTGTTATGATCTAGTACCTTCTATAGCTTCCAATCAATAACCATTATCATTTGGGCATTGTCATTTTGTTGTAGATTTGCTTTCTATCTGGTAGCCATTAGGCTTCTCTTTAGATCTAGGCATATGTCTGCATTTGTTTTACCCTAACCCTAACTTGTTGTGTAATATTTTTGCAGAATTTTTTCAAGGGTTTCTTGATATTTTTTTTGTAGATCTACATGATTTCGGGGCTCTCCTCAAGGAGATCTTTCTTCCGATTATAAAAACGGCAGTTATAAAAAAGGGTTGTAACTTGGTCAGTTTTTACTGGAATTTTTATTATAACCTGTTTTTGGAATTGGAAACATCATTCTGAATCCACCCACACGACCAGAACAGAAAACTGGGTATTTCTAGGCTTCCTTTCCGTAATAAAAATGGAAGTTATACAAAAGGGTTTTTTACTGGTTTTTTTATTATAACCTGTTTTTGGAATTGGAATAGCGATTCTAGATCCACCCACGTGACCAGAACAGAAAACTGGGCATCTCTGGGCTTCCTTTTGGTAATAAAAACGGCAGTTATAAAAAAAGGTCATAACTTGGTCATTTCTTACTAGATTTTTTATTATAACCTGTTTTTGGAATCGAAACAACCATTTTGGATCCACCTACTCAACCAGAACATAAGACTGGGCTTTTCTAGGCACATTGTTTTTACAAGGTTGTAAGTGAAAGTTTCTCTTCTTTTCTTTACTGTGTTTCTAACTGTGCTTTTGTAGATTCAAATCAGTAAAGTGTAACTGTTTTCAAGTTCTTCATTGTTTTTCTGTCATTTTTCAGTATTAGGGTTTCTTATTTTTTGACAAAATTTCACTCATTATGACTTCTGAAGTAGCTTCTATTCTTGAATTAGTTGATTCTAACTATCTTGCCTGGAAGAGAAAGATGATTGATGTTCTCAGGAGTAAGAATATTTGGAGGCTAGTTAATGGTGAACACAAGACACCTACTACTATTGATGATTTGGCTATATGGGAAGGTAAAAGTGATCAAGCAAGGGGGTTCATTGGTCAAATTGTTGCAGATAGTCTTCAGGTAAGTATTGAGGCAGAAGACAACCCGGTTCAGGTATGGCAAATTCTTTCCTCTTTATTTGATAAATCTGATGATGTTTCTGCATATTATCTTGAAAATAAGATCTTTTACCTCGAACCTGCTGACTTTGAAAGAGCTGAGTTATATCTTGCTAAATTGAAAACTTTAAATGAGAAATTAAATAGTTGTGGTAAAGATTACAAGAAAAATGACACTGCTCTTATTTTTCTTGTAGAACACAAAATGCCATCTTGTTTTGATATGTTCATCCAAACTAGGAATAGAGCTCTAAAATTGTCTCAAAGTACTACGGAGCAAACTTTTGATGATTTTTGTAAAGGATTGATCAATGAGCAAGAAAGGTTAATTGTTCCAGAACAACTCACACCTAATAAAGCTCTAACTGCACTTAATAAGAATCATAAGAAAAGTTTTAATAATGCTAAAGATTTTAATCCTTCCAATACTAATTTTGGACATGTTTTTCATGCTTCTAATGAAAATAGTAAACAGAAGAAAGTGTATGATCCTTGTAAACATTGTGGTAAAACTAACCATCATGAAAAGAATTGTTTTAAAGCAAAACGTTTAATGGCTAAAGCTAAAAAGAAAACCTCTAATGACTCTCAAGTAGCTTTATGTGCATCTGTTGTTTTGCTTAATAATTATTCTTCTAACGTGGAATGGATAATGGATTCTGGTGCATCTAAACATATGACTCGTGATGCTTCTTTATTTACTTCTTATGACAATCGTAAACACATATCTCAGAAATTTTCTATAGGTGATGGTAAACAACTTTCCGTAATTGGTTCCGGTAATGTTAATGTTACTAATGGTCAATTGGAAGATGTTTTTCATGTTGAACACATGCCCATTAATTTACTTTCTATTTATCATGCTTGTCAAAAAGGGTTTAAATTTGAAGCATGGCCTAACAAATATGTTCTTAAAGATATCAATCAAAATTTCAAAGTAGTTTCTTCCAATCCTGTTGGCCATATTGTTGGTCTATATAAATTTGTTGGTTTTAACTCAACTAAAAGACAACCTTTTTATTCATATGTTTCCCACGCTGATGAACAAAGTAAATTATGGCATGAAAGATTAGGTCATTTGAATTATGGTAAAATGCAATTGTTAACTAAAATGGTACATGGCTTGCCTCATATTTCTTCTACTAACGGTGTTTGTGAAGGTTGTGTTCTTGGTAAACATCATAGAGAAATGTTTGAGAAAGGTAAAGCTTGGCGTGCTAAAGAACCTTTGCAATTAATTCATAATGACATTTGTGGTCCTCTTGAAGTTCCCTCTTTATCTCATACAGTCTATTTTCTTACTTTTATTGATGACTTTAGTAGAAAATCATGGGTTTATTTCTTGAAAAATAAAAGTGAAGTTTTTTCAATATTTCAATTTTTTAAATATTTGGTTGAAAATGAGTCTGGTAAGAAGATTAAGACTTTAAGATCAGATAATGGGGGGGGGGGATTTGTTAAGAATGAATTTGAAGCATTTTTATCCAAACATGGTATTCAACACCGAAAGACTGTACCTACCTTACACGCCTCAACAAAATGGTGTTGCTGAAAGGAAAAACAGAACTTTCGTTGAAATGGCTAGATGTATGCTTTATTCTAAAGGATTACATAAAAAAAATTGGGCTGAAGCTATAAGTTGTGCAAACTTTATTTTAAATTGAGTTCCTACAAAAGTCGTTAAACATGTTACCCCCAAGGAAAAATGGAATGGTCGGAAACCTGATATTAGTAACTTTAAGGTGTTTAGTTGTGAATGTTGGGCTCATAATCCTGACGATAAAGGGAAAAAATTAGATCCCAAGTCTCACAAATGTATATTCATTGGTTATTTCGAGGATTCTAAGGCTTACAGGTTATTTCACTACTACATTTCGACCAAAAATCCGACGGTCGTCATGTCGGATTTTCGACACTGCCCTGTCGCATGTACGACACTTTGATTTTTTTTAAGCGTCAGAAACTTGTCGTCGGTTATCCGACACCTAAGTAACCGTCGGTTAAATGTAAAGCGTCGGTTAAGCAACAGCCTTTCTTCGACGGTAGTAAAAAAAATTACCTTCATGCCGTCGGTGAAGCGACGGATATAAACTGCAGTCGTCGGATAAGCGACATGAAGTGTCGTCGCTTAAGCAACAGAGAGAAAGGGTGAGCGTCGGATAAGCGACAGGTATAACCGTCACTTAAGCGACGGAAGTGAATATTTTTTTTTAAAATAACCGTCGCATAAGCGACGGAAGTGAATTTTTTTTATTTTAAATATTTGCAAATTGGGTAATACCCTTGACTATGACTCCCAAGAACTCCTGAGCATGGCTAAGATCTTTTCGCCTACCAATTTCACCTAGACATAGCAGAGCAAGGTGCTGTCGTGCCTGTAATGTATGGAAAATGTTATCAGAATTAAGTCCTAAAGCATATAAAACAATGAATCAACATAAGACTTTATAGTTGGGAGAAACTATCAGTTAACATATATTACGCTTATATTCAGGCACTATATAAACTTTGATTGTTTATGTATACATCTAACAATATTAATGTTCTCAAAAACATATTCTAGGAAACCAAAACAAAGTACCCTCGAAAAAATTATAACAAAGGAAGATGCAGTAGTATCTGCATGAGAACAATCCTGCCATTTTCATAAGTCATATAAATGTGTCAATACAACATTGTTTCAGTGGCAGAACTAAACGAATTGGCACCACTACTGTCTCTCAGAATGTTCATCAGCATTTCTACAGTAGATGCACATTTCTTATCTCCTGCAGCAAGGAAAAGAACTGCCACACACTGAGCAATTGAATAGAGAGCTTTCTTTGCAAGACCACCCAATTGTGGAGAAGGTTTGGCACTTGAAAGAAGAGCATCCAATAAAGCATCAAAGCTTGTGTTTGCTGACTGCACCAAAGATGCAAAAAAAATTTGCAAAGCCTGCAAGTTCAAACACACAACCATACTTACCAACCGTAAGAAACATGTAATCTGCGATAATGCCCCACATAAAAATGATGATAAAATTATTAGGTACAAAGCTTGCCTGCAGAGCTTGACCCTGCAACAATGAACTCCTGACTAGAACAAGAGCTTGTGGAAGAACCCTGTCACGTACTACAGCACCAACATTTCGGTGATGATTTTGATCATCCATCATTGTACAGCAAAGTTCCAATGCTAAAGCAGTCATATGTAGGTCTGCATCACTGGAAACCATTAACGTACCATCAGAACCCAACCAAGTAAATAAAATAGCCCTACGACTACATTATGTTATGTATAGAAGCAAGCACTAAATTGTCCATGGGCCCAAACCTGATAAGTGAGGGAAGCTCTGTGATAATAGCCTCAAATGTAGATGAAGTGATTTTATCACCATAAGCAACAACTAAACAATTAAGAGTCCCCAATGAAGCTTGCCTTAATGCACGATTGGCCTGTGTGAAAGTTCAAATGCAATAAGAAATGTTTTAGAAAGTAAAATAAAAAATTAAAGCAAAGTCAAGCCCAATGGCTTGTATTAAAACAATGTTCAAAGGTGAGGCACGGCTGCAATGCAAAGGTAAAGCTTACCTTTCGCAAAAATGTTGTTAGTTCTGCAAAAACATGCTCCAGTACACATGACAAATCAATCCGAAGAGAAGAGCTAGCAATAACAGCAAATGCCTGATGCATGCATCAACAACAAATGGTCATTAGGAATGTTAATGAACTTTCATTCAAAATGACAACAGGAAAGAAGAATAAAATCAAACATGACAGAAACAATGGTAAAACCAAAAAAATGCTCAGAAAAGACCAATAATGAACCACAATTGGTATAAACACAATCTAATATTGTGTCCTTGTATCCAATGTCTACAATTAAAACATACTGCATGCTAAATGATACAACCTGCTAAGAAATTATAAGAAGCCAAGTAAATAATCATCTTCTTTGCAATGATTGCTTTCCTATCAGCTAAGATTTCTGTACATTCAGAAATGTGTGATAATGCTTCAAACCAGTGGACCTGATTTCAGGTCTGCACATGACTGTGGTCATTATACTGATTATGATGTGGCAATTATCTTTCCTTGCACTAATCATGTAGAGGTACGTCAGAAGGGATAAACCATGCCCTTAATGACAACTAAGAAATACTATATTGTAAATGATATAACCTGCTAAGAAATCATAAGAATCCTAAACACGAAAAGCTGGTTATAAAAGGCAGTGACATGATTCTTGGGATGAAATTGGACCAGAAGTGTCTTTTATAGCTGAAATCCAACTCTTCTGGTTAATTCATGTGGACTGCTGTTCAGTTTCTAGTGCCCAACAATGTAATCTGGGATATTTCTGTATATTTTGCAGCCAGAGAAAATTTTGGATTCCAGCATTTCTCTTGTTTTGATTTCATGTCTGCACATGATTGGTCATTATACTGATTATGATGTGTCAATTATCTTTATTCACACTATGATGGGCATTTATCCATCAAATCCCATCCAATTAATTTCTTGCTGTAGCAGTCACTCCAACATGTTATTTATGTTCCATCATGTGGGTGACTATCACAGTTTACAAATTACAAGGCATGCCAGAATCAAATAATCTGATGGATAGTAAAAAATTTGGAGTATGCACCATCAGTTGTACTTGGATACTTTTGCTCACTTTATGCACAACTACCAAATCAAGAAAAAGATAGCTAAGATGATCATTAATAACGTAGGTCAGAAATTCTGATTCTCAGTGGCCAGTTGATGAGCCTCGGCCCTCTGGGTATCATTTTATAGGCCCTGGATAACGACCGGCATTCTAGGCAATTTTCATCACAAAAAAAGGTGTGTATAGACATAAAACTAGATCTGGGACCTAGCTTGAGTCTGAACTTGTTTGGGAAAAGTTTGTGCATAATTGATATGAGAGGAGCTGGGATTATCCCTGCATCACTTGACTTTGAAGATTCCTGTTGATTGCTAGAAGTTGCAATACTTTGATTTGATTGAGAATCATCAGCATTCAAGGTTACTGCAGGATATGGGTTTGGTTGAATGCTTGCCTGTGTCTTTTGTAGAGGATCTTGTGAAGTCATAGGAAACACTCGGTTTGGTTGGTTTGAGGAAAAAGGCAATGTGATTGGCATATCATGACCAACAGTTGCAATAGGCATTGCCATTGCTGAACTTCGTGGAGGCATATTTGTCATTTTTGTAGACCTCGCACTGGCAGCCAAAAGCATGAGCACT
>LPNX010240900.1:0-51018 GCA_001517045.1 Pseudotsuga menziesii
ACTTAACCATAGTCTATGATATGTGAACCTAACCAATCGATTTCAAATAATAGTGTCGACCATGGTAAATTGTAAATTGTAAATTGATGAAATTGTAAAATATGAAATTGTAAACTGTGAAATTTATCAACTATCAAATTGTAAACTATGAAAATCAAAATCAAAATCAAATTGCATAACTTTGAAATTATACCTATATCAATCGGATTTGCTTCCTCCATCATAGCTTCATTTGGAATTTCTTCTTCTCTCAAGATTGTTCTTCTTCTCCTCTTCCTTTCTTTATCTTTCTTTCTTTTCTCTTCAATTTCGTTTTAATTTCTCTCATTTTTTCTTGTTCGACGTTGGCTGCTTCCCATTGTGATTGATCAACAATCCAAACTGATACTTATAACACAATTTATAATCCAAACTGATACCTATAACACAATCTACAATCCAAACTGATTATGACAAAACAAAGTTTTTTCAATGAAATTTTAAGGCTATATTATGAACTATATGTTTATATAGATTTTTATAAAAAATTTGGTGGGAAATATATTTAATTTGGTAGTTGGAGTGTGATTAATGTTCGAATTCACTCTTGCTTAAAGGACCTCGACCGAGCTAATACCTCGGTCGAGGTATTTATAAGACCTCGACCGAGGGTTTTTAAACCCTCGGTCGAGGGATTTACAAACCCTCGGTTGAGGTCTTATAAATACCTCGGCCGAGGTATTTAAATACCTCGGTCGAGGGCTTAAAAAAACAGATTTAGCCCTCATTCAAACAAATGGAAAATTTCCTGTGCCTTGCAGAGATGTAAACCCTGCCATTCCTAGCACATAACTGAGCGGAGTTGATACCAATAAATTCACCAACGAATCTTCTATCCATTGACGTATCATACTCGCATTTTGGCATTCATACGATATTTATTTTTTAATTACTTCTAAAACTTATACTTAGAAAACCACACTGCAACTTCGAAGCAGCTCAAAGAAAAATCCGCAGAGTTAAAAATACACAGCCAAAAAATTCTTAAAAATGCACACATCACATATCAACGAGTCCTCTTCAAAAGGGTATCTTTGGTTTTTCAATTTTTGAAAAAATAGAAAAAATTCCTTTACGTGGACAAATATGTGTTTAAAACGATGCTGAAATCGAATGTGGTCACTTTCGAAAAATAATAAATAATTGTATAATGCGAAAAAAATTAACAAAAAAATATGCACATCACACTGCATTTTATGTAGATCATGCTCATATATTTATTTTTTTAAATTATTAATGCAATATTGAATTACTCTACGTGGACACAAACCACTTATTAGCTTCTTCAAATTTTTAAGGTCACACAGTTCATTAAATGCAAAAATTCACACATTAAATGACATCAGAATATTTTTAAAAAAATATCACCATGAAGCCAACATAATATTCTACAATTTGTTTTTTTACTGCAAGTCAAAATTCACATGGCATATATGCGTTTTGAGGGCTTCTATCTAGCACATGAGTAAAAAATCAGGTTTTCATCACCAAATTTGGCCAAAAAGTGTTACCCATCTTCATGGAATCACCCGCTTCCAAGTTTGAAATGAAGGACTTGGGAATGATGCACTAGCATAGCCCTAGCATCGTCTTAACTAGGGCATCCTACACAACTCTCGTGTCTCCATTTTTAGCCCCAATTAAAACACAAATAGCCAGCTATTTTCAAATGTATTTAAGGCTTGATATAGAGCCTTCAACCTAGTAACCTTGACAAGAGGGTCGAGGAGTTATAGAAAGAACCAAAAGAAAACAATCCAAAGAATAAAGAGACTATAGGTTATAGCCTCCCTTAAAAAATTAAGAAGAAGAAGAATATATCGGTGAGATATATTATACCTATCTATTATATGGATTTATCCATATAAAGATTAATAGATATGTGTCTATCTACAAAAAGGGGTGATGAAGATATTTCCTACTTGGTAGGAATAGTAATTCTAGTAAGTTATGGTGCATTCCCTTTAGTAGCAGTGATAGTAAAATAGTCATCTCATCCGAAAAAGTAGCGATCACTTATGGACATTTAACGTGGAGATTTAGTATCTGGATTTTTCACAAAAGGAAAGAAATAAATCAGAACACGCGGGACATCTGGAGATCCTCATCGAGGAGATTCTTCAAGCATGGGTGCCACATGGGAGGTAGGTTCCCTGCTTTTGGCTCCGATTAAGGAGGGAGGCTCTGGCCTGCAATAGTTAAAAAGAGTAAGGTATGTGTTAGGAAGGGGAACTCAGGCGCTTCTTGTAAGAGGATCTAGTTAGGGTTTTGGAGCAAGAGTCTTTTCGAAGGGAAACATTTCACCTATGGCTGGCGTTTCTCTCTACCCAGGATGGCGTCTGTCGAAGTGAGGGGTTATAGATCCATTCTGGTATGCATTCCATCAAGTAGTGTTTTATTTTTATAAAACTAAGTATTACCGTATGGATGTATGTCGTTGTCTGCATTTTTACCACTCCTAGTTTTATTTGAAAATAGATAAACATATGTGTATGATCTTAACTATTTTCCTATCGAAGGGATTTAAATCCATTTGTCTCAGAGCTGAAATTCTATGACTATAGTTTGAAACTTTTGTGCTGTGTTTGGAGTCTAATCTAAATATTTTGGAGTGCATAGGCGACCCTTGTCTCCTTCAGATGCAAGGATTGTGCCTACACCTCCCCTAGAAATGAGACTGTGCTCTCTCTCGAGATCTGAGTCTGCCACCGTTTTTCTTCAGACCCAAAGTGCCTGCATTTCATCAATAGCCGACGATCTGCCTTTTATGGTGGATGGATTCTGATCTGAATCCCTATTATATATTTCCCAGTTGTCTGTGCTTGTTTGTTAGGGATCAGTTGGGTCACGACCCCATCATTTTTTTTCCAAGCTATGGTTTTCTCTTTACGTGTTATGAACCCAACTCTGTCAAGCTCATTCCATATTTCTGCGAGTGCCTTTTATGGAGCATTTAGGTCTAAAATCTATTGAATTTCTCTAACCTGGAATTGTGGTGTGGAAATTCATGCGGTCTACCATGAAGCTCCTCAGTTTACTTTCGATCTGAGCATTAATAAATTTCCAAGTCTGCGATTGCCTTTGTTATAAGGAGGGATGTATTCTCCACTGTCTGCATTTGTTTTCTTTTAGAGCGAACCTGAAGCAACCATTGATGAATTTTTGTCACTTTTAATAACTGGATCTGAGGTGTTCATAGCCTCTGATATTCGCTCTATCATTATAAATCGTAATTTTTCTTGATTTGGTACTTTTCCTTTATGATAAAATTTATAAATATGTCATTGCGAAAACATATTTTTGTAAGACTCTATTTTAGCTTAATCTTGTGGGATATGGGTTAGTAGTAAGTCATTTTTCATACGGGATAAGTGTGATGGCTACTTCTCAGAGAATTCATTCCTTTGTCTATATTAAATAAACAATAAGAGTTTTATAACATGAGAGTTTGGTACATATGTTATGAGTGACAATTTATCCATAGGTGGAAATTATTCATATACTCTTTTAATACTTGGAAGTTCAATTTCTTATTAAAGGGAGGATGAGTAGTCTCAATAATTTCCATTGGATAATTATTTATGTAGTGTTAAACTCCAACCCAAGGTAGTTCCATTGGGATCTAAAATGAATGAAGTATTTACCTCTGATCCAATGCACCTCCATTGGGTCGTAAAACATGTGATGTATATTGGAAAAGATGAAATCCTAGTACTTGTTGAATGTCAAGGGCGTAGAGTATTGGGTTTCTCGTCAGCCTCATCGATCATTTTATTACAATTGGATGTCCGAGCATTTTAGTAACTAAGGGTTGGATGCCTAGTTTTGTTAGTATACCTAAAAGAATTTGTTAGAATTTAGGTCATAGTTTGATCTTAGTAGCGAATAGCTTAGAAGTACTCTTGACAAGAGAGCATATGAGAAGAACAAAAATGAAAGTATGGCGACAATGATGTCGTGGATTGTAACATTTTTAAATGAAATAAATGTCACAGGATGTGACGGTTTGGTGGACGTAGCCCATGGATTGGGTGAACCACGTACTCCGGTGCCTCTCTCTCTTGCTTGTGCCTCGTGTTTGTTGATCTTCGTGTCTCCGGGTGTTGTTGGGTCTACATGTTTTACTTTCTTCCTGTTATTTCTATACATATAATTATGTGCTACAAATGGACTATAGTAATGTAAATGATAATTCAATAATGTTGTTGTTATCATAATGTTTTATTATACGCATAGTAAGTCATGTTCAGAGCATGATGATGATGCAATACTGGTGGTTATAAATAATAACTTGGGGAATTTATATTAAAGAAAATTGTCAAAATATTGCTTTGCAATGCATGTGTTTGACACTATCAAATTTGAGTGAACATGTTTTATATGAAATGCCATGTAAATCTGCTGCTAATAGGATTGAATCGTTTTGTAGTAACAGCCAAACAAACATTTCCTCCTTTTCACACATAATGGCAGTGAGGTATAAGGGGATAATTACATAATTGTTTTTAAGGACACCTTAAGGATGAAGTGTGGGTGTACTACACCTCTTAAGTCACAAATGATAATATATCATAATTATATTAGAATGACTAATGTATGGTTGATGGAACATTGTAAAGATGTGCGACTAATCTTAAGGGAAGGTTACCTCCTATGTCTCTTTGTTTCAATTTAAGAAAACCTTAACCACAACATCTCTACTTAAAAGTATGATAGATCTGTAACTCAACACCATTAAAATATTTTTATATTTCAGATAAAAACCCATGATTGGGATGGTAAATTAAATTAGGAACCCTTATGATAGTTCGCAAGTAAATGTATGTTAAAATGTGGTTAAAGGAAGTAAGCATGTATTCAAAATGATAGTTGGAAGTTGCAGATAGATGAATTAAACATATTCACAAGCACATTGTAGGTCACAAAGTGTATGCTATTATTAAAACATTTGCATTAGAAGTGTATGTGTTGTAGTCACCAAATAAATCCTGCATGGGGAAACAAAAATATAAAATAGGGGACCTTGCCATGGGTTCTGAAGTTTTATAAATATGTGTGTCAGGAATAATTAACAAGGCTGCATGTTTTTCTTGATAATCAAATCTGAACTATAGAGGAACGCTTGAAAGTAGCATTAGTGGTGTGGTTGTTCATTATTTTTTGAGATTAGAAACTCTTTTACTTTTCTATAATGGGAGTTGTTACATATGGTATCAGAGCCAGAGTGACAGCACTTGGGCCTATTTGGGTTCAACATGTAGTTAGGAAGCATGAAGATGAATAGCTCTAACCAATCAATTGTTTTTTTATGGATGCATGACACTGATGAACGAGGGGGAATAAGTTGTCCAAGTGAGCCTCCAAAAGGTTGAAGGAGGTAATGAGGAGGATCAAAGAAAACATCACAGAAGAAGGTATAACAAAAGTAATTTTTCGTCAAAGCCAAAACGACTCATGACCCATTCTTATGGCAACATATTTAAAATTGGAATAAAGATTGTTTCCCAACAATGTTTGAAACTTGAATGAATTATTCTACAGTAGGGTATTCTATTGGAGTCTATGTATGGTTATGCTTAAACGTTGAATTCTGCAGCATGTCAGACTAAATTAGTCACAACTCTTTCTGAAACTTACATAAATCTTATGTAAATTAAGGACAACTGCAAAAGGGTATCTGCGAGCTTATATTTTAACTAACTGATGAGGCTTACTTGCCACAACTTTATCCCATATTCCAGACGCAAGTAGAACTTAAGTGATTGAGGAATAGGTGGTGGCTCCGATTTGATCCATGAGTTATTCTGGCCTCTCAATTAGGTTCCATGTCTTGAAATAATTTTATGCAATCATAACTAGGAGGTTCAACCCACATTCCACTCGAATAAAGGTGGATTATAAATGCAGGAAAATTATACGAATAATGTGGTCAGAAGCTCAACGTCTGCCTAATTTTTGTATTTATGTTTTTCGTTAAAATTGTTGGATGTTCATATTGAAATATTTCCACACTTAGGCTAGGGGGATGTTTTTCTAGACTGATTTTGGGATCCTCTTGTTTCTTTATGCATTAAAGACAACTTAAAAGAGGTTCACATGGCATTTGGTTGTGATATCTAGATTCTCAAATAGCAAAGTAATTTTAGGAAATCACGTAAAGGTTGTACGATTGGATGATAGGAAACAAATTTAAAACTGCCTTCTAAGGATCATATCCACACACGTTTTTTCTTGATGGAAGGAAAAATTTGCTGCTACAAAACTTGCAGCTACCTCTCTAAAGATAGTTCTTTTTATGTTCAATTTTTGTAAATAAAAGATTTGACATTCTTTTATTTTGGTTCAATTTCTTGTCATATGTGTAAATTTATGAGCAGATATGATGTAAGAATGCAATATAGATCTGCATTGATTAAACATTCTATACTCTACATACTATTGTCCTGGTTGATGCATGACCGTATGAGTATGATCTCTAAATGAAAATATTGTCTGTGTTTCGACTTTTCTTAAGGACCAAATCGATTTGGAATCGATCAACAGGGTATTGATGGTGCAGATTACGTGAATGGTTAGCTATCGTAATTCGCACTTGCGTAATCAAAATTGTAGCATTTTTATGAATAAATCTATTTCATATGTGTAGGTGTTACTCACAGAGAGAAGCTGATAGGTATAAATTAAATTGTAAATTACTTGTCCACTGTTGTGACTAGATCGCTACGATTGGTCAGTTGTTAATATGCTTTACAATATTTACATATGTATTGATGATTTGATGTTCTTACATCTAAGTCATATCTAGATTTGATGCCTGAAAATTTCTTTGATCAAAGTGTATGAATTTGGTATTGCATTTTAGTTATGATATTTGGATCTGATAACGGTTGATTCCCAATCCCTGTAATGCATTGTGTTGGTTTGAATAGATCTAACAAACGTTCCTGTTGAAATCGCTGGTAAAACGTTGGACTTTCCTTAAGTCTGATAACCTGTCAAGGTGTCGAAATTCTGCAAATGCATTGTTTTGGGGTTGGGATATAACTAACAAAAAAAAAATGGATGGCATTTATATGACGCATGTGTGTAACATGTGATTTATTTGAACAAATATTGATTTAGTTTGTTAGCTGAGTCGTTTTGAATGCCAAAGGATAGAGTAAGATCTTTACTTTAAAATCATTATAGTTTGGATATTTATAATCTCCGCCTTAATGGTCGAGTTAAAGATCTAAAGTCTGAGTGTTGGGACATTTATATTGACATTTAAAAAAAATGATAAGTGAATGAGTGACATATAATGAGTATGCATGGGACACCACGAATTGAAATGGACTGTTTGTTGCAAAAATTCATTGGCTTAAATAACGGAGCTAAGCCACTCAAGAACGAGTGTTGTTTTATTATCTTATTATAAATTTCGTATTTTGAGGTTTCTATGAACCAGGGCTTAACTATGGATTGTGGTGTTATGTACAGACATTGCAGGGCTTTACGATGTTTCTGACCATCTCATGATCAATGTAAGACATGGATTCTAAATTTCACTTGTAAATAAGTGGTGGTTTATTGTGGATAAGTTATGAGATGGTATGAACCATGAATGATGTTAAGGGTACAATCACTGCAACTTAGGTAATGTTGATTAAATGAATGAAAATCATGTTTATTGATAGATGTTATTTAACCATGACGCCAATGTCATTAATCAGGAAAATGATAGTAGAGTCATGCAAAGCACCAAGGAGTGTGCATTACGAATAGTGCAAGTGAAATTTATACTAAATATGAACAAGAAAATTTGAATGCCACGGGAGCACCATGGTGTTAGGCAAGTGATTGCTGCGAGAGCACATTGGTGTTATGCATATATGTTGCAGGAGCACAATGGTGTTAGGCAAGCGATTTCTGCGTGAGAACATTGGTGTTAGGCATATGGTGTGGCAAAAAGACCTAGGTAAAACTTGACATCTGGAAGATAGGACGCTATTTGATGTCACTAAGGAGAAAAATTTGAACTAGTGGTTAAATGGGAGAGTAACCTCAAAAATTGTTGTAAGTCCACACTAGAATGGAAAAAGGAACTCAAGGGAGGTCGGAAAACATAATGAATGAAAAACATGTTAACTCACTTCTAAGTAAATAGGCTGTCACATGCTTAATGTGAAGAAATGATTTCCTCAGATCGATGACGACATAACTATCCAGGGGTTGGAGATAACAACCAACACCCAAAGGGTAGTAATTATGTTTTATTGATGGATAAATTACATTATGAATAAAATTGGGTATTATGATACCAATGAAAACTAGAAAATTGCATATTGTTACAATACAAAGGGATCTATGGCTTTTGTTTAAAGTTGAATTACAGTTTTTGACATAAATTACTAAATAAAAATTTGGGCTAGACCTCAACCTTGTGGCAGGAAAACTGCAGGAATTGAACGATAACGACTCGAGAAGATCCAGGAAGATCTCAGGGGATCAAAATGAAAAGAAGAAGGCAAGAAAAGATGACGGAAAAAAGGAAGGAAATTTTGAAAATACGAACACCGAGGATGGTGTTACTTTAAGGGGGAGAGGATGTAATGTCCATCTTGCACACCCTAAGTATTTCATAATTTTTATTGTATATTGTACTCATCTTCTAGTGAGGAGCTCAAGGCCAAGGCCCCACCAGTAAGACTTTGAAATTAATACTATCTAAATTTCCTGGGAGACTTAAGAGTTGACGACGAGAAACTAAACCCACGAGGGAAAAACACAATATATATATATATATATATATATATATATAAGAAGAATGCTCAGGGAGCCTTGAGTTTGATAAGCGTAGCCCTAGCATCGTCTTAACTAGGGAATCCTACATGATTCTCGTGTCACCATTTTTAGCCCCAATTAAAATACAAATAACTAGCTATTTTCAAATGTATTTAAGGCCTGATATAAGAACCTTCAACCTAGTAACCTTGACAAGAGGTTCGAGGGGTTATAGAAAGAACCAAAAGAAAACAATCCAAAGAATTAAGAGACTATAGGTTATAGCCTCCCTTAAAAAATTAAGAAGAAGAAGAATATATCAGTGAGATATATTATACCTATCTATTATATGGAGTTATCCATATAAAGATTAATAGATATGTGTCTATCTACAAAAAGGGGTGATGAAGAGATTTCCTACTTGGTAGGAATAGTAAGTCTAGTAAATTATGGTGCATGCCCTTTAGTAGCAGTGATAGTAAACGTCATAAGAAATTACCCAACAAATAAGATGAGGTGTGATAGTAAACTGGTCATCTCATCCGAAAAAGCAGCCATCACTTATGGAAATTTAATGTGGAGATTTAATATCTTGATTTTTCACAAAAGGAAAGAAATAAATTAGAACACGTGGGACATCTGGAGATCCTCATTGAGGAGATTCTTCAGGCATGGGTGCCACGTGGGAGGTAGGCTCCCTGCTTTTGGCTCCGATTAGGGAGGGAGGCTCTGGCCTGCGATAGTTAAAAAGAGTAAGGTATGCATTAGGAAGGAGAGCTCAGGGATTTCTTGGAAGAGGATCTAGTTAGGGTTTTGGAGCAAGATTCTTTTCGAAGGGAAACATTTCACCTCTGGCTGGCGTTTCTCTCTACCCAGGATGGTGTCTGTCGAAGTGAGGGGTTATAGATCCATTCTGGTATGCATTCCGGCAAGAAGTGTTTTATTTTTATAAAACTAAGTAAGACCATATGGATGTATGTCCTTCTCTGCATTTTTACCACTGCTAGTTTTATTTGATAATAGATAAACATATGTGTCTGATCTTAACTATTTGCCTATCAAAGGGATTTAAATCTATATGTCTCAGAGCTGAAATTCTGTGACTGTAGTTTGAAACTTTTGTATTGTGTTTGGAGCCCGATATAAAGAGTTTGGAGTGCATAGGCGACCCTTGTCTCCTTCAGATGCAAGGATTGTGCCTGCGCCTCCTCTAGAAACGAGACAGTGCTCTCTCTCTAGATCTGAGTCTGCCACCATTTTTCTTCAGATGCAAAGTGCCTGTGTTTTATCAATACCTAGCGATCTGCCTTTTATCATGGATGGATTTTGATCTGAGTCCCCATTATATGTTGCCGAGCTGTCTGTGCTTTGTTTGTTAGGGATAGGTTGGGTCATGAACCCATCGATTTTTTTCCAAGCCGTGGTTTTCTCTTTACGTGTTATGAACCCAACTCTATCGAGCTCATTCAAGATTTATGCAAGTGTCTTTTATGGAGCGTTTAGGTCTAAACTCTATTGACTTTCTCTAACCTGGAATTGCGGTGTGGGAATTCATGTAGTCTACCATGAAGCTCCTCGGTTTACTTTCGATCTGAGCCTTAATAAATTCCCAAGTCTGTGACTACCTTTGTTATAAGGCGGGATGTATTTTCCACTTCCTGCATTTGTTTTCTTTTAGAGCGAACCTAAAGGAACCATTAATGAATTTTGACTGCTTGTAATAACCGGATCTGAGGTGTTCATAGCCTCTGATATTCGCTATATCATTATAACTCGTAATGGTTCTTGATTCGGTACTTTTCCTTTATGATAAAATTTATAAATATGTCATTGTGAAAACATATTTTTGTAAGACTCTATTTCAGCTTAATCTTGTGGGATATGGGTTAGTAGTAAGTCGTTTTGCATATGGGATAAGTGTGATGGCTACTTCTCAGCGAATTCATTCCTTTGTCTATATTAAATAAAATATAAGAGTTTTATAACATGAGAGTTTGGTACATATGTTATGAGTGATGATTTATCCATAGGTGTAAATTATACATATACTCTTTTAATACTTGGAAGTTCAATTGCTTATTAAAGGGCGGATGAGTAGTCTCAATAATTTCCATTGGATAATTATTTATGTAGTGTTAAACTCCAACCCAAGGTAGTTCCATTGGGATCTAAAATGAATGAAGTATTTACCTTTGATCCAATGCACCTCCATTGGGTCCTAAAACATGTGATGTATATTGGAAAATATGAAATCCTAGTACTTGATGAATGTCAAGGGCGTAGAGTATTGGGTTTCTTCTCAGCCTCATCGATCATTTTATTACAATTGGATGTCCAAGCATTTTAGTAACTAAGGGTTGGATGCCTAAGTTTGTTAGTATACCTGAAAGAATTTGTTAGAATTTAGGTTGTAGTTTGATCTTAGTAGCGAATAGCTTATAAGTACTCTCGACAAGAAAGCATATGAGAAGAACAAAAATGAAAGTATGGAGACAATGATGTCATGGATTGTAACATTTTTAAATGAAATAAATGTCACAGGATGTGACAGTTTGGTGGACGTAGCCCATGGATTGGGTGAACCATGTACTCTGGTGCCTCTCTCTCTTGTTTGTGCCTCATGTTTGTTTATATTCATGTCTCTGGGTGTTTTTGGGTCTACATGTTTTACTTTCTTCCTGTTATTTGTATACATATGATTCTATGCTGCAACTGGATTGTAGTAATGTAAATGATAATTCAAGAATGTTGTTGTTATCATAATGTTTTATTGTACGCATAGTAAGTCATGTTCAGAGCACGATGATGATGCAATACTGGTGCTTATGAATAATAACTTGGGGAATTTACATTAAAGAAAATTATTGAAAGATTGCTTTACAATGCATGTGTTTGACACTATCAAATTTGAGTGAACATGTTTTATATGAAATGCCATGTAAATCTGCTGCTAATAGGATTGAATCATTTTGTAGTAACAGCCAAACAAACATTTCCTCCTTTTCACACATAACGGAAGTGAGGTATAAGGGGATAATTATAGAATTGTTTTTAAGGACACCTTAAGGATGAAGTGTGGGTGTACTACACCTCTTAAGTCACAAATGATAATATATCATAATTATATTACAATGACTAATGTATGGTTGATGGAACATTGTTAAGATGTGCAACTAATATTAAGGGAAGGTTACCTCCTATGTCTCTTTGGTTCAATTTAAGAAAAACCTTAACCACAACATGTTTACTTAAAAGCATGATAGATCTGTAACTCAACACCATTAAAATATATTTATATTTCAGATAAAAACCCATGATTGGGATGGTAAATTAAATCAGGAACCCTTATGATAGTTCGCAAGTAAATGTATGTTAAAATGTGGTTAAAGGAAGTAAGCATGTATTCAGAATGATAGTTGGAAGTTGCAGATAGATGAATTAAACATATTCACAAGCACATTGTAGGTCACAAAGTGTATGCTATTATTAAAAGATTTGCATTAGAGGTGTATGTGTCATAGTCACCAAATAAATCCTGCATGGGGAAACAAAAATCTTAAATAGGGGACCTTGCCATGGGTTATGAAGTTTTATAAATATGTGTGTCAGGAATAATTAACAAGGCTGCATGTTTTTATTGATAATCAAATATGAACTGTAGAGGAATGCTTGAAAGTAGCATTATTGGTGTGGTTGTTCATTAGCTTTTGAGATTAGAAACTCTTTTAGTTTGCTATAATGGGAGTTGTTACATACTTCATCACAAGTGGTTGATGCTACAATGTATCATCAGATGATTGGGTCTTTGATGTATCTGATGAGCACGAGACCAGAAATTTGCTTTGCTGTGAACACCTTGAGTCAGTTCCTGACAGCTCTGAGACATGTTCACTTGATTACTGCAAAGCATATTCTGAGGTACCTGAAGGGTACAATTGATTATGGGCTCAAGTATGAGGCGAGTTAAAAGATTAACCTAGAGGGTTATGTTGATTTAGATTGGGTAGGCAGTGCCATCGATAGGAAGAGCACTTCAGGGTGTTGCTTTAGTATGGGATCAAGTGTGATCTCTTGGTTTAGCAGGAAGAAATATTGTGTGGCACTGAGTACAGGTGAAGCAGAGTATGTCGCATCTTTTTCAGCTAGTTTTGAAGAAGTATGGCTAAGGAAGCTACTGTCTGATTTATTTGATCTCTAGTTGGATGCTACTTATATATATTGTGACAACCGGAGTTGTGTGAAGTTTTCAAAGAATCTAGTGTTCCATGACAAGTCAAAGCATATCAAGATCAAGTATCACTATATCATGGATATGGTGTAGAGAGGAGCAGTGAAGCTCCAGTATGTTGTGACAAAGAAACAGATAGCTGATGTGTTGATGAAGCCATTGGATAGGGTGCAGTTCAAGTACTTTAGGGAGAAGCTTGGTGTTTTCTAGATCAAGGTTTCCTCCAAGGGGAAATGATGAGACCCAGAGCCATTCTGACATGGTGAGAGGATTAAGTTCCTTCCATGGTCAGATGTAAGGGCTGAGCCATTCTGTCATGGTGAGAGGATTGGTGCCTTCCATGTCAGATATGAGTGTTGAGCCATTTTGGTATGACTATAGGATTGGTTCCTACATGATCAGATGTAAGGGTTCTTTCCATTATTGGAATGGAGGTGCCTGGTCAATTACCAGGAATACTTGGTCTGGGACCGAGGGCCTTTCTGAAATTACTGTAAGATGTAGTCTTACATGATCAAATGTGAGCGCATGGCCATTCTAATGTGATTGAAGGATTGGTTCCCACTTGATCAGATCTAACGGCTGATGGCATTCTCTAGGAGAATGGAGGCACCTGGTTAGTTACCAAGTAGCTCAGTCTGGGACTAGGGGCCATTCTGATGTGACTGTAGGATTGGTTCCTACAATATCAGATGTGAGTGCACACCATTCTGACGAGTAGGTCAGATATAAGGTTTGGGCCATTCTAACAAGAATGTTAGATATAAGTGCTGGGCCATTTTGACGAGTAGGTTAGATATAAGTGTTGGGCCATTCTGATGAGTAGGTCAGATGTAAGGGCTGGGCCATTTTGACATGGGAGAGGATGAGGTTCTTTCCATGGTTAGATGTAAGGGCTGGGCCAATCTGACATGATGAGGGGATTAGGTTCCTCTCATGGCCATATGTGAGTGCTGGGCGTGCCTTTCTGATGAGTCAAGGTCAAATGTAAGTATTGGATGGGTCATTCTAACTTAGGGTGAGATATAAGCGCTGAGAAAGACCTACATGGAGGCTAGGTCTACAACCAGCATGAAAGAGGGCTGGATCTATAGAAATTCTTATGAAAAGAAGAATCATGAGATAGAACTTGTGGTACTGATCTAGATCGAGTGAGGATCTAGATCCAGTGATGATGACTCAGTAGTGATGATCCAGATCGAGTGATGATCCAGATCTAGTGATGATGTCTAGTGATGATCCAGATTGAGTGATGATCTAGATCCAGTGATGATGTCCAGTGATGATCTAGATCCAGTGATGATCCAGATCTAGTGATGATGTCCAGTGATGATCCAGATCCAGTGATGATCCATATCCAGTGATGATGATCCAGATCGAGTGATGATCCAGATTCGTTAATGAAAGATTACTTGAAGATGAAAAGGACTTGAAGATGAATATGACTTGAAGATGAATATGACAAGAGCTTGACGATGGCCTAGATGGTACAGAGAAGAAGACTTCTACTGTTAAATTGTGTCGAGAGAATACCTTCCTAGTTAAGAGGGAGTGTTGATCTAATTGTAACATCATAATTTATTCACTTGTATTTCTTACGTATTGTAATCTGATGTTTATTTCGGGATTTATTTGTAATGTACTTGAGTAATGTCATGCCCCAATGTTCCTATTGGGAGTTTCTATAATGTAAACAAGTCATGTCAAGTCAAGGTGGATAACCCTCCTATTGTCTAAGGGTTAAAGTCCCTGTAGTTTCGGGGCACTAGGGTTATTAGACTCTCCTAGAGAGGTCGGACCTATTAGGGTTTAGTCAAGTCAGGAATAAGTATAAATAGAGAGCTACCCTCTCTATTTATCACACACTCATCCACACTCAGTTGTAGCACATAGTTGAGGAAGAGAAAGACACTGGGGCAAGGAAGAAATAGGTTACTGCTATCGGGATATCATCTTACTATTTTGGGGTTTTACTTTTGGTGCTGATTCTATCTATGAGGAAGTTGTGGGGTTTTCTCCATTTATAGTTTCCCCGAGGAAAAACACTGTGTTCATTGTCTCTTTTGTTTGATTGTTGTGCTTGTTTTTCTCTCAGTTAAAGATCCTAATGTTATGCTATCTTAATGTTAAAAATATAAGACAAAAAGGTCTATGTGTATTATTTCCATAGGGTGTGAGGTCATATGTTCTTTTATTTTAAAATTGGCTCTGGTTTTCTTCCCATGTTGACAATGTTTGCATACATAGTTTAGAGGAACTACAATTTTTGGTAGATATCTTATAGGTTCCTTTGTTCTTATTTTGGCAAAATTGTCAAAACTTAAATGTCTCAACCTTATGTTCCATAACCAACTTTCATCTACCATACTTAAGTAGCTTTGGTTTTCATTTTCCAAGATGCATACATTGTTTGTATTTATCATAGAAATTCCAATGACCTTTCTTGATTTATTATTCTTGATTTCACATTTTTCTGACTCAAATATACAAATGTGTCCTTGGTCACATGTTTAACTTACACTAAGAAGATTGGTCTTGAGGTTTTCAACTAGCAAAACATTTTCTTCTTTGATCTTGCTATTGACAACAACTATTCCTTTGTCATTTATTTTGAAGGACAAACTGTCTCGAAAAGTTACTTTTCCCCTTTTTAAGGTTATGAATTTGCTTTGGTCACCAGTCATATTTTTTGAACAACCACTGTACAAGTGCCATCAGTTTTTGCTTTTGGTTGCACACTAAGCTATCATGGAACTCTCTTGTTCTTCCTTTTCTCTCCAATAATTCTTTTTTTTGGTGTTCTGAGATTTGATTGCAACAATATTGCTCATAATAGTCTTCATTTTATAGTATCTTTCCATATGTCCATGGTTACTACACTTATAAGATTCTATGTCATATTTTTCGAGTAGTGTAAAAAGGTTCTTATTTCCCTTCAACTTGTTACTTGATGACTTCTTCTTGTATTCAGAAACCTTTCTTTCAGTTCTGCAATTTACGGCTTTATGACCAAAATTGTTACAGGAATAGCAATGACCTAAAAAGATCTGTAGATATCTATTTGGTCTCATGAGAGATATATTATTTCTATTTTTATCTTGAGAAATTCAGCCTGCTTTCTTACTTTCTTCCCTTTTAGCTAGAGTCTTTACTACTTCAGCATAGCTTTTCTTGCTTCCTTCTTGATTGGTGATAAGAAAACTTTCTGGCTTCTTCTTCTTCTTTTTAACAAACCCCAAACCATAGGTGGGGGGGGTGGTCACTAGTGAGGTAATATCATACCACGTCCATTCATATTGATTCTTTGAATACTCCTAAAAACATAAAAATTATATTGCCTCGTATTAAGGGATCAAGGGGGGAATTTTTAATTTGACATAGTAATATAAATATTGGGGGTTATTTTATTTGGGTGTGCTGAGGAATAACCTCCAAATTGAGAGATATATTCATACCTACAAATCATTGGATCAATTCATACCTCCAAATCATGTGTTGGATTCATATTAGCCCTAGTTTTCTTATAGAAATAACCTCCAAATCATAAGCTAGATTCGTACCTCCAAATCATTGGATGGAATCATATGAGTCCTAACTTTTTCTAATAAATAACCTCCAAATAATGGGCTGGATTTATTTCAATCTTTTTGTATTCTTCTTTAACATTTTCAGATTGCTAGTTAGGAATAATTGTTAGATTAAGTTATATTTGTCACATTCATATTTGTAATTTCAATTCTTATATGCAAGGCACATGTCTTAATATAGAATTGACATGAGCATAGGTGAAAATCTAAATCATTATTTACATGCCCTATGTCACTATCGCTACCATGAAAGAGTATGATTTAAGTTTCACCATTTGTATATATTTATAGATGTTGCATGCTTGGAACTTAACAATGGAGATATTTCCCACTCGTGTCAAAAAAAAGGTAGATATAACCTAAGATAAGGTAACTAAAGGTTGTTAATTCCTTTGATTACAAGAATAAATGTAGAGGAAGTGGAGGAAATTCATTGCACCTTGTGAATGACCTAATCCAAGTTATGCACATGATCATATGGTGTTATTGGAAAGTAAGAGGACTTTTTCTATGTTCATTTGAGTTCAAACATCGATGATGTTTGTTTTGATAGGAAGGTAGGAAAGTTCATTGATCTGAAAATTATTTAAGGATCTTTATAACCATTATTTGCATGTGAAGTTTAAAATATTAATTACTCACAAGCAACCTTTAAAATGCATATTTAAAAAGCATCCATCAAACACATAATCACATAAAAATGTAAGCAAACCATCAATGGACAAGAACTGATAACGTAGTTCACCAGAACCCCTGGCTACGTCTCCAGGCCACTTCCAAATGGGAAGGTTGATAGATAAAATCTTCAAAATCTTACAAAAATATGTATTATGGAAACTAATTATCCTTTTCTTTCTCCTTCTTTCTTTTCTTCTTTTCCAACCTCACTTGATAATATGCAAACAAGTTTTCAACTCTATCTGCCATCTGATAGAAAGCTTTGCAAAAGGCCTTCTCATCTTCTTCTCGGTAGTCTTCACTTGCCATTTTCTTTCTTCTTCTTGAGCCAATTTGTGGATCAAATGTTTCAAGATCTCCTTCACCACACTGAATCTTGGATCTTGCTAACATAAAAACTTCAAAACGCAATGGTTAAACTCACTCTGATACCACTTGATCTACAAATTATTTAAGGATCTCTATAACCATTATTTTCATGTGAAGTTTAAAATGTTAGTTACTAAGAAATAGCCTTTAAAATGCATATTTAAAAAGAATCTATGAAACACATAATCACATAAAAATGTAAGCAAACCATCAATGGACAAGAAATAATAACGGAGTTCACCAGACCCCTTGGCTACATCTCCAAGCCACTTCCAAATGGGAAGGCCGATAGATAAAATATTCAAATACTTACAAAAATATGTATTCTATAAAAAAAATCTGAGTTTTGTCACTCAGACATAGAAAGAGATTGCACCACTGCGTTGCTCTCAAAAAATCAAGAAAACTGAGTATAAACTCGACCCTGTTCGCTTGAAGTTTCCTCTGGCATGCAATTCGAGACAACCAATCTGCAAAAAAAGACAAATGTACTAAATGATATGTACTTTGTCTCAGGAAATGTGCCTATACTTATCTGCAAAACCCTGCATCCAAGCTCTATCACTGTGCTACAAAAAACAGTGTTTTTTTATCCAAAATGGTGGTTTTGGGGTCGCGGGCCATGAGGCCACATGCCCATTTGGTAGCGTGATATTCATGTAAGGTTATAAGAATATTCCTCCATTCCCTACCATGACTCAACACTGTGGTGCATGGCAGAAACGCTGGAAAACATGGAGGAGGTCATGGGTTGAAGCCTCCGAACCTCTCTGTAATATTATTTTTTGTTACCACGTTGAATATTATTTCTTTGACGGAATGAATTTTGCTATATTATATGGTTTAATAGATAAGACATATAGTTTTCATTACCACGTTCCATCATTCACTTGGCTCCATTCTATGTTGGTATAACATATGGTTTATACCCACATTATAATCATTTTTTTCCATGTTATAATATAACCCTTGCTCCAACATGAGGATAAGGTTTAAGATTCATTATATGGTATAACATGTTATAATATAACCCTTCCTAAAACATGAGGATAATTTTTAAGCTTCATTATATGGTATAACACGTTGGTCCACCATTTTAACATGTTCTTTATACTATGGTTTATAACATTTTTCCCATTTTTTAAATATTTAAACTTTAATAAAGTTTAAACCATATCTTAATATAATCCTTTCAACCATGTTAATGGGGTCATGGTGGATTTATCATGAGGTCTTGGGTTTGATTCCCACAGCCCCAATATTACATTTTCACCATGTTTTAACCACTTTAATCATTTTTTACGAAAGTTTAAACCTGAATGTCTTCTACGTTTGGAGGCATTTTTTCACAAAACAAGCATCACTAGAAAGTGGTTGATGAGCTCTTTCATTTTGTAAGCATTTATTTATCTTTTTGAAGACTTTAAATTCTATCTCCTTTGAGATGATCCACCTGGATCATCCATCCACAAAATGGTTTCAATTTTGCATTTTTATGGAATTTAATTTATAAAGATTATAGAAAACATAATCTCTCTACGGATATACTTGTATTTACATGATATGAAATTGGTAGATTGGTAGGATGCAGAGTGCAACATCTAAAATTATCATCTTTTCTAAGAATTGAACTGATTATTAGATTATCAGTAATTTACATTATTTGATGCATTGATCTCTTTATTGGGTTTTGTTTTAGTCCCTACTACTATTTTGTTGGGTCTTCCACTATCCAGTGCTACAAATTGATTAGTCACCCATGCAATCCTAGTGGTATCATTATTAACATTATACTATTATTTTATTTAGCATCATGTTTGCTTATACTAAGATGCATTAGAGCTCCTTATTGTTACAACTTGATAATATGATATAAAAGGGGTGTTAAAAATGTGTTGATAAAAATGGATACCTACAATATATGGTGAATCTAGGGGTTTTCTTAATTGGAAAGGTATATTGGGAAGGGGGTTCAACAATACAATTTTAGGAGGAATTTTCAAATATTGAGTGAAATTAGGGATGTTATTTAATATCTTCTGAATGGTCGTCCTATACAACAAGTTCACTAAGTGAACCCCCTGTGCCCCAAACCAGAACTATAACTTCATGGTCTTTGGCTACTTAGAGTGTCATCTAGAATCCTTGATCTATTCTTAAATTTTGAGTTGATAGATTCTTCATCAAGCTTTCTCTTGAATTGCATGATTTCTTCTATAAGATTTTTAGACTCCTGTATTCTTCTTTTGACTCTCATCCTCAACCTTTTTGGCACCTAGAAGTTGAGCTTCCAACTGACTGATGATAAGGTTTGACTGTTTCTTCTTTTTCCTACATTTCTCAAGTTCTTCATGGGCACATACAAGTTCATCTCCTTGGGGATTATCCTTCCACATCTAAGTCACTATTTGAGGCTTGAGTATCTAGTCCCATAAATAAAACATCAATTTCTTCAAGTTCACTTCCATCTGAATCTTTACTGTCTTCCATGGTGTAGACAATTTTCTTTCTCCCATAGGATTTTTTCTTTTTTCCAATTTTACCCTCTTTGAATTTCAAAGTTTCCTTTTCTTCATTCTCATCTTGTTTAGTGTAGGTGCATTTAGAAGAAAAATTTCCAATCCTTCCACGATTGAAACACTTTAAATGTAACTTCCCCTTGTATTTTCCAGTCTCTCTCTCAAGTTTATTAATGAAAAAGGATTCCTCACCATTTGGTTTTTCTGATTCATTTTTTAGGGAGTATTTAAAAGCTGCTTCTTTTCTTGAGGATTCGTTTTGTCATGTTCTCATCTCATACGCAGTGATAATTCCATGTAACTCGTACATTGCTACCTTTTTAATATCATTTTGTTCTTCTAAGGAGGATACCTTTAGGTCATATCTCATTGGTAATATTCTTAGTACCTTGCTTACTACTTCATTTTCCTTTAATTTTCCTCCAATCCCTCTAATCGCATTAACAACTTTGTCTACACAAAGAAGGTATTCACCAATGTCCTCTTCTTCTTTCATTTTAAGACTTTTAAATTTACCTTTATTTGTTTGAAGTTTGGATTCTTTAACCTTATATTCTCCTTCATAGATAATTCTCAACTTGTCCCAAGCTTGTTTGGTCGATGTGCATTGCATAACTTTAGTAAATACCGATTTTCTTAAACCACTTAAGATTGCATTTAGGGATTTGGAATTACCTTCATATTCACCTAGTTCAACTGTGTATGTAGGGTATTGGTTTCCTATCTTAAGGTCCTTTTCAGTTCCTTTCCAAACCATCCATCCCAGGGACATGAGTTGACACCTCATTCTTACACTCCAGTAAGCATAATTTTCTCCATTAAATAGTGTAGTTTTGTTAGTGGCCAATCCTTCTTGTTGATCCATTGTAATTATTGGATGGGATCTTCCTTCCAGTGGTTAAGTTGTCTATGAAGGAACCTGCTTTGATACCAATTGTTGGTTTATCCCATAATACTGAGAGGGACGATGAATCAATATTGTCAGTTTTTAGTTTATAATACACAAAATAAATAATCAGAACACATATTTTATCATGGAAACCTCGAAAGACAAAACCACCAACACAAACTCATTAATAAGATGAATTTACAAAATTATTTATCTACTGCAACAAAAAAGATGTAGGTACACCCTATATTTTTCCCGAAACTACAGAAAAGGATGCTACAACACCCCTATGTTTTTCGGTCTGCTTCAACATACAAGGATGCTATGAAACCCTATTCTCTAGCTACTACAAGAAGGAGGCTACGCCCCCTGAAGACCTATGGATTGCCCTAACACCACCCTACCACCCTAAACTGATTTTCTCATTCTTATGGAACAGTTGAAGAAATATCAACTTTGGACTCTGTTAAATATACTAACAGAGACACCTAAATCTTTACACATTCATTTATTTAAATACCATATACCTATTTTGTATTGACGCAACTCTCCATAGCTGCGCTCTTTTGATTTAAATCATGACTATTTATTTACAGACACAAGCAATCATCATCTACTTGTTCAACTGTCGCAGCACTTCAGGAAAGGAAATGTTTCATTCTTCCCACAACTTGAAGTTATTTTTTGCAGCGTTGTTTATCATTTTTTGGTGCATCTATAATCTTCTTCACTAGGCCAATCTGGAGAGTTGATCTTTTGTCTGGATCTCTTCAAACCATTGATGTATTCTACTGATTTCCTTTTTAAATCATATTTTTACACCAATTTTATGTTTCAATGGTGTTGGAGTAGGGTCCTGCAGCTACAAGAAAAGCTGCCATTTTGGAGGATAGACAGTTTGGCGAAGATGAAGAGATAAGGTAAAGATACGACATCGTAGCATGTTTCTAGTTGCAGAGTAGAGCCAGAAACTATCACTACCAGGGAAGTGAAGTCAAAGAAGATGACAGTACCTGAGCGACTGAGAGGAGAGAGCTCACCCACTGCATTGAAGGCAGCGACGGAAGACAGGAGGGCTCAGCTACCCTCATAAAGGAAAAAGAGTAACGAGGCCAAGGTATTGAAGACGAAGGACAGAAATGGGAAGTGGTGCACAGTACCCATGGTCAGCGCTGGGAAGCATGGAAGACTGCAGAGAACAGTGGTGTGATGGAAAGCGGCTACCCCAAGTACATATATGCCGACTATCACTAGTTAGGGTTTTTGGGTTACTGTTGGGACAGGCCCACAGTGTTTTAAAGGCGAGACCTTTGGGCCGCCTATAAATGGATGTATTTTGTATTGTAAAAGGGTTGGTTGGGTAGTTAGACAAGAAGACACTTAGACAGTTATAATATAGAAGCTAAGCTCTAGTTCTATTATTAGTGGTAGTTATCTTACTGTAACCAGTAGCTAGTTCATCGAGCATGTATGTAACAATCTGCAGGGATTGACAGAGGGAGAGAGAGAATATTGTAAGAAGGCAATATAGAGATAGAAAATAGATCTAAGAGAGAAGGGCTCCAGGCTGTGTGCAGAGTTAACCAGAAGATATCGAGCTGCATATGCGGTGCAGCAGAACTATGTACTCTCTAAAGATATAATAAAACAAAGTTCTATGGACGTAGCTTCTACCCTAGAAGTGAACCACATAAAATCAGATTGTTATGTGAATGATTCATGCGATTGTATTTACTTGTTGTATCTGTCACTCATTACATGAACTTTGCTTACAGTTTAATGTATGTATGTGTTATTCAGTTCATAGCATTATAGAGGGGTAAATGCCGGTTGAAGACTTTAAGTATTCCATATAATATTTTGTCTATGTTTCACTTAAGACAGTTAAGAGTAGCAATGTAAAGCAGTCTTGTATGTTGAGTCCTATAAGTCGAACACAAGTAATGCTAGGTACGCTGAGCCGCAGCGGTAGGATATCACAGGGAGGTGATATCACACCATCAGAGGAGCTATGTTGCACGGTAGCGCAAGTTAAGGATCAAGTGTAGGAGAGAGTTACGTGTTGCCCAGGATGTGGCGATGTGAGAAGGGCTAGAGTCATCGCGAGTAAGAGGAAATTGCGTATCGCAGAGAGAGATCTCGTGGGTTGAGAAGAGATGCGAGACGCACATAGGATGCCACAGAACCTGGTCAAAGACACTTGAGTCTTTGGCCAACACATTAGAATCACTTCGGGTGAGACTTCAGGCCGCTCCGCGGTCTGTCGCCGAAAGGGCCAGTGAGCTAGGGGTGTTGTTGGTACATTACAGTAAACCCGGGTCTGCCCATCGTGACCAACAAATGGTTCCCCACCGTTGATATTCATCAGGATTATTCTTGAGTGGTGACCTTCATATCATGGGATGAGAGATTCGGGATACATGATGCGGTATGTGATATTTTCTCAAATTGTATCTCAAATTTCTGCAAGCTCCTTTTTGCAAGCTCCTTTTTGCAATATTTCTCCCACACCGTCGATCTCTTGCGAAGTCTTTCCCAACCTTTGATCTTCCATATTGTGGGTTCATAAAATATTTAAACGTTAATTCCACATTTTTCCTTCCACACCATGGATCTCTTTTATCAAAACTAATCTCAGCTGTATGATCTTGATATTTTACGGAACTTTGGATTTTCCACCTAAGTTTTGGCATTAACCATTAATCATCGGATTTAGTGCAGGACGAATGTAAGCCATCTAATCTTGATATTTTGTAGAACTTCATCCTTCTGACCATTTCTTGTGGAACTGATCCTTCACAGTTGGATCTAGGGCAGAACTAACCTCTTCCTTCCAATCTTTCATCCTTCACGGAACTCTATCACTTCACACGTGTTTAACCTCTGCGCTAGTTCATTTAGTGAGAACATCTGATGATCGATCTCAGTCATTCAACTTGCTATCGGGCTATTCCAATATTTAATCCTTCATGGAACTCTATCACTCTGCACATGTTTAACCTTTGCACTAGTTCATTCAGCAAGAACATTTGATTATCGATCTCAGTCGTTCAACTTGCTATAGGGTTATTCATTTGTCATTCACCCTGCAACCTACAACCTATAACAAGATTATTCCTTTTTTATTTTGGATACTTGCAACCTTTAGTTTGTCACCATATATTTGACTTATGATAACTGATTTGACATCACTGACAACTAATTTACTCAATATTCACTCGGTTACCCCTTCCACTATATCATATACTCTTTGATGGTTATTATCCTCAGTTTCCTTTCTTTGATTTGCAACACTTTCTCACGTACTAAAACCAAGTGGCCTTCATCATCCAAGGGAGTAACTTATTTTGATGTCACTACTTGTTGGCCAACTTCTTTCTTTAAACATGATACATGGAAAACATTATGGATTTTACTTCCTGATGGCAATTCAAACTCATAGGCCACTTCACCAATTTCTCTTAGAATATTGTAAGTCCCATAAACTCTTAACTGGCATTTTTTATCCCCCTTCTTCTTTAAGAAGACTATCTATAAGGTTGTAGCCTTAGGCGGACCAATTCTTCTACCTATAATACTATGTTATTATAGTGCTTATCTACATAGACTTTATAGTGGTCCTGTATCATATGCAGGTTCTCTTTTAACACCCTTATATTTTCTTGGTTTTCCTATAACAAATATTTAACCTTTTGGGCTCTGTAGTCTCCAAACATTAAATCTACAAAAGATGGATCCTCATACCCATACAAGGCCATAAATGGGGTCATTCTAATAAAAAGATGAAATGTAGTATTATAGAGAAACCTACCTAGGTGCATCCAAGTTTCCCAATCTTTTTGGTGTCCCGTAACATAATTATAGAGGTACCCTTGAAGCCATTGATTCACCCTTTAAGTTTTTCCATATGTCTAGGGTGCTAACTTGTGTTCATGTTCAGGTTTGTTCCAACCATCCCAAACTATTTCCGCCAAAAGGAACTAGTGAACTTTCTATCCATGTACCTGATTATAGTTCCGGGAAATCCATGCAACCTAAAAATATCCTAGAAAAATAGAGAAGCAACCCCACTAGCTTAAATAGTGGATGTGAGTGAAAAAAACATGTGCAAATTTTCTCAATCTGTCAACCACCACATAAATGTTTCCTTTTCCTTGAGCCTTTGGAACCCCGGTGATGAAGTCCATGGAGATGCTATCCCATTTCTGTTTGGGAATAGGAATAGGATGGAGGAATCTAGCGGGGTGTGTGTGCTCCACCTTGCTCTATTGGCATGCAAATAATTCCCTCACATACATTTGAATATCATCTTTGAGACCCTTCCATGTCAATCTCTCTCTTACCTTTCAGTAATTCTTCAGAAAACTAGGGTGGCTAGCCACTTGTGCATCATGTGCAGATTTTAGAATCTTCTTCTTTAGTGCAGACCCGTTCACTAATAAGATTTTATTTTTGTAGTAGATGATGTCATCATGTACCTTGTATTATTCATTTTGTCTTTGCACATCCAAAAATTCACAAGAAAACTGATTCATAGAATATTTGGTGCTCAACTGTATTTTCCACTTAGTTAGCATATGCAGCTAAGAAAGGGTGGGCTTCCAGGAAAGTGCATGAGCCACAACATTCATTTTCCCCATTTTATATTCAATATCAAGGTTATATGACTCAAATTTCCTCACCCATTTCAAGTTCTTTTCATTGAGATCCTTTTGGGTTAGGCAATGTATAAGACTATTGTGATCTTTCTTCACTATGAATTTACCTCCCACCAAATATTGTTGGAACTTGGCCAATGCATGCATAATTACCAACATCTCCTTTTCACGGATTGAATACAACCTTTTATGAGGTTGCAATTTTTTTTTCTTGAATGCAATAGGGTTCCTCTCTTGCATCAGAACAACTCCAATGCCTTCTCCAGAGGCATCACATTCCACCACAAAAGGAAAGGAGAAATCAAGTAAATATAGTACGAGACAACTTCTCATGATGCCCTTCATATTTTGGAAATATTGTTCAGCCTCCTTATTCCAACTGAATGCACCCTCCTTAGTCAAATCTGTCAAAGGTGCAGTGAACTTAGAGTACCCTTTAACAAATTTTCGGTAGTAATTTCAAAGGCCAACGAACTCTCTTAGTTCGGTGAGGATCCTTGGGCTTAGACAACCCAATATGGCCTCTATATTTTCTTTGTGCACTTTTACCCCATCTTGGAAGATCACATGGCATAAATAGAGCAATTCAATCATGCTAAACTCACACTTGAACATTTTAGCATAGAAGGATCGATCTTCTAGTATACTGAGTATGACATATAAGTGGAACCGGTGCTCTTCCCATGTCTAGCTATAAATCATAATATCATTACAGAATACTAGGACATACTTACAAAACTTCTCACTGAACACCTTTTTCATGCATGATTGCAAGGTTTCTGTAGCGTTAGTCAAGCCAAATGGCATGACGAAAATTTCAAAATGACAACCAAAAGTTGTCTTTTGTATGTTTTCCTCCCCCATTATGATTTGGTGGTATCTTGACTGGAGGTCTATTTTGGAAGAAATTTGCTCCATGCAGTTCATCAATCTGGGAGATTGGGTATCGGTTCTTTATGGTTTCAAGTTCAAGGTTCGGTAATGTATGCACATTCTGAGTGTCCTATCCTTCTTCTTCACCAGAACCACTGAAGAAGCAAAAGGAAGGGATCTTGGTCTAATGAGGCCCATCTCAAGGCTTCTTGATGTACTTCTCAATCTCATCCTTTAATTTCTTTGGATTCTTATAGGGGTGTATTTTTATTGGAAGTGTACCAACTTCCATCACAATTATGTGTGCAATGCCACGGTCAAGTGTCCTGCCATGTTGAAGGTTTTCAAAAAACCCCTTGTGCTAATGCAACAACGTTTTTATCTCCTTAGGATTGTAGGAAAATTTTATTGTACTTCCCTTATTGGTGATCTAACATTCAACATCCCATTCAATGTCTCCATGCCTCATGATGGATATCATAATGTTGGCAAGAATTAATTGTCTTGGGTAACTATTCATACCCTTTAGAGCTATTGATTTCCCTTCAACATATTTGAAAATTATTTTGGGTGTTTTTTAATTCATGGAATTTCCTCCAATAGAGTACAACCATTAAGCTCCCAACACCATGTTGGTGTATGCCACTTTGACAACATAAAAATTTTCATTCACTTTGTAGTCTCCTAGAATCACTTGCAGTTTTGGAATCCATCGATTCCATTCCATGGTATGGTTCCCTGGAATGAGCAAAGTGATTACATTAGAGGACTTAGTTGGCATATTTATTTTCTCTACCAAGGCTGCATCAATAATATTGTGGGTGGCACCCCCATCAACAAGGATTGTGATTCTTTGGCCTTGCAATCCTCAAGGTATGGAACTGAGGTACTGCACTGAGTACTGCAATTGTTATAGCTGATTTTACCACACATGGTGAATCACATTTTTATGGCATTCCCTGTCCCTCTACAGACTCCTTATATCCCATGGACCATTTATGTTCCTTTGATGTTTCCAAGATCATCCCTAAAAACATGCAAAAATTTCCATATGTGACTTTTAAACCCTTTCTCACGTATATATGCAGGTTTGACCCCTAAAACCATGTACATCGGGATGTGTGCAAAAGGACAAATTCTTTTGGAGCTTTCCTTCATGTGGATCCGATTCACTTGTCTCCTGGCCTTCCATATGCCTTGAGATCGCTCAGATTTGACCTTTCATTACCCCATTGAAGAGCTATATAAGGAACCCTTTGGATACATTGAAGGCATGAGGAATTGAGAGCAAGAGAACTATATACCATTGTTGTCAAAGCTTATACTTGAGTCTGCATCCCTTAAACCCTTGGAGCACATTTGTGTTCTTCCCAAGCTTTCCCTTTGCTTGTGAGCCTGCTATCGAGAGATGGAGAATTGAATTGGTGGAGGCCCAAGTGGGGGACTCAGTTTCTACGATTCGCAGATGTACCGATAGAGGTTGTCTCTATTGTAATCTTTGTTTTATATTAATAGAAATATCTTTTCCTGTCCAATAATGTGTATTTGAATGAATATTTTATCTAGGGATGATTTCAAATGCTTATGTGTTATTGATTATATATGCTAGAGTAGGTCTAACACAATTATATATAGCATGCTTATCTTGTTTATTGAATAACGAGGAAGCAATTTATCAATTCAAGATGGAGTTGGAAATCTCAATAGGGATCTACATCAACCATCAGGAATAAGGTACGAATCGAGATCCTTTAGTGTTAGATATTTGATTTCTCTTGCATATAGGAAATGATTGATTTCTGGAGCTAAGCTATCTGTTGTGGTACCCCAAGCCATAGGAATTTCTCTCTGTAACAGAATTGATGACTCTACTGGAGAGTTCATAGTAGTTTTTCTTTGGGGGTTTTTATCAGCATTCAATGTTCTTGAATTGCCCTTATTTCTCTGTTTTTGAGTCGGGTCTGGGGGCATGTTTTCCTGGTATTGTCTGATTCATGTGAGTTTTGTGTCAGTTTATCTGTTTTCCTTTCTTTTTATACATTTTTCTTCCTGTACGTGATTTTTTAACTCACAGTCGCGTATACACAGGACTTTGATGGCTATATCCATGTACATACACGGGTTTACTGCGAATACTCGCGTATGCCCTGATTTTTTCCTTTTAGAGGAAGATTGATTGTTGCTAGGTGAATTTTGATTATTGATGAGTCTCCTTTGATACTTCTGCAGTTTGTATACACCTCTATTTCTGACCAGAGACACCTTTTTTAGGGTAAATTTCTTTTTTAAGAATGTTCTTGTCATTGCATTTTCAATTTTTTGTTTTGGGATTAGTGCATTAGATTTATTTTACCTTAGTACTTTGCGTGATTGTTGTTTGATTGTGCTTGCAGAGTCTGGGGGTGGTAGAATCATTCTTTTGCTTTAGTATCTCAGTTTTATTCAAAAAATCCAAAAATATTTGCTTCTTTGCATCATTATGCATTGCACTTTGCACTTTTCATGGTACTTGCACTAGGTTTGATTTAAGAAGTTTTAGTTAGGCTTTCATATAGGAATGACTGCATTTTTCATTTGAAGAAAATTTTGCATTTCATGTAGTAGCATGCCCTATTTTTCATTCGACACAATGCATTTGCATTGATTGTTAGGTGTGCATTTTACTTCATGTTGCGTCATAACACCATTGGTTGCATGGTCATCTACCTTTTTTGAGTAATAAAGCCAAATAAAATCAACGCTTAATTAAAATGGATTACACTATTTTTTTTGATAGGGTACACCAACAAGATTAGGTTTTAGGGTCTTGGAATAGTTCATTGTGAGTAAATTCTCCAATACCACTAAACAACAACATGTATGTGTCTGTCCAGGTGAGAGTGTGAAATTCCTTGGTCTAATTACTGTTTCTCAGGATCCTCCTCTTATAAGGGAGTTAAGCACGAGGCAGTGTGAGCGGTTATTGATTGGGATGACCCCTAGTCATAACTGAGTAGCACCGGAGATATTTTCAGGATTGTATTTGTATCTGGGGGCTCTTTCAAGAGTTTTAGGCTTTGCTACCCTGCCCATACGGTCAATCTCACCTTCGACTGTCTTCCTGAACATTGATTATATTGAGGTGACTTTAGTTTCCTTACCTAGGTTATAGAGGGGGTACTTTGTAGGGGTTATTCTATAGGTGTCCCGGCTAGGTTGGGGTCAGACAGCACAATCGCTATATGTGTTGAAGTTGAGGGCCACAATAATTGGTCACAAACCTCCACTTGTTGTGTATGGGAGTCTCAAGCCTCTCCTAGGGGAGACATAACTGCTTCATTCGGGAGCTCACATATCCTACCCTTGTTTGCTTGTGATTGGCTTTAGATTATATTGGTGTATGCTCTGTGCATGCTAGCTTGCTTAGGGTTTGCATAATTAGAGAGTATTTTTCATTTTTTGAGTCATTTTGGATTCGGGTGTGGCACCATGCCATTCTCGTCATTTAGCAGGACTTCCACCTTCTACATCTCCTCCTCCTTTGGGAGAGAGAAATAGACAGTCTAGGAAGACTACTTCTCACATTGATTCACACACGATGGGAGATCATGAATATGAAATTCTTGAGTTGTCTTCTCCACCTCAGGAGGTTGGGGAAGAAGATTCTAATCCTGTGTATGATCCTTCACCTAATAGACCTACACACTCTAGGTTCGCTCCTTAACATGATATACCTACACACTCCGGGTATGATCCCTCATTAACATGTCATCGGTATTGGATTTTGGGAGATGAGACTCATCATGAACCTGCAAGCACTAGTTATGTTATTTATGGCATGTTTGGCATCCCTGGACATGATCCGGTGTTCCATGCCGAGTCGCAATTTGATCCTAGCACTATGCCTGGGGGCATTCCCATTCCTTTCCATACAGAGAGATTTCGGAGCACGAGTCACGTTAGACCCTCCATCCATGTGATGGAGGCTACACCACATGTTCATCCCAGACCTAGTGCTAGTAGTCCTATTCAGATACCAAAGCCAAGACGAGTGACTATAGGGAATACCACTTATGCGATTTCACATGTCCCTTCGTCCTCTATTCCTAGTTCTTCTAATGCTATTCTTCCCCCACTTCACATGGTCCTTTGGGCCGAAATGTTTCTATGAGTCATGTGCGTACTGCTGCTCCTCACGTAGTTGTGTCTTAGAGTCAAGTACCTCTTGTTGTATCGGGAGGTCATATTCCTACTTCTGGAGGTCATATTCTTACTTCCAGAATGTCTATTCCTACCTATGGAGTTTCTCATGGGACATCTCATGAGACTTCTTATGGACCATATTATGGACTGCGGTATGCACAGAGTTATTCACCTTATGGGTACGGGTATCCATAGCCTACTACTCTCTGAATTATCGCTTTGTACCCCCACATAGTCAAGGTACACCACATTATGGTGCTTCCATGCCACCCTACACGAGTCAGAAGGGAGGAGGATACTATGGCTATGGCCATGGTGGTTATGGTAATCAGTCCTATGTGAACCAAAATTATCAGGGAGTGCCTCATAGACCTGCTCAACCTAGGATCCCTTTCCTTGCAACGTTAAATCTTCCTGACTTGTTGAGACTAACGAACGATGAGATATCTTATGACCCATATTGGCCAGCTGTCCCTACGAATCTTCCCTCAGACATTCCCAAGTTCAAGGGAAAACCAGGAGAAGATCTGAGTGAACATGTTACTACATTTCACCTATGGTTCTCTTCTAACTCCTTACACAAAGATTCAATCTATTTAAGGCTATTTCAATGCACCCTCACCAAGACTACCATGAAATGGTACATAGAGCTACCTGGGGAGACATTCACTTTGTTAGATGACCTAGCTATGACTTTTCTCAACCATTTCCAGCTACCAGTGTGTTACGATGTTGGTACGGAACTCTTATCGACATTTCTGCAATACAAAGCCACGCATATCTCAGACCATATCCAAGCATGGCATAGATGGAATACATTGATTAAAGCCTTCATACCACTAGAGTTTCTCCTGGAGTGGTTCCTTAAGTTGTTACTACCTTATATAGCGAAGGATGTTTCCACATCTAGAGTTCAGAACGAGGAACAAGCCATTTTTAGGGTGTAGGAATTGGACTTGATTTATGCTCAATCTGATCTGTTATATGAGATCAATCATAATGCTTTGCATTCTAGTTTCGACCCTAAGGTCAAACCTGGACCACATGCCAATAGCATTGTTGGTTGTACGAGTGCCAAACCTGTGGATTCAGTTGTGAAATAGGTCAGTCAATTATCTATCAACCAATCTGCTTCAGGACAAGCCACGACTTCGTCTCAACCCAGCCAAATGGTAAGTGTGCTTTCAGTACAATCGTCGAACCAGAAGGGTAACCAGCAACCCGAAAGGAATAAGAAGAAGGGTAAAAACAATCGTAAGGGTGGGAATAAGTGTTAGTTTTTCAACATTTAAGCTAGCATTATATTAGAATCTTTAACTGAGAGAAAAACAAGTACAACAATCAAACACAAGAGACAATGAACATAGTGTTTTTCCTTGAGGAAACCATAAATGGAGAAAACCCCTCAACTTCTATAGAGATAGAATCAGCACAAAAGGTAAAACCCAAAAATAGTAAGATGATCTCTCAACAGCAATAACCTTCTTCTCGTCTAGCCCCAATGTCTTCTCCTTCCTCAACTATGCACTACACTTGAGTGTGTTTGTGTTGTGTTCTAAATAGAGGGTCTAGCTCTCTATTTATACTAATCTCGGCATGACTAAAACCCTACTAGGGCCGACCTCTCTAGGAAAGTCTAATAACCCTAGTGCCCCGGAACTACAGGTACTTTAACCCTTAGACAATAGGAGGGTTACCCACAATGACTTGACATGTCTTAATTACATTATAGATCTTCCCGATCGGAACATTGGGGCATGATATGACATGAAAACATCCTAGAAAAAACATCAAGTTACAATAGATAAGAAATACAAGTTAATACAATCCAAAGTTACAATTACATTAACACTCCCTCTTAACTAGGAAGGTATTCTCTCGACACATATTTCATCATTGGTCTTCTTCTCTGGATCTTCTCGTCATCTGCATCTCCAAGTCATCTTCATCTTCAACTCATCTTTATATTCATGCCATCTTCATTTTTGGATCTAGATCATCACTCGATCTGTATCATCATCACTGGACATCATCACTGGATCTGGATCATCACTCGATATGGATCATCACTTGACATCATCACTCAATCTGGATCATCACTGGACATCATCATTGTATCTAGATCATCACTCAATCTAGATCATCAATGCTAGATCTAGATCATCACTCGATATGGATCTCTCGGAGTCATCATAATTGGATCTGGATCATGGATCGATCTGGATCTCCTCTGGTCATCATCATATGTGCTATCTCATGATTCTTCTCATCACAAGAAGTTCTATAGAGCCAACCTTCTTTCATGCTGGTTGTAGGCCTAGCTTTCAGAATGGCCCTCTTGGCACTTACATATGACCTACTCATCAGAAAGGCATGCCCAACACTCACATATGATCATGTAGGAGCCTACAATCACATCACAAAGGCCCAGTACTCACATTCACCAGCATGATAGGACATCACTATCATCTCTGAAAAGGCTTTAGCACTTACATCTGACCTGGTAGGAACAAAATCCTACACCCTCATCAGAAAGGCATGCACTCACATCTCACATGGTAGGAACCAAATCCTACACCCTTTCCAGAATGGCCCCCAATCCCAGACTGATCTACCTAGTAACGAACCAAGTTTATCCATTCTTGCAGAGAATGGCAGTTGCCCTTATATCTGACCTGGTAGGAACCAAATCATACACCCTCTCCAGAATGGCCTCCACTCACATCTGACCTAGTAGGAACCAAATCCTACACCCTCACCAAAATGGCCCCCAGTCCCAGACTGAGCTACCTGGTAATGGACCAGGTGCCTCCACTCTCCCAAAGAGTGGCAGTCGTAGTTACATCTGACCTACTCATCAAAATGGCCAGCACTCATATTTGACATGGGAGGAACCTAATCCTTTAGCCATGACATAATGGCTTAGCCCTTATATCTGACCTGCTCATCAGAATGGCTCTCTCAGTCCTAGACTGAGTGTTCCTGGTAACTGACCAGGTACCTCCATTCCTAGAATGGAATTCAACACTAATATTTGACATGGAAGGAACCAATTCCTCTCACCATGACAGAATAGATCAGCCCTTACATCTGACCTACTCATCAGAATGGCTTCCGAACTCGTCACTTCCCCTTGGAAGGGAGCTTGATCTGTAGAACACCAAGCTTCTCCCTGAAGTACTCAAACTTCACTCTGGCCAATGGCTTCATCAACACATCAACTATCTGATCATCCATCACAACATATTGGAGCTTCACTGCTCCCCTATGCACCATATCCCTGATATAGTGATACTTGATCTTGATATGCTTCGACTTGTCATGGAACACTGGATTCTCTAACAACTTCACACAACTCTAGTTGTCACAATGTATACAAGTAGCATCCAACTGGAGATCAAATAAATCAGACAGTAGCTTCCTCAGCCATACTACCTCACAACTAGCTGAACAAGCCATGACATACTCTGCTTTAGCTGTACTTAGTGTAACGCATTATTGCTTCCTGCTAAACTAGGAGATCACACCTAATCCCATACTGAAGCAACACCTTGAAGTGCTCTTCCTATCGATGGAACTTCCTACCCAATCTGAATCAAAATAACCCTCCAAGTTAATCTTCTAATTCACATCATACTTGAGCCCATAATCAACTATACCCCTCAAGTACCTCAAAATATGCTTTGAAGCAATCAAGTGAACATTTCTCAGATCTGTCAAGAACTGGCTCAAGGTGTTCATAGCAAAGAAAATGTCTGGTCTTGTGTTTGTCAGGTACATCAAGGACCCAATCATCTGATGATACATCGTAGCATAAATTGACTCTGATGAAGCATCCCTCAATAGCTTCAGGTTCGATTCCATAGGTGTTGACATGGCTTTGTAGTCCATCATCTCAAACCTCTTTAGGATCTCTACTGCATACTTCCTTGTCGAAGGAAGATTCCATCTACACTCTGCCACACCTCCATTCTTAGAAAATAATGCATCATACCCAAGTCCTTCATTTTGAACTCAGCAACAAGCTTTCTCTTCATATTAGAAATCAACCCATCCATACCTATCACACATAGACCATCTACATACAGTAAAAGCATCACTGGGTTTCCATCTTCAACCTTGTAGTAAAGGTTGGAATTTTCTTTACTCTTGGTAAAGCCCAAACTAGATAGAAAGCTGTCAATTCTACCGTACCATGTCCTGGGTGCCTATTTCAAACCATGTAGGGCTTTCTTCAATCTGCACACATGAGACTCCCTGTCATGTGTCTCAAAACCGAGTGGTTGTTCTACATACACTTCCTCTTCCACTACACCATTCAAGAAAGTAGTCTTGACATCCATCTGGTGTATCTTCCATTTCATCATTGCATCCAGAGAAAGTACTGATCTAATGGAAGTGTAGCTAGCTACAGGTGCAAAGGTTTCTTCATAATCTATTCCTTCTTTTTGAGAGAAACCCCGAGCCACAAATGTTGCCTTATATTTTTCAATGCTACCATTTGCAGCATGTTTGATCTTGTAGATCCATTTGGATGTTACAAATAACTTCTCGTCTGGTCTTGGGACAACATCCCAAACATCATTCATCATGATCGATTGGTATTCTTTGATCATAGCATCCTTCCATCCTTTTCATTCTACCGCTTCTTCATAACTGGAAGGTTCTTTATCAATGAAATCACATAGTAATGCTACATACACGGAGCAGGATCTGGTCCTCTTTCTTTCTCTGTTATTTTCTTCTGGAGCCCCATATCTTTCTACACCTTGGATAAGTTCTCGTACCCAAGTAGGTTTCTGCTTATGAGGATTCTTCTCCAGAGTTGGATCTACATGTCTTTGTAGCTCTTCAAATTCTCAATCTTCTTCTTGAGTTTCTTCGTTCATGGTTGTATCATGAATTTTGCGTGCTTCTGCTTCTTCAAGTTCTTCATCATGTCTCTTTCTGGATTTGTTGTAAGTTGTGTCTTCATCAAATGTCACATCCCTGCTGATGTCAACCTTATTGTTACCTAGAAAATATATTCTGTAAGATTTCGAGCTTTCAGAGTATCCCACAAATATACCCTTCTTTCCTTAAGGATCTAATTTTGTTCTCTTCTCTTTTGGAACGTGTATGACCACAGGACAGTCGAATATTCTGAGATGACTGACTTCTAGTTTCTTGCTGGAGAAGACTTCTTCAGGAGTCTTGTTCTCGAGTACTCTATCTGGAGTATGGTTCTGTACATACACCGTTGTTCTGGCAGCTTCCACCCAAAGATGCATATGAAGGTCTTGATCATGAAGCATTGCTCTTGTAGCTTCCATGATAGTTCTATTCTTCCTTTCTGTAATCCCATTCTGTTGTGGATTATAAGGATTGGGAAACTCCCTCTTAATCCATGATTCTTTACATATCTCTTTGAATTCATTTGAAGTGAATTCTCCGCCATTATCTGTTCGAAGGGTCTTGATCTTCTTTTCAGTGTGGTCCTCGATCAAGGCTTTGAATTCCTTGAACTTGCTGAATACTTCGTCATTGTTCTTCATGAAGCAAACCCATGTCTTCCTAGAAAAGTCATCAATAAAATAAACATAATATGCATACCATCTTAGTGAGTTTGATGACATAGGACCACATACATCAGAGTGGATGATTTCCAAGATTCATTTTGCCTTGCTTTCGCTTCTTGGAAATGTCTTCTTTGTATTATTTCCTTTTCCACATCCTTTGTAGACCCCATCATGTTTTGTTTGTATTTCTGGAAGACCTTCAACAGCTTTTCTTGCAAGTGGTAGTGCTCTGTAATGCACATGTTCAATCCTTCTATGCCAAAGTTCACTTGGCTCTACTATGTCATGGACCAAGGCTTTTTCTAGATGGCCCTTTAATTTGTACAATCCTCCTTCTTGTTTTCCAATCACCACCGCATCATTGATAGTATTTCCTTTTGGCCACATGATGACTTGACCATCTATGAATGCAACCCGCATTCCTTTTGCATCTAATACCAAGATGGAGAGGAGGTTCTTCTTGAGTCCTGGCACAAACAATACTTCCTTCATTGTCAAATACTTTCTAAAGTATAGCTTATAGGAATATTTTCCACTGCCTTTTATTGGATATTGGTAGTCATCTCCTAGCTTCACTTTGTGAGGTGATTCATGTTTTGACAGCCTCACAAAGGATTCCTTGAATCCTGTCATATGATTGGAAGCCCCACTATCTATCAACCAATCATTGGTTCCATGAGTAATGTTTCCTGTGAGAGCGGAAATCAAAACATATTCATCCTCGCTTGAAGAATCTTCATTTTCATATCTGGATCTTTTCTTGGATGGTTCATCATCCTCTACAGCATGAACATGATGTCTTCTTTTGTTGCTCCTTTTTGTTAGTTTTTTGTTTCTTAGGACAATTTCTTGCATAATGTCATGCTTCATCACATGTATAGCATATGATCCTAGACAAATATTTTCTAGTGTTATCTTTGTGATAGTGCTTACCTCTGGAGTGATGAGATATTCTTTTGGTTTACTTGGAGTGTACCATGAGAGCTTGATCTTCACTTCCCATCTTTTCTTCTCGAGCTGCTATCTGAGCTTCTTCTTGAGAGCACTCTACCCATAGTCTACTGAACTTGACTAACTTCTTTCCAGAATAGATCCCTTGTATGAAAGAATCCCATGACCTAGGAAGTCCATTCAGGGTAGTCATCACAATATCTGCATTTTCCACTTCTTTATCTACTGCTTCTAGTTGTTCCTTGATATGAGAAACTCTTATGAAGTAAGACTAGATTTTTTCTGCATTCTGAATCTTCACATTCTTTAGTTGGTTTCTCAAAGTCATCTTCCAATTTATGTTCTTCCCTTCAAACAATTTGGTTAGGGCATCAAACATAGCTTTAGGTGTCTCTAGGGAGGACACCTATGGTATGAGATGATCCTTGATAGAATCAGCAATGATTCTCTTTTCCATAACCAACTTCTTCTTATGCAAGGCCTTAGCCTCATCTCCCTCTGGAACTGGAATCTCCTCATGGATGTAGGAGTCTAACTCATTCTCTTCCAAGACCAGGGAGATCCTATACTTCCAGGCTCGGAATTTATCAGCTCCCTCAAGATTTTCATCAAGCTTGGTATGATGAGACATCTTAACTGAGAAATTCAAATGGAAATACAAAAGATTTTAGATCTTACCAAGTCAAGATGTCATATATTAATTTTGAGCTGAAATCCTGCAGAGCTAGTTCAGGAGCAAATTTGGGTTTTGATTTTTTGGAGTTCTGTCCAACCAACTACTTTGAAATTGATCCCTAACTTCGATTTTCGGGAGGAGATCAATCCAGGCCTCAACTCACTGAAAAAATTCCTCTTCTATGAAAAGCCCTAATTTTCGGTAGCAGTGTTGGGTCCAAAACTGAAAAACCTCAGAATTGGATTCTGCTTCGACAAAAAGATGCACCCTAAGGATGACAGTTATTCCACCTTAATTTTGCTGAAAATATGTGGAGAGAGATCCACAAAGTAGGAATCCCTAGTTCCCGCAGCTGCACAATGTCTTCTTCTCAGGTTAGCTCTGATACCATGTTAGTTTTTCAACATTCAAGCTAGCATTATGTTAGAATCTTTAAAGTAGAGGAAAAAAAGTATAGAAATCAAACACAAGAGACAATGAACATAGTGTTTTTCCTCGAGGAAACCATAAATGGAGAAAACCCTGCAACTTCCTCAAAGATAGAATCAACAAAAAAAGTAAAACCCCAAAACAGTAAGATGATCTCTCGACATCAGTAACCTTCTTCTTGTCTAGCCCCAGTGTCTTCTCCTTCCTCAACTATGTGATACACTTGAGTGTGTTTGTGTTGTGTGCTAACTAGAGACTCCAGCTCTCTATTTATACTAATCCCAAGATGACTAAAACCATACTAGGTTCGACCTCTCTAGGAGAGTCTAATAACCCTAGTGCCCCGAAACTGCAGGGACTTTAACCCTTAGACAATAGGATGGTTACCCACAATGACTTGACATGACTTGTTTACATTATAGATCTTCCTAATTGGAACATCAGGGCATGACATGACATGATAACATCCCGGAATAAACATCGGGTTACAATAGATAAGAAATACAAGTGAATACAATCCAAAGTTATAATTACATTAACAATAAGAATGAAAATTCCAATTCTAATGACAAGAACGCCCGAAATGATGGGGGGGACAAGATTCCTAAATGTAAGGTTAAGTTTCCTTGCAAGTTGTGTAAGGAGGACAACCTCACTCACTTGTGCTCTCAGATAGAAGAAGCCTTAAGTTTCATAGCGCAGGGCCCAGCTATGCTGACTAACCCTTTACGTCATAATCAAAATATGAACTTGAGGACCCATGCTCAGTCCGGTGGGGATCAAGATCTGCCAGAAGCTTGTAGTGGTCATGGTTGCATCAACATGGTGCATACTGCTAAGGTTGTGACTCGTGTGAAGGACTATGGTACATCACAACCAGACCTTTGAAAGGAACCTGCTCCACCCAAGAGTCCTTTGCATATTGAAAAACCTGTAGATAAACCGTTTGGAGTGTGAGGACTTTAGGGAGGTTCTTAGTGAGAGAATTGGTATTCTCATGGTTCCATTAAGCTCTCATGGTCCAATGGCTAATGGAAACATGGAAAATATATTTCCTACCATTCCTATCAATATCTCTCACGATCCTGGCAAGATTGAGAATGTCTATATTGGGGCAGAATGTTCCCATGCTGAGATTCAAGAGTATACCAAGTTGTTCAAATAATTTCATGATGTATTTGCTTGTTCATATGAGGAAATGCCAGGTATTCGACCCTCGCATTATTGAGCATGAAATTAAAACTTATCCCAATGCTAAACCTGTTCAACAACGCTTGCGTGCGGTGAATCCTAGGAAATCACCTGCGATTAAGGCTAAGATAGAAAAGATGTTGAATGTCAGTTTTATCTATTCTGTTCCCTTTGTGGAGTGGTTTTCAAACCTCGTTCCAGTTGATAAGAAGCAGGGAACGATCCGCATATGCACTGATTTCCGTGACTTGAATCGTTTCTGTCCTAAGGATAATTTTTCCACACCATTTATTGGTCAAATTTTGAATGAGTGTGCAAGAAGTGAGTTATTTTCCTTTATGGACGGCTTGTCCAGATACAATCAGATATAGATAAAACCTAAGGACCAACATAAGAATGCCTTTATTTTTCCTTGTGGTACCTTTGCATATCGAAAGATGCCTTTTGGCCTTAAAAATGCTAAAGCCACTAAAGCCACTTTTCAGCGGGCTATGACCTTGATCTTCCATGATCTCAAATTGATTATTGAAGTCTTTTTGAATGACCTTGCTGCTCACTCTCGTCAGAGGATGCGTCATTCCTACCATTTGAGATTAGTGTTCGAAAGGGGCTGCCATTATTTGGTCACGTTAAATCCTCACAAGTGCATCTTTTGCATGAATTCTGGTCCCTTATTAGGGTTCATTATCTCCAAAGAGGGTATAAGAGTCGACCCTTTGAAGGTTGAGGAAATACTCCAATTGTCTACCCTAAGAAACATTAGACATATTCAATGTTTGCAAGCCATGGCAAACATCTTACGGAAATTTGTCGTGAACTTTGCCAATTTCACTAGAGGCTTTATGCATCTTTAGAAGAAGGACACTACCTTTTGTTGGGATGAGAGAGACTAGGAGTCCTTTGATACACTTAAGCAATCCTTACCATCGACCCCGCTAATTAGTCCACCGAACTATAGCCGTGATTTTCTTCTTTATGTGGTCGCGTCTATGGAGACGATTGGTATGGTTTTGGTTCAAGAGGATGAGGAGCTCCAAGAGCATGTCATATATTATCTGAGCCGGAACCTTATAGATGTGGAAATCCATTATTCCCATGTGGAGAAGCTCTCCTTAGCTACCGTTCATGTGGTTCAAATATTGAGACACTATATTCTCCTTCGCCAGACCTTGGTGGTTTCCCATGTCAATCCATTTCAGTTCATCCTCACTAAAAGGATGATAGGGGGAAAGTATAATAAGTGGATTTTCATCTTACAATAATTCGATCTCGAGTTTGTTTCGGCAAAATAGAGGAAATCGTTGATTTTTGTGGAGCTTATATTTGATTTCCCAAGAGAGGAGGAGGAGGAAGTTTGTGAAGATAATTTTGTCGATGAGGACATTTTCCGGATCTCAACTTTGGATCCATGGTATGCGGATATTATCATATATTTACAAACATTGAAGGTCCCTACTCACCTTTCACAAGATGAACGACGACAATTACATCACATATCCAAGAATTACCTCATAGTGGATAAAACATTGTACCGTCATGGGGTAGATTCCATTTTACGTCATTGTTTAAATCATGAAGAGGATGAGCTTGTGTTGAATGATTTCCATAGAGGGGCGTGTGGTGGTCATTTATCTAAGCTTTCTATAGCCCAAAAAATCTTGAGAGCGGGTTATTTCTGGCTGTCAATATTTAAAGATTGTGTTCATGCGGTCAAGAAGTGCCACCCTTGCTAGGTGTTCGCACATAATATGTGCTCGTGTCCTACCCAATTACATCCAATTATCACCATCTGTCCCTTCACTAAGTGGGGGCTTGTTTTCATGGATTGCAACCCAGCTTCAACTGGGGGGCATCATCATATTATCACGGCTGTTGTCTACTTCATGAAATGGGATGAGGCTATTCCTATAGTTAAATCCAATGGTGAAATAGTCGCACACTTTGTATTCAACCAGATTATTACTCGGTTCGGTATTCCAAAAGAGCTTATCACTGACCATGGCAGGCACTTTCAGAATCGGATGATGGAAGAGTTGGCCTCGAAGTTAGGGTATAAGCAGGAGCATTCTTATTCTTATTACCCTTAAGTGAATGGACAGGTTGAAATAGTGAACAAATCACTCAAGTCTATTCTCCAATGAACCATCACACAAAGCAAGACCAATTGGCATATCATGGTATATCCTACTTTGTCGGCTTATAGGACCGCAATTAAGACTTCCACCTGTTTTTCTCCATATGACCTTGTACATGGAGTGGAGTCTGTATTTTCGGTTAAGTGTGAAATCCCTTCTTTGAAGCTAGCCATAGAGCTCTTACCAGACACTTCCCCATTGGAGGAACATTTGGTCCATTTGGAGCAGCTTGATGAGCAGTGTCGAGAAGCTTTAGTGGCTCTAGAAGTGAATAAGCATCGCGTTAAGGTCCAGTATAATAAATCTGTCTATCCAAGGAATTTTAGTGAAGGAGATTTGGTCCTTTTTTGGGACCAAGCTAAAGAACCCTTGGGCGCAGGAAAATTCAACCCCATGTGTCATGGTCCTTACATGGTTAAACCTGTGTTAGAGAAGGGCGCTTATGAGCTAGTAGATTACGAAGGGATGGCCTTGGCGGAGCCTAGAAATGGGCTCTATCTTAAAAAGTACTATACATGATTTTCAGCTAGGGCTGACTACTGTATATTATTGTATATCATTTTGCATAGTTAGGTTTTTCTTATGGTGATTGGTTTTGTTGATTAGATTCCGTTTCTTATGGAAGATGTCAATGGAGTCTTCCATCTATATAGGATTCATGGATGGTGCAAGCCATCACACTCAACACTCAGCCTCTGCTGCTTGGGTGATTTATACTCCTATGGGTCAGGTATTGTCTTCAGGAGGCGTATTTTTACGACCCTCTTCAAACAATGTTGCTGAATATAGTGCCGTTATCGAGCTTCTACAGGATGCCATTTTACATGGTGTTCTATCTCTTGAGGTACGTCTTGATTCAGAGTTAGTAGTGTCACAGCTTAATGGCTTGTATCATGTTAGAGATCCAACATTATTACGAAGATTCTTATGTGTGATATTGTTATAACGGCAATTTGACAACATAACATACCTACATGTTCCAATAATTTAAAATCAAGTTGCTGACTCATATGCTAACTACGTGTTAGATTGGAATTTGTTTCATAGACAATAAGCTCATCACAAACATACATTTTTACACATGTAAATAAATAAACTGATCATCATAAAAAAAATTCATTAAACATCCACAATGTAATAATACATAGTGTCATAATACAAAAATGGGGCTTCCGAGCCACCAAAATATAAATACACGGTAGTAAAAAATGTATCACTCCTAGGTATCTAAGTCTGGGGAGGAGGAGGGAGGTTTTGATCATGGAATGTCACCATGGCTCTAGCGAGCTGTCAAAAATACCACACCCATGCTCCTGGCACACCCACCACCTTGCATGGCCTCAGGCAAGTCCTTGACCTGTGCCATAGGTACCCTATGTGTCAGTCACATGAAGTTGGTATGAATGCTTTGGAGCGTCCACTCCGCATCCACACCCATAATGGCATATCCTCTTCCCCTCTGTCTATGGAGAGGGAAGCCTTTAGGCCATCGTGGTCCTACATCTGCATACATATGACAATATTTCACTATGTGTTGTCACGCAAAAACATGTCTTTTGATTCCATATATCAAAAAAAAAAATTAATAATTCACAAAACTTAAAAAGTTGGTTGGGATTCATTACTAATGTCACCATATGTCGATCCTAGTGGTAGTGGCATTTCGGGGTCTCCCTGAAAATCTATCCCCGCATAGGAGTAGTCATCAATGGCAACTATCTACCACCGCCACCATGGAAAGAAATCAGCTCAATAGGGGTTGGACACCCTACCTCCACCCAGTCTGTGCATCGCATCTGCGCAACATCATTGGGCCAGATCTTCAACCCTATGAAGAGGAACGTCAACTCTAGGGCTCAATCCTGGAACACACTCAAAGAAAAATGTGCTCAATATGCTACTCAAACTGAAGTTTCGTACTCTGCCCATCTTGCACTTGTTGAGGTGGTGCTTCATGTTACCCAATAATGTAGTGCTCCAATCGTAAACTATGGGTCTCATACACTCCACTGCATAGAACATCAGAGGCCACGAGGCCTGGTGGAGTGAGGCTAGCCCTGCTATCCTTTCAGTGTTAGTAGTATGGCCTTTAGGCCTAGAACTTGTATGGATTTAGTTGGGATATTACTCTTGACCTTCTCCATGTCCGGATAACAATACACTGCTATGTACTCATCTACGGTGAGGCCACCTCCAGGACCGCGAGAACGTAGGTTCACCACTTTCCCCCGTCGAGACAATCCAGTAATAAAGTATATGTCATCCACTTCTATGGTGAGGGACATCCCATCTATCTAGAAAGAATCTGAGTCACGATCCCAGTAGTCTACTAGCATCTACAGCAGTCTTGGTTTGGCCCTTAAGCCTCCAAGACACCAAAACTTGTAGAGCCTGCATGCATGAAGAGCTTGTTGTGCCATTAGATCACCCCGTACTACTTCTTCTACATCCTCGTGCTCATGTTCCCTCCATTATAGAACCATCCTCCACATTTAATTCACTTTTGGGTCATTAGAAGTCTTAGAAAAATTGAATGCGGCCGCATACGTGACTGTTTTCTAAACAGCCGTGTATGTATGCGACTTTGAGGCATTTTTCCACGTATATCCAGCCCTATATGCAAAAAAATCCTCGATTCCTGCGTGGGCCATGGCGCATACTTTAGGGTGGAATAGAAGTCAAATTGGACCATGGAAAGTTGAAAAATTTACATGAAAATGAAAGAGCAGCGCATGGGAAATTACTTGGAAAAAACGGTGTCGGATTCCACCAGCTGGATCTCCCGGAATTCTTGTTTGAAGTTCTAAGCTCAATTGGGTAAAAATTTCAAATGTTATATAATGTTTTGAATTTTTTACTATTTATAGAAAATTTTCAAATTTTTGAAAATTTTTACCCCCTTTTATATAGTTTTGGACCGTTTCTTACCCTTTTGGACTGTTTTTTACTAATATATGATGTACGAGACCGTTTTGAGCACCGTTTCGACCATTGTTTTGACCCATTCGTGCTCATTTTAGGTATCATGTTTAAACTGGAATATAGGTTAGGTTTCACCTCCATTTGCATTTTGCATGACCTTATGACCATTTCATTATAACCGTAGGTATGAATCCATTCTATCTTGTCACGAAACCTTCTTGTTGTTTTAGAAGTGGCATGATTAGAATGGTAGATCTTGACCTTACATGGGTACCCTAGTTAGCTCCTTATTTAAATCTCATGCCCATGCCAATAGTTTTTCCTATAGGGTGTGGGAGTCTGTTGTATAGTATTGCCATGAAATTTCACAAGAGCCTCATACTCCTCTTGATCTTTTGTTGTCATGTTTCCCCTGGACTCCCTTATGTCAAGTTGTAATTGCATTATCATGAGATTTTTTTTGCCTCATTGAGCCTTATGCTGGCATCCCTGACTTTGAGTATCATCCATAAAGCCCGAGCTTGTCTCATGTCTAGCCACGCAAAGCCATTTTATATATCCTTTGGCGGCTTGATTCCCTATTCTTACCAGGAGGGGACTTTCCCCCGAGTGTCGCTATCCTACACATGTGTCCATGCAGTGAGCATAGGTATGTTCCACTGTTTGGAACTAGTTTGTTTTCCCATTTGACACTCGTCTCCTCCTAGTCTATAACTTTAAAGAAATTTTATTCTTTTTCAAGCTTTTCAAATATTTGAAAAAGTCCAAAAAAAAATTAAAAAACCAAAAAGCTAGACAAGAAAAGATGTTATCTTTGGTAGCAGTCGAGTCGTGTCGCCTTCGAACAGAGCACTGTATATCACATTCATTGGTTGGGTTAATAGTTTGAATTTAGGAGATGTACTCGTTTATTTGAGTTTATCTCCACTGGCTGGTTAAGCTTCCAGTCCCTATGGAGCCTCTGTCGATGCCTCCTGTCTCGCAGAGATGTCCCAGTTTTTCATATCGAGTCTATGCTACTTACATTTAGTCATCATTTTCCTTTATGCTCTTGTTCGAAGAAAGTTGAAACCTGAGTCGGTCATTCCTTAGTTATCTTGAATTTGCATGTCGGCCATTCCCGGTACAGTTACTAGTTCGTGCACCTTATGATCGAGTCCTTCCACATTATACAGCTTTGTTGAGTACCTTGTGTTGGATGATGGGGGGTGCCTTAATGCCCTCCTTCCAATGGATTTCATCCCATTGACTTCAGATCATTTATTCTGGTATAGGAATCTAGGGTCATGTTTGAGTGCCTTGAGACTTGTAGTCATCAATGACAAGTTCTCTCGCCATCGACAGTTTTTGGGGAATACATCAATGTCCCCTGATCGATGGATTCTCTAAAGTGTTCAACATCAACATATTTATTCACACTTCTTAGTTTGCACTCTAGTACCTTCATTCCCATTTTCATTACTGGTGGGTGATCTCGCGTCTGTTAACAGTATACATCAATGACCGGTAATCAAACGATGGCCTACTATGTTCGACCTCGACACCTCTATTCACATAGTAGGACATCTACTCGTTGCGTTTTGTGTAGAAGACCTTCCAACCTGGTGGCATCTCTTATATGCTACCTCCATGATCATGCCAGTGTTCATGAGATTTCAGCTCACATGACTTTATTCCAATATATGTCAGACATTTCCATCCATTATGGAGATCTTGATCCATTATATATCTTCAATCTTCATGGAGATCATGATCCTTTGTATATCTTCATCATGTAGAGTCTGATCTATTTATATTGTACGTGGCGGTGACAACATATGTCATATTATATCATGCCTATTCATGGCCATTGTACTCTTATGTATCTAGGACTGCTATATGTATTTGTAAAGTTGTATCATTGTATAGTGCTGATTGGATGGCTGGTTCTTCCACTGGGTTCTTCATCACTTCACTTCTGGGATGTACTTATAATGTATTTTGGCCATTGTATGACCCCTATGACCTCACACATTAGGGGGCATCTGTTATAACTGAGTTTACCACACATGGTGAATCACATTTTTATGGCCTTCCTTGTCCCTCTGCAGACTCCTTAGACCCCATGGACCATTTTTGTTCCTTTTATGTTTCCAAGATCATCCCTAAAAACATGTAAAACTTGCCATACGTGACTTTTAAACTTTTTTTCGTGTATATACGTGGGTTTGACCCCTAAAACCGCGTACATCACGATGTGTGCAAAAGGCCAAATTCTTTTGGATTTTTCCTTGATGTGGATCTGACTCACTTATCTCCTCGCCTTCCATATGCCTTGAGATCGCTCGAATTTGACCTTTCATTACCCCATTGAAGAGCTATATAAGGAACCCTTTGGATACATTGAAGGCATGAGGAATTGAGAGCAAGATAACTATAGTCCATTGTTGACGGAGCTTGTACTTGAGTCTACATCCCTTTGTCCCTTGGAGCACTTTTGTGTTCTTCCCAAGTTTTCCCTTTTCTTGTGAGCTTGCTATCAAGAAATGGAAGATTGAAGTGGTGGAGGCCTAAGTAGGGGACTCAGTTTCTCTGATTCACAGACGTGTCGACAAAGGTTGTCTTTATTGTAATATCTATTTTATATTAATAGAAATATCTTTTCCTGTCAGATAATGTGTATTTGAATGAGTATTTGATCCATGGACGATTTCAAATGCTTATATGTTATTGATTGTATACGCTAGAGTAGGTCTAACACAATTATATATAGCATGCTTGTCTTGTTTATTGAATGTTGAGGAAGCAATTTATCAATTCAAGCTAGAGTTGGAAAGCTCAATGGGGATCTACATCAACCATCTGGAATAAGGTACGAATCGAGATCCTTTAGTTTTAGATATTTGGTTTCTCTTGCATATAGGAAAGGATTGATTTCTGGAGTTAAGCTGTCTATTGTGGTACCCCAAGCCATAGGAATTTCTCTCCATAACAGCAATTTTTCTACTTGTCTGAAGGAGTTTCTCCTCTTTTTGAGTTGTTCCATGTTCTCCATCTTCCATCTCAGCTTCTTCCACCACCTCCTTATCACTTTTGGAGAGCACTTGAATGTGTTTTTCCTTTCCCTTAACATAGTTTTGGTCCGGGACCCAAGGTTCTTTGCAGGAAAAAAAAATCTTTTTCCTCCTCATCTCATCTTGATTCTTGAAGGATTACTCTTTCTTTTCAGGGGCAGCAAATTTACTCATCATAGGTATTTGATTTTTCAATTTAATGGGAATAGACTACTTGGGAAGATATTTTGGTCCTCGGAATGGAATCTTGTAGCTCTCTAGTTTTTCTCATTACTTATTGAAAAGTTGTGGATTTGTATTGTAGAAATTATGACCAGCAATAGATTAATTTCACTCACAACAAATTACAATTGATCATGCAAAATTGTCAACAATGGAGACTGAAAATGGAGCTGTAACACAAAATTATATTAACTCAGTGTACAATAGCCAACCCTGTAATATCATAGGTTGCTGAATATATAGAATACATCAATAGGTTGAATGCATAAGGAGGCATCCAAAACTAGCATAAAGCAGGCTTACCCAAAATAGGCAAATCCCCCATAGGTGTAAAAAGCTGATCCCAAATCTGTCATGAGGCTCACGAATTGGCAAGGGCGCATGGGAAAGCTAATGAGTGGTGGAATGGCAGCTCATACATGCTTTTGCATGGAGGAAAGAGTGGAGGATGAAAGGGAAATAAAACAAGTTCACCCTACCTAGTCTTTCTTTCCTATGTGCCTTAAAACACTGAAAAAGCAGTCAATAAAGCATAAAAAGCAGAAGGGCACCTAGGAGGCCAGGAATAAAGCAGATTTGATTCCTAAGGCTTTCCCAAGTGCTACATGAGTCAAAGATGGCAAGTTTGACCTCTATGGATATGCAATTAGCAACTTGCACATGGTGGGACTCATGGACTAGGCAAATAAGACAAAAATAAATGAATTAATGTCTAAGTGGGTAATACTATGGGTTTGATTATTCTAACACCCCCCCTTAAGCTTGAATTTATGAGTAATAAATAAAATATAGGGCCTAGCAACAAGGCTTAGTCATCCTTTTACATACTGCAAGTCCATATGAACCAAGGAAAGAGGAAAAACCAACTTGGGAAAATCCTCCCTTAAACATGGACTGTAAAACAAAATTGTAGAATCTTGTCTCCACTCATGCTTTGACAACATGATCAGAAATCCCTAGCAGTGATTTGAGATTGCTCAAGGTCTTCTCACAAAATTATTTGGTAAAGATATCAGCTACTTGTTCTGAAGATGAACAGAAGAGTAGGTGAATGGTGTCATCATGCACAAGCTCTCTGATGTAGTGCATGTGAATCTCAATGTGTCTGGTTCTCTGCTTTTGAACTAGATCTTTGCATATTCTAATGGTACTCTGGTTATCACAGTAGATGGTAGTTGAGTACTCAGGTTCGAAACCACACTCTCCAAGTAAACCCTGCAACCATAAACATTGAGTTGCTGCATTGACAACTCCTCTGTATTCAACTTCTGTAGACGAGAGTGCAATGGCACTCTGTTTCTTGCTTGACCAGCTGATTGGCCCTTTTGCAAGCATGAACACATAACCTGAAGTGGACTTCCTATCTATGCTATCACCTTCCCAATCACTGTCAGTAAAACCAATTAACTCAAGGTCAGAATTGGCTTTATAGAAAATCCCATGTGTCCTTGTTCCCTGAACAAAGCTAAGGATCCTCTTGGATGATTTCCAATGGATATCATGGGGCTGATCCATGAATATAGAAGAAGCACTGACTGCATAACAAATATCAGGTCGAGTATGTGTCAAATACAATAAACATCCAATCAACTATCTATACAAAGTGTTGTTTACCATCAGTGGAGAATCATCTTCCTCCAGCTTCACTCCTAAAAGGAAACGAGTTTTTCTTGCTTTGCAATCTTGCATTCTGAATTTGATCAGCAAATCCAATGCATATTTGGACTGGTGCACCTTGCTTCCAGCTTTGGTTTGAGCAATCTCAAGCCCCAGAAATTGACTTAAGAGCCCCAAATCAGGCTTGGTTCATAGCTCCTTTTAGGGAAGCAATCTCAACATGTGATCTTCCTGTAATGAGGAGGTCATCAACATATAACACAATGATAATTAATGAACCATTAATTACCTTTAGATAGACATTCAAATCTGATTTGCACCGAACAAAATTCAGAGATAGCAAGAAGCTATCTATCTTGGCATACCAAGCCCTGGGGGCTTGCTTTAGCCCATACAATGACTTTCTCAACCTACACACAAGAGAATGGTCAGTAGAAAAACATTGGGGCTGCTGCATATATATCTCCTCAGTGATATCACCATTCAAAAAGGCACATTTTACATCCATATGATGTACCTCCCATTGCCTTGATGTTGCAATGGCTAGAGCTAGCCTGATTGAATCCATCTTTGCCACTGGGGAAAAAGTATCATTGTAATCAATGCCATGAACCTGTGAGTAGCCTTTAGCTACCAATATAGCCTTTTACTTTAGTGGTGAACCATCAGCAGCAAATTTGGTCTTATAGACCCACTTACACTGTACTAGTTTTCTCCCTGGAGGAAGATCCACTAGCTCCCATGTGTTGCTTTTCTGTAGCGAGTTGAAATCCTCATTCATGGAAGATTGCCATCTTGGATCTCCTACTACTTCTTCATATGTTTGAGGATCAAACTCCACCATCAAATAGCATTTTTCAGCAAACTCAGGATCCTTCATGCACAGACCACTCTCAAATTGAGATCTAGTCCTCCTTGGCTCATTGGGATCCCCAGCTAACTGTCCTGCTGCATGTAGTGTCTTGGATGCCCATTTAGGCCTTGTGGGGCTGTTTGGGTCTGCAATAAACTCATCTCCATTAGAAAAATCAGAATCATTATGTTCAACAAACTATTTACTTACTTCTTGAGGTTCAGGTGGTGAAGAGGCTTCACCAATTTCCACATCTGCAAGGGGTTCTTCTTCAAACTGAACACACCTTTCGATAAAGGCTTTGTTTGTGCTCAAAATTATCAACTTGTACCCTTTTGAATATTCAGAGTATCCCACAAAAATACACTCTTGGATTTCGGGCTGCAAAGCCTTCCTCTTCTCTGTCGGGATTCTAGCCCATGCCTTTGAGCCAAAAATCCTGAAATGGGTCACATCTGGCTTGTGCCCAATCCATGCTTCGAAGGGAGTCATGCCATCCAACTGTTTGTGAGGAACCCTATTATGAATATAGGCTGCACATTTGATAGCTTCGGCCCAGTACTTTGGTGGCAAATTTTTGGCCTCCATCATGCATGTTGCCATCTCCTTCAGTGATCTGTTCTTCC
>LPNX010240937.1:11000-29561 GCA_001517045.1 Pseudotsuga menziesii
ATCCCCCCATTTGTCGTTTGAGTCACTAGTGTTATGAATATCCTTTCCCATTGCTTCCCCTCAACCATGAGTGAAGATTCCCATCTATTGAAGAAATGATAGTGTAAGATCATTCCCAACAACATCTATTTTCATATGCAATAGGCGCATGTTTGATTACAATTATTTCCAGAAGGCGATTGATACAACATCACCCCCTGCTTCTTCTCACTCTAGAAAAATGCGGCTGATAAGGAATTTCATAACCAAGTACATTGTGACTATTTTCTCATATATACTTTGTTTGGACATCGAGGAGCATAGGTATTGAATCTATCTCTCCAACACTACAAAGTCTAGGGAGGGAGAATTCTCTAGCATCTCATGACATACCATATTTTCCAAATACGCATGAATTGATGGGGAGACTAACATATGATACCTCCAAGACTCTTGTTCCATTGTGGTATTCTCATGGATTTCTTGCCTCCTCCTCCCATTCTCTACTTCACTCGAATTCTCCCTAGGTTCCATCACACACCCAATAAGAAAATTAGCCTACATAGAATTACGCTCGGTTCTAAATAGGAAACTTACTCCTTCATCCATGGGCCCAATTGTTACCACGCCATGACATTTATGAAGAACGACACATAATAAAAAGGATACAACGTATCCATCACCATGAAATTCCATAATGGGTGATAAGAATGTCCTTATCAGGCCCATCAATCCATATTTTTCCAAACTTATGTACAACACAAAAATATGAGCCACTTTCATACCTCCTCTACCCATTGTCATGATAAAAAATATGTTCCAAAAAATAATTTGACCCTTCATATCTAAGTATCATCTACTCTCTAAATCTAGACACTCTACTCCCTCTGCATCTAAGAATCTTGCACTCTCTGCATTTGAGTATCCTACACTGAAGCAACCTTCTACCTTATACCCTGTTGATCCATGTGTATCCATCTATATCATCTCCCACCAAGTGTGTCCACTTAGACAAGCCTCATACTCCTTCAAGAACATTGAATACCTGCCATGACTCTCTAACACAAAAAGGCCACCATCCCAACAAAAACTTGATTCTTGCATTCCTTCACAACCATATCATTAACTGTACATTCAATATCATCTAAAAAAACAAGGAATCCCTAAAGAAATTCTATTGCACCTTATTCCTAGTGGGTGGAGGAGCCCCCCATTTGTCATTCGAGTCACTAGTGTTATGAATATCATTTCCCATTTGCTTCCCCGGAACCACGAGCAAAGATCCCCATCTACTAAAGAAATGATAGTGTAAGAGAATTCCCAACAACATCAATTTTCATATGCAAGAGGCACATGTTTGATTAGAATTATTTCCAGAAGGCGATTGATACATCATTACCCCCTGCTTCTCCTCACTCTAGAAAAATGCAACTAATAAGGCCTTTCATAACCAAGTACAATGTGACTGTTTTCTCATATATACTTTGTTTGGACATCGAGGAGCCTAGGTCTTGAATCTATCTCTCCAACACTACAGAGTCTAGGGAGGGAGAATTCTCTAGCATCTCATGACAGACCATATCTTCCAAATATGCATGAATCGATGGGGAGACTAACATATAATACCTATAAGACTCTTGTTCTACTATGGTCTTCTCATGAATTTCTTGCCTCCTCCTCCCATTCTCTACTTCACTAGAATTCTCCCTAGGTTACATCACGCACCCAATAAGAAAATCAGCCTACATAGAATTACGCTTGATTCTAAATAGGAAACTTACTCCTTCATTCATGGGCCCAATTGTTACCATGCCATGACATTTATGAAGAAAAACACATAAGAGAAAGGATACAATGTATCCATCGCCATGAAATTCCATAATGGGTGATAAGAATCTCCCTATCAGGCCCGCCAATCTAGAGTTTTCCACACTTATGTACAACACAAAAATATGAGCCACTGTCATACCTCCTCTACCCACTATCAAGATAAAAAATATGTTCCAAAAAATAATTTGACCCTTCATATCTAAGTATCATCTACTCTCTAAATCTAGACACTCTACTCCCTCTGCATCTAAGAATATTGCACTCTCTGCATTTGAGTATCCTGCATTGACGCAGCCTACTTCCTTATGCCCTGTTAATCCATGTGTATCCATCTATATCATCTCCCACCAAGTGTGTCCACTTAGAAAAGCCTCATACTCCTTCAAGAACATTTAATACCTTCCATGACTCTCTAATATTGCAAACTATATAGCTCCATAACTTATAGGTTCCAATATGGATTTCATTCTTGATCTTACAAATGCATTTGGAAGTCACCACTGGATTCCACTCAAGTATTAGAACTATATACACACATCATTCTTCATGATGGATTTATACCTCTCGATCATGTAATTCTTCCAAATATGATGGCCTATTGCCTCCTCATAACTAGAAGGATCAAAACCAATGATGTGACTCATCAATGCCACATAACTAGAGAACCTCTAAGGTATTTTGTTGTCCCTGAAAGTATCTCTAGGAGTTGCATGCCTCTTTGTCAGTTTCAAAGTATCACGAAGCCATTCTGGCCTATTTTTGGTCATAACAACATCTCTAGGTAGATCCACTGGCTATTTTGTCTCTAGTGAATCCTCCATATATTCTGAAGGACGAATAATCATACTAGAGGTAATCATATCATTAACCTTTGGAGCCTCCTGCTTCTCATTGTCAATGTCCATATGAGATTCTCTAGACTCTTTAAATCCTACCTCCACATAAAAGGTAACATATTAACTAACCTCAATATGACATTATCCTATAATGTAGGTCCTATATGCCTTTGAAGTCTTATTGTATCACAAAGTACCCTTGTTCTCAAAAGGTTCTATACATGATCCTTGAACTTCTAGAACCCGATGAAGATTCCATACTTGGTCTTCATGAAGTAGATCATCAATGGTAGTCATATAGTATAAGAAACCACTGATGTATGATACTATCATTGGTGCACATACATATGAATACACCAGATCCAATATCCCCTTGGAATTATCATCACTTCTTGGGAAAGATCTATTGGCATTATTCCAAGTGTATAGCCCCTGAAAACATCCTCATGCTCTATCTGGAGCTATGGAAGACTTATAATCATCATACTTAATGTTTTCTCTTTAGGGTTGTTTCTGCAACCAACTATTAACTCTAAGAGTAATAAAATGTCTTAAAATAGAAAGAGCTATTATTAATATTCAATTCTTCTCAAGGAATACAATCTCAAAGATTATAACGTTTAAAATTCCCATTGCATTAAATCTGGACATATTCCAGTTCGAGCCCCTTTGAAAATAGGTCAAAAACACACCTTTTAAAGTAAAAAAACAACAATTTTAGAGTTCAAAAGTGGCAAAATGGATTTCAAAAAGTGCAATAACAAGTTTCAAAATTGCATTTTTGGGATTGAGATTGGAACTTTTTGAACTTCATTTTGTCCCCAATATTGACATTTTTCAGAACTAATTTTGGCAGTGTTTGCACCCAATATTAACACATTTTGAAATATCTTTTGCACTTTCCAAAACCAAGACAAGAATATTTAGAATTGAACTTTTGTAATTTCAAAAATCCTAATATGTAAATCTCCAATTTGATTTAGCAACATACTATAGAGAACTTTAAATGTGCCTAAAAAATAACTAAATAGACCCTTCAAAGAATAAAACACAACTAGATAACAAAGCCAATCTTTAATTTGATTTAACAACCTACTATTTAGAACTTTAAATGTTCATTACAAATCACTAAATGGACCCTTCAAAGGATAAAACACAACTACATAACAAAGACACATATAGAGAAGACTATGAAGATAAAGAATCAAAGCATGTTATTCAACAAACTAATTTCACTTTTTTCACAATAAATCTTACTTTGTTAACACTGTTAAGGGACTGCAAAAAAGGACACAATCGATCTAACAAGTATGTGTCATTCTCATCATCATAATTATATCTTTTTTCAATTACATAGTTCCCTTCATCGTTACTTGAACATGTTTTTCTTCTGAATCATCAACAATGACCGTGTTACTAGCACCATAAGAAAAGTCTAACATATTCCAGACATTGTTTAGAGGTTTAAGATACACATTTGGATTTCCATCTCCAACATGGTCATTATGTGGTTTGGAGTCACATTGATCTTGTGTTAGTATGACTTTAATAAAACCAATTTCATCTAGTAAATAAAAATTCAAGTAAATAAACTATGGATTGTCGTGAACCTGTTGTATGACCATTTAATGAAAACACTCAGTGAAGGAAAGATTAGATGAGACTTTGAAAAAAATTATAATTTTCGGGAAAAAAAATATTGTAGGAGCACGTTTAGGTGTCTGCATCATAGTACTATACATTCAAAGACCATGTACAAAATAAAAAGATGATAATCAAATGATCTTGTCTTCGAATTGATATCTTTGTGGATCCATCATAGTAACAGAGCTACAAAAGATCCAAAACTATGAAAAGTTCTCCACACCACCATGATAGATGTTTTGTTTAGCATATGTCATTGAATTTCCCCGGGAGAATACTATGTAAGCCAGGTGATTTCTAGCACTGCCATGTCAAGAATATAGTAAAATAATAAATGAATGACACCTTTTAAACATATCTAGTTTCATGGACGATAAAAAATTGGAGGAGTGTTAATGGGAATTTTCAATCAGTGCGGACAAAGATCATTCCCATAGTCTACATGGGGAGGATATAGAACAAAAAGTCACAATGATGCATCTTTCTCCTAGATAATTGAACTACTTGAATGTTAATCTTTCCTTACCTTAGTGTTGAATTTTGTCCTTGCCTTACGGATCCTTCACAATCAAATGTACTTGCAAAGAACATGAATAACAAGACAAAATGGTAAAAGCAACAAGAAAATCCAAATACATATACTAATAGTTAAGGAGAAAGGTAATATAGAATTGATATTGACACAAATCATTCATGGAAAAGGAGAAAATGTTTGTATTAATAACATAAGAATAGGAAGCTACAACTGAATCCTTGACGTTGAAGCCTCATTCTCATAATGATTTTTACATCACTTTTACACACACTCTACAATATTTACAAACCTCACCCACAACCAGACTCTTTTTCCTCCTATGCCAGCTATGATTCCAACAACATAAAGGTGTTCTCTTGGCTCTGTTCCCTCCCCTAACCCATGAGGGGAATCTTGTATAAATATGGCAAAGGAATCCTAAATGGGTTGATATCTTTTGGGAGGAAGGTAGGGAATGATCCCTAGAAGCTAGGGGCTCGAGTGCCACCTATTCCAAGTAGTTGGGAGCAACCTCCACGATGACTTTCATCTAGAAGGCTCTCGAAATCACCTTTTTTTCCCTTTTCGACTGTACTGACGCTATTTGAATTTTGGAAAGATGAGGTGACACTCTTTGTCTTGAGTCTAGGAGTGCCATCAATGCACTATGTTAGTGGGAAGGAGGCTTCAGGAAGGTTTGGCGACCTAAGTCAATCGACAAGGTGCGTCAAACATCGTAGAATTGGTAAAAAATTTCTTTAAAATATGTCTTGTCTATGTCAGTTTAGGGGATTGAGCATAGAAACCAATTTCAGGTGTAACGGAATTTCCCCCAAAAGTATGAATCTAGAAAGGGACAATAGGTGAAATTATTTTCTAGACGTGATATGGAATCAGAGGAAAAAGAGTGGCGAATGAAGACTCTACATAAGACCAGTTATAAAATATCATACTCAAATCATGATTGTTGACCAATACACTAAAGATCCATGTATAATGACCATGTCATGGATACAAACAATACACTGTAGATCTAGGATTGACAAGAATCAAAATGGGACATAGCTACGAAATATACATTGTAGATATATGTCATCTTAACCCAAATTTGAGCATATACACCAAACATATAATGTGGGTCCATGCAATTACTCAAGAAATAATCCATCGCAACCTAAAGATAGCCATATATTCAAGCGAGCACCTAACCATTCAGGGTCTTCATTCCAAATCCAAATGATATGATTCTATCCATGTGAATAGATGTCATGACGTCGAACATGGTAGAAGCCAGTTGATTACCGGTCATTGATGTATATCATTAACAAGTGCGAGGGAAATCACCATTAATGTCAATGATTGCCAAGGTATCCTAATAGATTCCTCTAAATGTGAATAGAGGAAATGAAGTGGAACAATTAGAGGAATCTTTCAATCAGAGGCCAATGATGAAAGCTTATTGTTGAAAGCGAGGAAACCTTCCATTGAGGCATGTAGGATTCAAGGTACTTGAATGGTTTCTAAGATTAATTCTTGGATGATGTGCTAGAATCGATGGGAATAGACTCATTGAAGGAGGGCCATGATGTTTCCCTCATCATCGACACAAAAATTGGAAAAAAAGTGATGTTGAAGTGATCGTGATAATGGAACAACTATAGGACTGACTCAAATATGAATGAATTGAAGGAAGGTAAGGAAACTGCAAAGGGAGACCGTGGTGAAAATTCCCTTGAACATTGGACAACACAATAACTGACTTGGCAGCATTGAATCAACGAGGAAGAGGCTAGACATAATGCAAAGGCATGGAGATGGAATATTTGAATTGACTCAAATGAGTTAAATGACTCATGAAAGTGGATCGAATCAACGACAATATGTAAACCCAATTGTTTGAATGAAAATGTCGACAGGTTCCATGTTCAAGGGTGGACTATGAGCTGTCATTAATACAAATGAAATATGTTCCCCATTCCCTTAATTTCCCCATCATGATGGATGAGTACCTCCTTGATTTTTAATGAGATGAAAAGGGTAACAAACACTTGGTATAACCCATCGGAGGATGAGTCCATTCTAATACATTTTATGAACTTTAGAAAGGAGGGTTTCATTCCCAAAAGGTTCCTTCAATGTTTAATTTTATGAGTCCGAAGAAGGTAAACTTAGTCGTTGTTTCATATTTAGAGAGTCTGAAATGACCAAGGAGACTCTGAAAATGGACTTTTTCGTAGATTTACTCCCTAAGGTCTAAAAACGTATAAATGGATACCTAGGATAACTCTTGTAGTTTTGAAGAACTAGAGTATACATTTTTTGTAAATGAGTCTAAATGGTCCAGAAAAGGGGTAAATTATCACCGAATAGACGACCTTTCGAATACTTTTACAAGAGTGAAAGAATCAGGTCCGCTTGGCGATCTTTTCATATTTAATGAGTTTGAAAAGAGATTAAAGGTGACTCCATGGAGTTTCCTTTTTTCATAATCCATTTTAATGATTCCGAAAAAGAACTAAAAGCATACTCGATTTCTTTTCAGTAGATTTTTAACGAGCACGACAAGGGTATAAAAGGTGCTCGGTACTTTTTCAACTTAAGAAAGAGTATTGAGACGTTTTGGGATGTTACTCCCTCGAGTGGACCATGTTGTTATGTGCTATCATGATCATGAGGATTAGTCCATAGTGATTTCCTATTTGTGTATTATACGGATAGTGAAAGCTTCAAAGCTTCAGATTTTGACCTTTTGATGAACTAGAAACTTGACGGTTCTAGATTTTGGCTATATTGGAAGCTTATGGCTCCAGTTTGCATCTAAGTATTAGTTATATATATATAAAGCACTCATTTTTACAAATATGTGTGTGCATGTGATGTGTTATGTGCATGAATGGGTACCTATATGTGTTTATGATATTTTTTACATGTAATCAGAATCTAAAATGTCTTGAATCATCCACTGATTTAAAATGTCTTGGGATGTGATGGTAGAAAAAATTCTCAAAAGACCTCTCTAAAATACTAACTCTTTAGAATCTACAAATAAGTATGGGGTTATGGATGCTGTAGACCCAATTTAACTAGTGTAAAACTAAGTCTGAATCTAAATAAACCCTAATATGACTCACATATCTAGCTAAAGCTTCATTTAAAAAACCAATCACTGCATGGTACTCTTCAATATTGTTTTTATCGGGAGTTGAGGATCCAAGCAATTTCCTGCTGGGCTCACCAAATCACCTGTAGGGGAATACAATACCCACGATGTTGATGCGAGATTCAATGTATAATGGCTAGAACCATCCGCAAACCCAAAATAGGCAGTCATTTGTCAATTTTAACACAACACTATATAAGAGATTGCTTAAGACACGTCTTACATTCACAACAAATTCACACTCCAAACTACACACAATACTTGATAAACAATATATACAAAATTCCTATGTTAGATGACCTAGGCATAGTATTTATTGAGGTAAAGCTCATTTTGGGGCTCACCTAGTGATATCCTATCATAGTCTATCAGCTCGTAAGACCCTTTCTCTAAGATGCGACTAACAATATAGGGTCCATGCCACATGGATTCTAGTTTTTCACGTCCCAAATTATCATGCTTCTGGTCATATGTCAGGACCAGGTCACCTTCGTTGAAGAGGCGAGGTTCAATGGATATATCATACTAAAATTTAATTCGTCATTTATGTTCCTCATTAGCTAAGGTGGCATATTGACGAGTTTCGTGTGGCTTGTTTAAATACAAGAACCGTTATTCCTCCAAAGTGGTATTGGGTAGCAGTTCTACATCAAGTTTTAGAGAAGGAATTTCACATTCGATCGAGAGAGTAACTTATATCCCATACACCAATTGGAATGGGGTGAAGCCAATAGGTGTTTTAATGACAATCCATTAATCCCACATTGTGGAAAACAATTGTAAATGCTAACTGGATATTCTGTGAAACTGTAACCTTATGGGGAAGATATTCTGTGAAACTATAACCCTTTTGTCTCTAGATATTCCAGTGAAACGAAAAATGGTGTAGGAAACCAAATTTGTGAAAATATGAGCATGGTAAGCAGTGTTGTGTCTTATTGTTGTGCTGAAAAAAGGAAGCTAGGAAGGTGATCTACAATGTTTGGCATGGAAATGGATGTAGGTCAATTATTCTGATTTCTTAGGGTTAATTGGGACTATTGAAGAATTGGGTGAGAAACATAACTTGTGAATGCATGCTTATCAAGTCAGGGGTAGTGTTTTGTTGAGATATTTATGAGCATAACTACTTACAATCCGGTGGATCATTCCTCACATTTAGTAAGCTTCCCAATCCAAATGTTTTCAGATAAGTTAAATTGTTGGTAAACATGTTATTTTTCAATGATAAATTCATGATTGGAATCAAGTTAACTATTCCATGTCTTATTTTTTATGGATGGAATGGGATTGATGAATTCACCTTGATTATGTTGAATTCATGAGATGGTACACAATTATGAATTATGAATTGTATATTTATAAATTTTTTGAGTAGTATTTTGTAATTGTAGCTGCTACAAATTGGAAAATGTTTTTTTCTTTTAACTTATATTGCTTGGACAATTTGAAACGATGTACTTGAATATAGCCTTGTATGAAAGTTGCTTAGGAAAATTGATAAGTTCAAGCTATGTTTGGGAGTTGTTAAGTGCTAAAGGAAATACCATTTGGTTTTAATGGTTGTAACATGGCAATTATTGTCCAGTTATTGTACACTAATTAAGGGAGGGTATAATTCCTTTAACAATTTTAAGGTTGAATAAGTTACCTTAGTGAATGCCATTTATATTTGAAAACTTGATGGTTATAAACTTCTATAGTTTTCCCTTGTGTTTAAACTTAATTGGAAATGCATTAGAGAGATATATTTTGAATAAGAACTATTAGCATGTGCTTTGATTTTGAGAAAGTTATTGTTATGAATGCTTAAATTGGATAGTAAAAATTTGTAGCTAAACCTCAAAGTCTGTGTTGTTTTTAAATCTTTATGTGTTAAAATGATTTAATACTAGTTAGATTCTTTCCTTGTAGGAGAGTATTTCTTGTTTGAGAAAGATTTGTTACTGTGTCTATGCATTAGAAATAATGGTTTGATTAATTGTAGCTTGTAATTGAGCCTACATATGACCAAGATTCGTATCTAGCTAAAGGAAGGAAATCAATGGCTTGGTAATATTTCTTAAGGTTACTAAGTCCTTAATCTTTGAATTGCAATAGTAGTAACTGAGATTCCAATTGCAATGTACAAATGTTGACTTAAGGTTGAAAGGGAAATATTAGTCGAGTTTGTTGTTAAGTAACAAGTTAAATGTTGATGTGTTTACGTGCCAAGTTGTCGATATTGGGATCAGTTTACTTTTGTGAATGTTTTATTGTAAGTCATTTTTGAGGTTTCAATGCTAACATTCCGACGTCAAAATCGACATGACAATTTTTGGAATGAATTCCAATTTTGTGTTGATTTATGATGTCCAAAGTTAGGGAACTCGAGTTTTGAGGTCAAAACATCAATGTCATAGTGATATTTTTAATTTACTCACGTCATATACCGATGTCCAATGTTCAACATTGGAATATCAAAACTATTTTATTGGACATGATTAATCATGTTGGGTTTAATTAATTAACCATATTTTTAAATCTTAATGTAAATTATTTAATATATATAATCACACTTCCACATTTCGGAGAATGAAATAATAGTATTATCCACTTTAATTAATGTTAGTAAAAAAAATTAGTTGTGCATGTGCTGCCTTGTTCAGAGATACATAGTTTCACCCAATCCTCATAGTGTCGGTTTGTGTTGCGAATGTTTTAGGGCATGGTTAGGCAAGGGGTCTGGTACAAATTGGTATCATAGTTTAAGTAGTGTATGGGTACATTACAGATTTGTATTAGAGCAGAAGTAGCATATGGGTGTGTTACAAATTTGTATCAAAGCTATGTTTTTGACATTTGGCCTCTAGGAAATGTTTTTAATATTCAAAGAGTGGCAAATCTTGAGCCTTTCTGATCTCAAGATAGTATTTCTTTGTATGAAATTTTTCTATGTTGATAATGTAAATTATATTATGCTTATGAATATTGATGTTAACTAACAATCATGGATGAATTTTCATTTTGCTAGTGACACCACAATTTTCAGGCTATTGTATTTAGATACTTCGAGTGTTGTAGGAAAGCGATACTGAAAGGATGGCAGAAGGGACTGCATTTTCCAACTTCGATGAAGAAATTGCATGAGTATTCAAAGAATTGAATATAATAGTCATTAGTCTAAAATGGGAACCATGGAAGTGCTCCAAACATTGAGGGATATTCATATTGGGAATGGAAAGCTCCTTCAATGTGTGGAACAAAAAAATAAAATTAATCAACAAATGTTGCGGAATATGATGAAATTATAAAATTAGATGCAACAAGTATTTTCCATCACAAGAAATGAAGCATATGAACCAATGAATAGAGAATTTCATTATAGATATAATATTTCTAGTGATAAGGATGTAAGCAGCATGGAATTCCATTTCCAATATCATTGATTTGAAAGTCATGATGGGAATGAAGTACCTAAACTTTGGCATGATATTCATCCTAGAAGGAATCAAAAGAGAAAGCAATATGGGAATGCATTAAAGGGTGAACTCAAGAAAATCAAATCCCCACCTTTGATGGAGAAAAATCTAGGGAAATTGCAAAGCTTTGGATTCTATAAATGAAGAAATCTCTGCATCTACATGATTATTCTGACGAGTAGCAATTTTCATGGAATAGGTTTCAAAGGTATTTGAAGAATGAATACATACCCTAGAAATATTATGATAAGAAAATGCAAGAATTCTTTGAACTTGGAATGGGGAAAATGACAATGGAACAATATGAGAAAATTTTCATGGAGTTACTACATTATGTTGAATTCATCCAGGATGAGAAGGTTAAGATCAAGATATTTCTCATTGGATTACTAGTTTTCTATGAGGATTAAATTACTTATGTCAAACCTAATAACTTGAAAGAATGCATACGGAAGGATAAATGTCTATATGAGCAAGGTAAAGGTAGAAAGGATTTACATAAGTACTAGAAAAGTAAACTGAAATATAAGCAAGAACAAAGGAAATATGGATTTATATATTTTGAGGTTAATCATGATGTGTACAACTATTTTAAACAACCAATTCTGAAAGATGAATCAAGGATGATTGAGTCTGAAGTACAAAAGAAACCATTCGAAGTTAATTTTTGGAAATGTGGAGGTGACCATTACTTAAATAAGTGTCCGAGCAGGAATAATAAAGATGCTAACATGTATAATATGCAAGACTATTCTACATTAGGGGATATTGCAAGAAGCATTCCTTGTATTTATGCATCAACCTTGGATAATTTCTAGGCAGACCACCAGTCTACAATGATTGAAATGGAAGGTAAGCTAAATGATTTTTGCATTTCAATTTTGATTGATTTTGTAGCTTATTATTATTATGTAAATACTAATCTCGTTGAAAGATGCAATTTAGTGAGTAGTAAATTGCCTAATCACATATGGTGCAGTTAGCTACATGAATGAGAAGGAAGATTACTTCAGTGATTAAAGACTATTGTTTTAAAAAGAATGGGTTACATACAAAGTCCGATTTGGATGTTATTCCTCTAGCCTCGTATGACATTCTAATTGGAATGGATTGGATGGAATCACATCATGTTATTCTTGATAGTCATAATAAAATCATCACATCCCAGGATGAGGATGGGAGTGCAAATGAAATTAAAGGAATTGTAAGACGAATTTTTGTGAGATAAATATCAACCATACAGATGAATAAATATTTCAGGAAGGGATGCTAGTTGTATTTCATACATGAGGAGGAAATGAAAAATAAAAATGAATCAATCCTAAGTGAACATCTCATATTTAAGTATTTCAAAGATGTGCTCTAGGATGTACCTGGGTTAAAACAAAAGAGGGGCATTGACTTTACAATTGACTTTACCGGGTTTTAACACTAGAAGTTGAGTTGCGAATGTATTTTTAGACAAATCATTTTCATAAGTAATAGTAATTGCTTTATGGTGTTTTCCTTTAATTCAGTTAAAGATTCATCTTCGATCATCACTAACCAAAAAATGACTTGTTTCAAATATGTGAGAGATGCCAAATTCGACGGAGAATATGGGAAAGTAAACAACAAAGGATAAAAATGAAAACCCTTTGACTATTGTCAAAATCTAGGGTAATCGTTTTCTAGAAACAACCAGATGCAATCTCTTCTTGTACACCGATATTTTATTAGAAAGTTGTGTAGGGGGGATGTGAGGTTTTGTCGATCCATCTTCCGCATGGGTCTTTTTAATGTGTCTATGCATTTCACAGCAAGTACACACATGTATGTGCCAAGGATGGGTCAAGTATGGCCAAGTATGACCAAGCATACAACTCTAAGCCAAGTCTTTCCTGATTACTCGTCATGGGAGTTGACTAGGGAAGAGCCGTGAGTATTGGACGGGTCGTGCTTGATTACTTAACAGTATCAAGATTTCAGTATTGCAACTTTTCCACCAACTAGATTCTATCATGAATGAGGGTGTGGGAATGACATTTAATCAAGCACATCAACCCCTCTATGTACCTTCATGTTGGTGATGTTGATTGCTGAACTCCTTTATCCCAACCTTTATAAAAATGTACCCTTCACTCAAGAAAAATCATTTATTAAGCATGGGAAGATTGTTTTTTATTTTCTACCCTATTTTAAATCTTGGATTAGGAGGTTTCATCAAAATTACAGGGTGTTGACTAATGCCCTTGAAGGATCAACTTCAAGATTCAAGGTAGAGGGAAGGGTTAGAGCCTGAGAGAGGTAGAGGGTGTTATTGAAGAATAGGATCATAATATGTGAAATTCAAGTACTAAAATATGATAAATCATATTCATAATTGTGTTTACATTGCACAATGATGAATTTAGTATTTAGTATTTAAATGGTGATGGGATGAGGCATATTTATGTTAATATGTTTGGATTTATATGTTTTTAATAATTTAAGAAACAAGGCCCCCAATGTTAGGGACCTTGATGTCCCCTTGTCCCCCATGAATTTTCCTAAGATCTGAGGGTGGTCTTGTAATCAAGAATATTGCACCTTTTGCGGACAGAATTTGTTCCTCTGGTTTGAATGGTTCAGATCCAGAACAAATGAGTGAACGACAAAGGATGAAGACCTTCCCTGAATGTTGTAAACACCTGGAATAATGCTTTGATGATGAACCTGTGTACCTGCAAACATGTCAAACAAACAAGAACATCAAAGCTACCAGAAAATTATTCACACATCCATACTAGTGACTAAGGAATCCAGTAACATATACATGCAAGATCAGTACAACAGATATGTGGGAGGGAAATCAATTTTGCATTAAGAAATGAATGAAGAAGCTTACAACCATTGCCTTAGTGTTGACAAACTCCTCCACAAGACAAACACCTCATCCCCAAAAGCTCCAACTTTCTCTCTTGTGCTCTCCAATGGATTGGACTAGGTAGTCAATTCAAAAGCATAACAATACCATTCCATTCTCTCCCTCAACTATGGATATGAGCTTGTATTTATAGATCTCAATGGATAGGGATAGTTGAGAGAATTATGGGTGAGGTGGCTCTAAGATCCTACCAAGAGGGATCTTGACTCCAATTAATCCATATTGATAGGGATAAGGGAGGACACGAGGCTCAAGTTCTAGAAGCCTCGAGAATCTTCTCTTTTTCCATTTTTATCAAGGGTACCACTTTTGTTCCCTTATGACATAGCTTTTTAGGTGAGAACCGCTCCAATAACAAAGCATAAACGTAGTGGCACCACTTCTCTATAACAAGACACAGGCGGTGCTGAATAAGGTACTGCTCATCAGCCAAAGGGAAAGCATGGTGCTAGGTTTTTTCATGTAGAATTGATATCCAGAGCACGTTTTCCACTCCAAGTTTGGGATTTAGGGCAAACATAGGGGTTAAGGATCTCATCACATGTTGGTGACAGGATTTGGGTATAAAAAAATGCCCTCCAAAGCATGAGGCTTAGAGGGATATGATAAGCGAGAGCTTTGAGAGAACAAGTTGTCACTTCGAGGTGAGAGTCAGCTCGGTTGGAGAGTGTTGTAGATTAGGCATCTGCAATACATCAATACTTTTGACCCATAGACAAATGTAACCAACTCATGGCTGTAGACCAATACAAGGAAGATCCATGAGAGGAATAAACAACCATGGCTACTAGACTACAGCATAGATTCATGTGATAGAGGAATCAAACTTGGACATAGCTACCAAACATACAACGTAGATCTATTTCATACAGATGCAAATTTGAGCATAGAAATGACCATACAAATGTGGATCCATGCTTGATATACAAAACTCCATCGCAACCTGGGGAAAGCAATGAGTGCTAAACAAGTCCCCAGGGTCTTTGTCTCGTTTTCCACAAAGTACGATTCTATCCATGTGAGTACAATGTTCTGAAGTCGAACATGGTAGAAACCACTTGATTACTGACCAATGATGTGAACCATTAACAAGTATGAGGGAGATCACCATTGATGTCAATGATTCCCAAGGTACCCTAGTACAATCTACTAAGTGTGAATAGATGTTTTGATGTCGAACACCCAGTCGATTCTATCAATCAAAGGTCAATGATGTGAACCCATGTCGAGAGAGAGAGAATCTATCATTGAGGCATATAGATCTCAAGGTACTAAACTTATTTCTAAGACTATTTCCTAGATGATGAACTGATGTTGATGAGAATAGTCTCATCGAAGGAGGGCCATGATGAATCCCACATCGATGACATGAAACTCGGAACAAATTTTTGGAATGATGTGAATGAGGTAACCATAAGATTGACTCAAAAGTACTAGCATAGAGACTGTTTTGACTACATAGGTAAACTTTTTCAACATCCCTTTGAACATCAGGTGGCATGACAAAAGACTTGGCAGCATGACTAGACTAGACAAACACATAGTGCGACGGTGGAAAATGCATTATTTTGAAAGAATCAAAGGAGTGACATGACTCATGAAAGTGGATCGTCATGGAAATCAGATGAATACCCAATTGAATGAAATGATACGCAGACAAGTGCTATGTTCAAAGGTAACGACAAACTGCCATTTATTTGCAAAATGATTCCCTTCCCATAAATTCCCCGTCATGGTTGATGAGTGCCTCTTTTCGTTTTTATGAGTTCAAAGAGGGTAACAAACACTCATTATATCTCATCTGAAGACAAGTCCAAACTCATATATTTTATGAACCTGATAGAGGAGGGATTTGTTCCCAAAAGAGGGTCTCTCAATGTTTAATTTAACAAGTCCAATGAAAGTTAACTCGGTATCATTCATGTTTAGAGAGTTTGAACGACCATGGAAGAAGACTCCATAGGGTCCTTTTTCGTAAAATAGTTCATATGAACCAAAAACGTGATAACCTACCATCAGATGAATGATTCTTCAAGTGCTTTAATGAGCGTGAAGAAGACAAGATCACTCGACAATCTTTTCATATTTAGGGAGCCCGAAAAAAGTTTAAAGAAGACTCCACCAGGTCTCTTTTCATGATGAGGGATTTTATGAGTCTGAAAAGAATTAGAAAAGGACTTGGACCTTTGATGCTAAGTTTTGAGAGCATGACCAAAGTGTCACAATAAATGCTCAAAGAATTTTTCCGTTTTATGGTAGTGCGAAAAAGTCAAAAACAAACTCCCAAAGCTTTTACTGCTACCGCTCTTTATCTTGCAACGACTTAAAACCAACTGTTAAAACTCTCCAATAGATGACATTAAAGGATCATGACTGATATATTTTCAAAAACTATGACATGCCAAAACCTAGAATGCTTATAAAAGGTATGTAAATAGTAAAAAACAAAACATTTTACCACTTACCCATAGTGGAGAGCCTTTGGAGCATTTTCTTGGCCATATTTTCAATTGCTGATTTCGGGAGCATCTACCGTCAGATTTACGCACTATCAGTTCCAGGTAATAGCTTAAACCCTGCTCTTTCATTTCATGCTTTCATTTTTTATTTTTGGGGGCTTTTTGGGCTATTTGAGAAAGCCCTAAAACCATGGAAGAGGGCACCGCTTTTATCCCTTGCAAGATAAGCGATACTCTACTAGAACTGCACCTAAAACACTACGCACAGGCGGTGCCATTGCCTATCCTCAATGGGACATAGGTGATGCCAGCCATGGGTGAATAAAAATAGGTGTACAAGGTGAACTAGCTCAAATTTGATGATTTGAATGATTGATAGTGTTTCTAATTGGCCTTATGATGGTTTTTCACAGGTTCCCATTGATAAAAAATGGTCATTTGGAAAGAGAGGCAACATGACAATGATGATGCATTTTCCGAACGAAACGCGGGTTGTATAGCCGTCTTGAGATATTGTGGTCTTCTAAAGTTTTTCCACACACCCAGCATGGTGTTGCATGAGCGCCTATTAGAGCATACCCTCCGGATGTGGAATTCAGAGCAATAGTATTTTGAGGTGGGTGCTCATGTATTGACAATTGAAGTAGAGGATATCTACTTCCTGACAGGCCTATCGAGACAGGGTGCTCCCATATCTTTGACTGGTTCCCGTGGAGGGGACATCACTACCCAAGAACTGATAAATATCCATTGTATTCCCGGGACCAGGACATCGGGGAAGAAGATTCCCATAAAAGCAGTGGTGGATAGCCCTCTACGGACATTTTTATTTACCATGCAGAGAGTGGTGGGGATCCAAGGTGTACATCAGGAATCTAGAGCGCATATGCTCTACGCTATAAGGGCCATGGCGCCCACAGTTTTCAACTAGGTGAAAGCTCTACTTCCGATCTTCAAGGATCAACTGACCAAGTGTCGGTAGGGGGAACTGAAGCAGTTCAGTTTCAGTTCCATTCTAGCATGTTTCTTTTTTGAGCGGGTTCCCCAGATGAGACCCCAGGTGGTTTTTACAGAGTTGAGGGTGCGAGACCCTCGCATGCTAAGATGGGTCTGGATCATGGCCTGCACTAGAGCGGTTAGAGGCAAGGTAAAGTTCGGTGACCCATTTTTTTGATGGTTGAGAGATCAACTCCTCATGGTGGAGGACTATGCATACGTGGGCACTGACTTCAGGGGTGACCCTGATCTACTGCTTCCACCTGGTGGATAGTGGGGTGATATCGGTAAGAAAAAAAACCCTAAAATGGCAATTGTGTTTTTATATTTTGATGTTTTATATTTTTTATGTGTAGTAACGAGACTTGAATGTTTTCATGCAGATGTCGAAGCATTACGACCTGGGGGATCCTCCCCACTAGACAGGTGAGCGGAGCGCTCTTTGTACCACAAGGAGATGATGTGACAGGGGATCTAGAGGAGAACCTCGAGCAGTTGACTCTAGACATTCCAGATGCCTCGATCGATGACCTCCCACTGAGGTACTAGAGGACCACTATGGGAGTACCGGGTCGTTTCAGCAGACTGCTACATTGAGTAGCTCGGACGGTCATGTGTTACCACGAGCATCACTAGATGATAGGGTGCATGATGAATTCACTGAAAGCTGATAGATAGCTTCAGGACTTTTGTATGATGATTTTTTACCTGAAAGCCTGAGCACTTCAGATGAGGTCCCATGACCTATTTTTTGTAAAACATGTTTATATATATATA
>LPNX010240937.1:29671-100674 GCA_001517045.1 Pseudotsuga menziesii
TGTTTTATTTTCATGTCATGAACAGACAATATGCGAGTCTAGGATGTAATTTGCTAATGAGTCGGCAACTGCATTATCTTTCCTAGGGATATGCCTATAGGTAATAGCTTCAAATTTCCTCTCTAATAAAAGTACCCTCTGGAAGAGACGGAGGAGCACGAGATTCCTAATAGTATAGACATGGTTTAAATGACAAAACACTAGTTGTGAGTCCATCAAAACTACCAAGTTATGAACATCTTGGGAGGCAGCTTCAGTCAAAAGACCTATGACTACTCGATACTCAATAATATTGTTGGTAGCGGGACCAATACAAACCGTTCCTGAACTGACCAAATTGTAAGCTGGGGAATAGAGAACCCCAGCAGCTGAGGCAAGATTCAAGGTGTGGTGGCAAGAACCATCAACGAAGCCGTAGAAATTCATCTGATCTACACGACCAAAGCATGGTATAAACAAATACGGACACTAAACTCAAAACCATATTGAAAATACTTAAGCACACTAAAATTCAAGTAATATACAAATATACAAGGTACTATACAAGAAAGATCTAGGCATAGTACCTCTTCAGGTACAACCCATTGCGAGGTTGTCCTAAGGGGATTCTATCATAGTCCATGAGCTCGTAGGCCCCTTTATCTAAAACTTTGGAAATAACGAAAGGACCATACCACATGGATTCGAACTTCCCTTTCCCTAGTTTGTCATATCTCTGATCATAGGTCAAAACTAGGTCACCCTTGTTAAAGGAACGAGGTTGGACAGACTTGTCATACTGCACCTTGACGCGTTTCTTGTGTGCCTCATTAGCTAAGGCAGCATCTCTTCTAGTTTTGTCAAGGTTATTTAAGTAGAGAAATATTTCTTCCTCTGAGGAAGTGTCTGGGAGAAGTTCGACAGCAAGTTTCAAGGATGGAATCTGACATTGAATCGGCAAGACAGCTTCTAGTCCATAGACAAGCTGGAAAGGTGTAAAACCAGTAGCTGTTTTTACAGAAGTCTTGTAATCCCAAAGAGCGAAGAATAGAATATGGTGCCAGTTGGATTTATGGTCTCCAACCATCTAGCGCAGCATCATTTTCAAAACTTTGTTAATGGCCTTGACTTGACCAATAGCTTATGGATAATAGGGAGTTGAGTTTTCATGACAAAAACCTAGCTTGGCACTTAGTTCCTCCATCATTTGATTACGGAAATGTGATCTGTGATATGTAATTATGGACTGTCGGACTCTGAATCTGCTATCACATGATTGAACAGGAAGAGAGTGGTAGTCTTACCATCCTCTACATATGTAGGCATGGCCTCAGCCCATTTTGTAAAATAATCGACAGCTACGATGATGTAACCATGCCCCCCAACTGAGGTAGGATTACAATGCATATAATCGATCCCCCATTTGGCCAAAGGGCCAATGGCAATGATGGGGTGTAATAGAGCAGGGTGGGTGCGCTTTTTCATATAAAAATGTTGACAGGGTGGGCATTTCTTAACAGCCTCGTGACAATCTTTAAAGACTGAAGGCCACAAATAGCCAGCGCAAAGGATTTTCTGGGCTGTAGCCATCCCAGATAGATGACCACCACATGCTCCAGAGTGGCAATCATTCAAAACTTGTTCAACTTCCTTGTGGGTAAGGCATTGCCGAAGAATATAATCGATACCATGTCTATACAAAGTGTCATTGAAGATGAGGTAGTATTTTGCGTGGTGACAGATACGGCGGCGATCGTCACGGGATAGAGTGGGCTAAAATCTTTGTGTCTGGAGATAAATGAGAAAATATCCATACCATGGGTCAGTAGTGCTTATCAGGAACAAGAATTCATCCAGAAATGAATCACTGGGCTCAGATTCCGTCAAAGCACAGGGAAGATCACACATGATCTCAACAAAGACCAAGGATTTCTTTGACGTAGCTTTGGAAAATTCCAGATCAAACTCTTGTAGGATTACTATCCATCTGGAATACTTGCCCCCGAGCACCTGATGAGTCAGGATGTAATACATAGGGTTTTGGTATGCCAATACGGTGGTTGTGCGGAGTAAAATGTAGTGACGAAATTTCTGAACAGCAATGACCATGGCCAATGCTAATTTCTCCCCATGTGAGTATTGAGTTTTGGAATCCATGAGATTCTTACTAGCATAGTAGATCACGTGCTCCTGACCGTTGGGATTTTCCTGCACCAAAACCATAGCGAGGGTAGTAGTGGAGCCAACAATGCATAAGAGAAAATCCTTTGAATAATCTAGGGGGTGTATCACAGGTGAATGAGTCAGAGCATGTTTGATATTATCAAAAGCTCGTTGGGCTTGGTCATCCCAAAAGAATAAAGTTTCCTTCTTAAGGAGACACATATAACCATGTGTTTTCTCTGCAAAATTGCAAACGAAATGACGGAGGCAGTTTTCCTTCCCTTGCAAACATTGGAGTTCTAGAAGGTTGGTTGGGGCTAGTAGGGATAAAATAGTGGCAATTTTCAATGGATCTATCCGGATGCCATCCTTAGAAACCACAAAACCTAACAGGCATCCCATCTCAACGCAAAACACACATTTATGAGGATTGAGCCGTATGTTATAATGGCGGCCTCTGAGGAAAATGTCTCTAAGATGAGCAGGGTGGTCCTCCCATCGTTGTGAATGAGCTGGGAGGTCATCAAGGTATGGTTCTACAATATGTTTTATATCATGAAACGCATAGGACATAGCACACTGGAAAGTGGCTCCAGCGTTTTTCAGGCTGAGTGGTAACTTCCTGTATGGAAAGGTTCCCCATGGGAAAATAAATGATGTCTTGTGCTAATCGGTGGGTAAAATATCAATTTGATTATAACCTAAAAATCCATCCATAAACGAGAAGATGACACTTCCAGCACAGTTGTCGATAATCTGGTTGATATGTGGAGTGGGAAATTTGTCTTTGGGACAAGCTTTGTTCAAATCTATGAAATCAATGCAGACTCTAATGGTGCCCTGCTTTCTATTGACAGGGACGACATTCGATACCCATTTCATCAGGGGTATGGGATAAATAAACCCTGCTTTTATAAGTTTTTCTATTTCATCTTTGATAGCTGCGGCTTTCCGTGGATGGAATTGTCTCAATTTTTTCTTGACAGGTTTTGTAGTGGGATAGGTTTTTATTTTGTGAACGACAATGGATTGGTCTATCCCCAGCATTTCTTCATAGGACCAGGAAAAAACATCTTGGAAGTCTTTAAAAAATGCTCAGTATGCTTCAGATTCTTCTGCTGAGCAGTTCTTCCCAACATGAACATGCTCAAGGGTTCCAGGCTTGGCTGATATGTCAATAGGGTTTTTTTGAGTAATGTTGCATAGGTTTCCTTCAGAATCTGTGTTCTGCAACAATATAGGAGTTTGAGGTGTTTTGACAATATTAGTAGTAAAAAGAGATGCAAAATCATGGTCTACCGAATTGGTATTGGGGAGGAACGAGGATCTATGGTGATGATCCTCCCATATAGGCTCATTCATACTCATGATCTCCATAATGGACTCATTGTAAGGAAAATTTTGGGAGAGATAATCCAGAATAGGAAGAGAGGGTTCTAACCAGTAGGGCAGGTGGTAAGGGTCCGAAGCCACCAGATGAAGGTCATTAGTGTGGTCATCGGAAAGGGTTTGGATAATGTTGTACATTGCTTCATGCGGACTCAATGAGGTGGACTCAACAATTTTTTTTCCCTTTGGATCATAATCAAACGAAAAATCATATTTACTGTTGTTGTGTCAGTGTTAGGAGGGTTTGAGGGAAAAATACCCATAAGGGAAGAATCCTTTAGCATGCCTACCCCTATCGACTGGTAAGGAGGAGGGGACTGGCCTAACATAGGGATGTTATTAGACGTAGGGGTGGTAACATCCAGCGTATAGAAATAGAGCTGGTTAATGGTTACAATCCTCCCCAGATGTAGAACTTGGATAGTTCGAAATACCATCGAAGCGACAACAGTCATGGCATAAAACCAATTTATTCCTAATAGGGGGTTGTAATCTAATGGGGCGTCTACTACTTCCACTTGAATAGAAATAGTTTTTCCCCCAAGCTCGACTGAAAGGGATGGTATGAGACCATGGGTTTGGAAACCTCGTCCATCAAAGGATTTTAGAGTCATAGGTGATGTTACAAGCTCAGGAGAGCCAATAGCTTTCCAACAAGATAGGGACAAAACCGAAGTTGAAGCTCCTTCGTCTAAGATAGTTCTAAAGACCTTATTTTCGATTACTTTTGTTATGATTTGGAAAGGGATTTTGAGAGGTAGTCTAGACTTATAGTTCTCGACATTGAAATGAATCAAATTAGTGTTATCCGGGTCTAAAGCTCCTAACGTGGTTAACAAGTTTTTGTGCTGTGTAGGACAACTTTGGAGTACTTCCAAGGTAGACATTGCACATGGTGCCTGAGAAATATCTTCAATTACATTATAAAATTGAGCAGCTCAGGCATTAGGATTAAATACAGCCTTCCTAAGGGCACTGTTGGGTGGATGCAAAACCATGTCGAGATTAGGTTTCTCAATGGTTAGGGGACCAGTAGATGAGGACTCGGGAGAACTAGTAGAGGGAGCTTTTCCTGAAGAAGAATTCTCTTCTTTCATGTTTATGAGTTTGTCATAACTCTGACTTCGAGTTTGCAAACTAATAGTGTTCGAGGAAATCATGCAAATTTCCTCTGAAGAACTAGAATTTCCCTGATTAGACATGTGGTCAATCAACTGTTGTTGAGAGGGAAAAGGATCTGTGAGAACTGTCGGTGCGGGATTAGTTTTTAGAAATTGATTGATTTCTTCATGACGAGGACACTCCTTTATGATGTGGTCAAATCCGCATAGCAGACATGTATATTTCTCTTTTCTTTTCCCTTTATCATTCTTGTTGATGGTTGGTTTTGGATTCTCCTGCTAGTTTCCAGGTTTTTTGTTTTTAGCTTTACCTTTCTTTTTACTGTTTCTGGGCATTTAAGTACTCTGAATGGAATTGACCTCGGTGGAAACCTTGGGAGTTGAAGGAGTAGGGGTGGAAATTTGGGGTTGCTTGGCAGATTTTGCTGTTGGTTGGGACTGGATTGAACCAACAATCCCATCAACAAGGGTTTCTGCTGGTGGCTCAGCAGGATCAGTGCTTGGGTGAGGAGCTTGAGGGATCAATTCATACAATGTTCTGGATTGGGAATAAACCAAGTCCAGGAATTGGGCTCGACTAATGGCTTGCTCTTCGGTAATGGTACCACCCATAGCCACATCTTAGCTGATTGGAGGTAACAAAGATTTAGTAAACCAATCAACTAACAATTGATCTGGGATAGGAGCCTTAATAAGTCTTCTCTTCCTTCTCCACTCATGTAAATGATCGGATATGTGGGTGGAGGTGTTCTGCCACAGAGAAGTTAAGAGATCTGTACCAGTTTCATAATGGATAGGTAGCTGAAAGTGTGTAAGAAAGACAGTTGCCAAAGAACCAAAATCCACAAACGAATGTTGCAGAAGTTCAATGTACCATTTCATGGTGGTACCGGTCAAAGTTCATTGGAAGAGTCTTAAATGAACTGAATCATCCATAAGGGATTTCGAAGAACACCACAAATGGAATGTCATGACATGGTTTTTTGGATCATCTCCCTGCTTCCCATCGAATTTTGGGATGTCCGATGGTAACTTTATTGGAATGGGAGGCCACAAGGGGTTATGTCGAATGGGATCATTAATCAACTTGGAGAAATCAGGCAAGTCCAAAGTTGCTAGGAAAGATAACTGGCGATTAGGTTGCACGCACTATTAGTATTGATATGGTGTATAAGTACCAGTAGGACTGTAAGTAGGCTGATAGACAGGTTGTTGTAATGAAGAACCACCGGAAGATCCACCCACAGGGGGTTGATTTCCAGGATCGGGACCATTAGGACCACCAGAGCCTCCAGGAGGAGGACCACCAGGGCCTCCGGGACCACCAAGACCGTTGGGACCACCAGGATCACCTGGACCAGTAGGAGGAGGACCACTAGACCCTCCAGGGCCCTTGGGAGGTAAACCTCTGGAGCCTCCAGAACCACTAGGAGGAGGGCCACCAGACCCTCCGAGACCATTAGGAGGGAAGACACCAGGACCACCAGGACCATTAGGACCATAAGAAGGAAAGCCACCAGGCCCTCTAGGACCATTAGCACCCTAGAGGGAGGAACTCTGTAAGGTGGTCCTCCAGCACTTCCCGCAGTATGTATAGGTATCCCTCCCATAGCTGGCATGTAGGACCAGTTAGGTTTCCCCCATGGAGTGAAATTATTACTAGGATATGGAATTCCAGCATAAGGAATTCCTGTACGAGTAGGTTGGTAATTGATATTTCCTACAGGTACTTGATTTGCTGTGTAACCATACCCCCAAGAGGTTTGATTGGTTACAGGTTGTGCCCACAAGGGTTGACTTGAACTAGATGGGGGGTTAACCACATTCATATGGGTAGGAGGGACATAGACTGTAGATTGATCTATACTAGAGATCTATCCATGAATAGCTACAATTCCAGTGACAGATAACGTAGGTCATGTCGGGGGTTGCCCCCCGGCACTAGAAGGTATTGATGAAATGGGAATTGAATGTTGTTCCCCAGGTGCGAAAGAACCGGGAGGACTTGGAACAGACATAATATGGGAGGTGGTGGGGTTGGTAGTTTGACCTGGATTATACGGAGTCACAGCGCGATCTAGAATAGGTTCAATGGGTTTCATAGAATCAACAAGTGAGCGATATCCCACAGGCCAAGGGTCTGGATTACAAGGAAAAATTGCTGAGCGAGGTGGTGGTGTACCCAATATGTTATCTATTTTCTTCTCAAGTTCTCTTGCATGGAGAATAGCTGCATGGTATTGTCTACGTTCTTCTTCATTTGGTGAAATATCTTCAGAAGAGTTTGGATGGGTGCCAAACGAAGCAATGGCCTGTCCCATAGAGGTATCCCAAAACAAAGAATTGGGACCATAATATGGACGGGTAGTATCATCAACATGTCCTTCTATGGGATAATGGAATGAAATATTACCCATAGAAGGTTGTTGGACCAAGGGAGGACCGTACGAAGGATATGGATCTCTACTTTCTGCAACCACATTTTCTCCCACTTGGGAGTTGGTAGCAGCTCCTTGGTCGATAACTTCCATAGGATCTTCTCCTAAAACATGAATAAAATTAGGTGGCAAGCCTCGTACTCTTCTGGACTGTCTTAATTCAGCCAGTTTGTATATTTCCTATCTAACCTAGGGTCTCAAAACTAGAAAAAACACCAAAAATTTCCCTACTCAATCTATAGGCCAAACAAGCAAACTTAAATGACAAGAGGAGTTCAGATAGTCCGGTCTCTCACTAGGATTGTCAAGAAGGTGCCACTCGTGATATACCACAAGGGTACATGCGTAGTAATCTCCCCAAATGTTGTTTTCGGTGTATGGCTCCGAGCAAGACGACCAAAGGTATTTTCTCAAATAGATAAGGTATCCTAGTGGGGTCTCCCGATATACGCAAGGTACGTGGGAGCTCAAATCAGTAGTAGTGTTGTCTAATGCACAACTGTTCACAAGGGGCCTTCCTATATACAATCGAGTATGTGAAGTACCTTTCTATATACCTCAAGGGTATGTGAAAGGTCGTTCGATATACCGATGGTACGTGGAAGAACTGCGCGAGTCCTAGAATGTAGTGCGGATGAGTAACAATAGCTCATATGCTTAACGACGCCCAAACACGTCTCTAGACTATCACTCAAATTGCTATGTAAATTTTAATCCTATAACTACCGTTAATTTTAAAGTGGATGGTTAGGTGAATGCATGGAATTTTGACAGAAAAAGTAAAACCAAGCAGATATGTAGATGCAAATATTTCACTTTACTGTTCGAGGTATTCCTACTTACGGGAGGGAGAGAGAGTATTTTATTTTTGTTTTGAAAACCAAAAATTCCCAAACAACTACTTTGAACAAATCAAATCCAAAGACAAGAAACACATTCCAAACTCATTTTTCTTTTTGAAAGCAATCAGATGGGTAAGAGTCTCTTTTCCTAAAAGAAAAACAACAAGCATTCTACATGCATATGCAATCTATTTTTTTTATTTTTCTTTTAAACATAGAGATATCTAACTTAAAACTACACTATTTTTTCTTTTGATGAGATAGTACTAATACAAGAGAGACAAAAGAACAAAGGGAACCTGAAAGCTTGTGAGGCTAATCAGAGATCCAGTGCCCTATGCTCAATAATGATAATGACATAATCTCAATAAAAAAAAATTATTTTTAAAAGCAAAAAGAAGTCCTCTATGGAAAAAATGAAATTAAGATGATAAGCAAATGGTTTTTCTTTTAGTCTTTATAAATCAAATGAAAAGAGATCTAAATAAAACTTAAGCTTTCAAATATTCCTTTCAAAATCACAACCAACAAGCATGAAAGCAAACGAATAATCAACAAGCCTAACCTAGCTTTTCAATTCTTTCAATCAAACCAATTTTTACCATAGAATTTCAACCATGAGCATTCAGATTCAAACAAACAAGCCTGACAGTGCAGGGCTGAAAGCAAGCAAACTCTACTTTTTGCAAAAAATGACAAAAAACAAGTTCTAGAACAAGGCCTACCTGGCACCACACCGGGGGGTCTTGGACAGAGCTGTTCTGGACGAGCACCTCTTCTTGATCACAACACTCAGGCAGTGGCACCGCTTATGGCTAATGGGGTTCAGGCAGTGGCACCGCTTCTTGCCAACAACACATGTGTGGTTCCCTGAATAGATCCAAAACACAAAGAGAACGAGATTTCAAGTTAAAAATTGATCAAATCAAGGTAAAGACTGATTAATTGACAGTAAAACATAGCATATAAGGTCAAAATAGTTCATATCTGAACAAATCTGGAAGTTTTAAACCAAAATTCACTAAGTCAGATGATAGATCTGACTAAAGAGAGTCATAGACTGGAGCCTGGATTCAGACAAGTGTTCAAGGACCGAGGAAGATCAGATCAACTGAAATTTGCTTTGTTCCCCAGCTGAGTCGCTAGATTTGTAATCAAGAATATTTCACCTTTTGTGGACAAAAGTTGTTCCTATGGTCTGAATGGTTTAGATCCATAACAAATGAGTGAACGACAAAGGATGAAGACCTTCCCTGAATGTTGTAAACACCTGGAATAATGCTTTGATGACAAACCTGTGTACCTGCAAACATGTCAAACAAACAAGAACATCAAAGCTACCAGAACATTATTCACACATCCATACTAGTGACTAAGGAATCCAGTAACATATACATGCAAGATTAGTACAACAGATATGTGGGACATAAATCAGCTTTGCATTAAGAAATGAATGAAGAAGCTTAAAGCCATTGCCTTAGTGTTGACAAACTCTTCCACAAGACAAACACCTCATCCCAAAAAGCTCCAACTTGCTCTCTTGTGCTCTCCAATGGATTGGACTAGGTAGTCAATTCAATAGCATAACAATACCATTATGTTCTCTCCCTCAACTATGGATATGAGCTTGTATTTATAGGGATCAATGGATAGGGATAGTTGAGAGAATTGTTAGTGAGGTGGCTCTAAGATCCTACCAAGATGGATCTCGACTCCAACTAACCCATATTGATAGGGATAAGGGAGGAAACGAGGCTCAAGCTGTAGAAGCCTCGAGAATCTTCCCTTTTTTCCATTTTTACCAAGGGTACCAGTTTTGTTCCCTTATGACAGAGCGGTTTAGGTGTGAACCGCTCCAATAACAAAGGATAAATATGGTGGCACTGCTTCTCTATAATAGGACACAGGTGGTGCTGAACAAGGTACCACCCATCAGCCAAAGAGAAAGCGCGGTGCTAGGTTTTTTCATGTTGAATTGATATCCAGAGCAAGTTTTCCACTCCAAGTTTGGGATTTAGGGAAAACATAGGGGTTAAAGATCTCATCACATGTTGGTGACAGGATTTGGGTATAAGAGGTCTCCACGCATCCCCTATGTGTGTTTCCCTGCTCCCACGCCCTGACATCTCATAAACTGGGTGGAACACTGCAAACAAATATTCTCAGTGAAATTAGTGCATTCACTAATTAATACTAAATGCATCATATATGCAGGGAGAGGGGTGAACCCAAATTTATTAACCCTTTAAACCCTCTAGTTTTGTTTCTCTCTCATTTCCCATTCCGTTTCCTGTTTCTGGCAACATAGCATCCAATTCCTTCTCAAATACATCATAACGTTACTTTTAAATGTACCCTTGATTCCAAGTTATAGTTTCATTTCTTTGCACCTATGAAGCTCTTAACAAATATTTCTCTAAGCCAAACTCAAAATTAGACACAAATGTAGAAAAATGCAATTTTGAGCTCAACTAAAAACACATTCCCCCCCACCACCTAGGCCATAGAGAACCTCACTTCTCTTGGAAAAACCAGTGCATTACTAATCGATGCTATATGCATAATATATGCAAGGATTGTTTCCTGTTTCTAGGTAAGATAACATCCAATGCATTCCAAATCCATCAGATAAGGTTTGTTTTAAATGAACTCATAATTGTAACATATATTTTCATTTCTCTACACCTATTAACTATTAACAAATATTTCTGCAAGCTAGATTCAAAATAGGACACTAGAGCAGTGAAATTGCAATTTTGAATTGTCTTTCTGACAAAAAACTGATTAAAAAAAATATACATTGATATGGCTAGAAATAAAAAGCTGACACATTGCCAACAAGGCCTTGGTTCACTATTGAGGTTGGAAGAGTAATAGACCATTGACAAGGATTCCATTCTCACTATGATCTTACCCCATCTAGATAGCTTGCCATGAAGCTAAACAAATTTGGTATAATCAATACCCCTCAGAGATAGCACGTAAGTTGAACCTACAACAAAGGAAATATATGTTATGTGGTTGGGTTGGTAGTGTAAAACCATACAAAAACCAGCAGGAAGATATCGTGCTTGAACTACATACATAGACATACAACATAAAAAGAACAAATAATCAAGAAAATCACTGCATCTGTTACATTTGTTGATGAGAAATGGTAGAGGATTGATCTACTATACTTGATAAAGAAACTTGAAACATCTAGGGTGGTGTATGTATCGTCCTCTTAATTTTTTATTTAAGGTTTTGGAAAGTTTGGACTCTAATATCCATATCTATTGTTACCCTAAAGGATTACTTTCTATGTGATAGTTTTGTTTTCAAGTCCTACTTTCTGTTTGACCATTCAAGGGGTTAAATTTTATCATTGATTTTGAATTAAACAAGAGAGATAACTGTCCTAGATTTAGATATTTGAACTTACATATTTAGCAACATTAACTTAATGTAATGTCATAAAATATGTTGTAGAAAGTTGAGAAGGATTATTAACTTGGTAAAGGAGCTATTCTTCACCGCATTTTGGCCATATTTGCACCAACAATAGCCATCTTCCAGGTGATCCATGTCACTTTTTGTCATGAAAGAAAATCTAGGCTTGATGTTCCATTTCTGACCTTTTTTCTTTGGTTTTCTCCTGCACACATAGGAGTAATCTATATTAGCATACATTATAGGGCCTGAAGAAAATAACAAGCCAAAAAAATCACCTTGCATAGTTTACAGATTAACATGTGCGAATGAAACATAAATTGCAAGGAAATGAATTAACTCACTGCTTCTTAGCTGGACATGTAGGCTTTCTCTTTGTACCGATATCTTCAACAATTTTTTCTGAATAGTAACCACGTTTGCAACATTGGCTCCCATTGTCGCGCATGTAAGGTAGAGAAACTAAAACATAGGAATACCATTTCACGCAAATTCATCAAATGTTTCTTAAAATAGAATTGAACTTCTTCAGATGCATTAACCTCATTTAATTGTCTACCTTTCTCATTGCATTCCTTTATCACTAAATTTTTCTTCACCTTCGTATCATCTCATAGTTTTCATGTATGTGGATGTTACAAGCTTGAGGAGGGCTCTATGGATTTATAGGAAAATGATATTTCTCATTGGAAGAGTTCACAAAATTTATTATTATATTATTTTATTTATAAACTATTATGAAGTTTCATATTCATAGACCACCATAAAATAGAGCTTTACCTCCTTAGAGAAATATCAAATTCACCATAAACTAGAGCTTAAATCCTTGAATCCAACCTCCATTCCCAGCCTAACATATCATTCTCTATGTAATAGATTACTTTTTTTTATCTCTCATTACCTGGAACAATAAGACTTCAAAGCCTCAAGCATGATTGAGCATACACTCTTTCTCAATTTGTCTTGCTGGTTTTTACATTTTTTAAGAAGCCATAGAGCTGCCATTTTGTCATTGTTTGCATTTATGGTTTTCCCTCTTTCCCCTTGTTTCCTTTTTAAGTTCCTTGTCTCAAAATTTTGTGTGTGTGCATATTTAATGGAGGAAATGGATTGTGTTTCTCTAAGAAAGCCATGAATTATCATGTATAGACCGAGCAACTCCCTTGGGCACATGGGAGTTTACTTTGTTCACTTTGATCACCTTTGATCACTTAGATCCATATTATGTGGATGGTTATGGGGTGTGGTCCCATACATTGGGGGTTTCAGTTTTCTACCTCAACCTATATATATATATATATATATATATATATATCAGTGAAATGTGAATCAGGTTCAAATCGCAATAAATCACGACCCCTGATTGGGTCTTTCCCCAAATGATCCAAGTCGGATCGTTCCCCAATAATCATTATTTTTTCGATGCGGCCTGATTTTTTCCTCATTCACTGTAAACTCGCAATTAATCATGTTTTTTTAAACTGGCAGGAAATGTGAAAAAGGTAAAAACATTCGCTAGTTTACTCCTACGCCGACGACAAAAAGCATTTCATTGTCGACATAAAGCATTTGTTGCAACAAGAGTTCTGTTGCAGTGACTAGAGCCACACTTCCAACTCCACGTGGGTTTCTCATCTCCACGAGGCTTCCAGCTGCACACTCTATGCAGGTTCTAGCTCCACGCTCCACGCAGGTTCTAGCTCCACTCTCCACGCAAGTTTCATCTCCATTCCATAGGTTTTTGTCCAATAAATTCTACTGTATAATCTAAAGTTATATGTTGACCGAGGGAGGGCCAAGGCATAATACGTTAACCACTTAGTATTTAATATGTAGCTTAGAGTTTGGTTTAAAGGTTTAAATACATATAACTTTAGATTATGTAGTTTTGGTCCTTCGATTGTCTTTGAAATATTCATTAAAAAAATTGGATTGTCTCTGAGTTATAAATTAATAAATTCCTGACCGTGTAATTCCTGACTATGTAATAAATTAATAATTACTAAATATCCTAAATTACTAATTTACTAATTCTCGACGATAATAAATTTATAATTACTAAATTACTAAATTACAAAATTACTAATTCCTCACTGTGTAAATTACTAAATTACTAATTCCTGACTATGTAATAATTTAACAATTAGTAAATTAGTAAATTAGTAAATATCCATTATTGTGTGTAAGGATGCAAGCTTCCTGATCTAAATCTTGAAGTGAATGTTGTTTTTGTTATGGTTATTTCAGATTTGAACTTTGGGCCTTTGGCATCTTATTACAAACATATACAACAAACAACCACATAGTTACCTTCAAAAACAACCAAAGATTAATTGTGAAAATTCCCACGGAGGACTTTGCTTGGGCTTACTGTGACAAAATTCCAGGAAAAACCAAGCTCCTATGTAAATTTTGCAAAGAAGAATGTAGTGGGGGAATTTATAGATTCAAGTTCCACCTTGCTCAAATGCTAGGCCATGACATTGGTATTTGCAAAAAGGTTGAGAAAGATGTCAAACACCAGGCAACCTTGGCCATTGATACATTCAATGAGCTGAAGGCCAATAAAGCAAGGATAATTGTAGAACAAACAAATGTTGGAGCTGGTCAAAGTTTCTTCCAATAACCCCTTGTCACCTCCCTCTGTTGAATCTTTAATGTAGGGCCCAAGTTTTACAAACATGCCTTAAAGTCGAGACCAAATGCTACCTCATTCCATTCCTACAAATTTGAGCACGGGAGGTGGCAAAATACACACTTTTTTTGCGTCCCGCACAAAACTTGGTTCCCAACCTAGCTTGGAAGCCACTGGTTGGAAAAAGAATGTCCATAGTCATGAAAGGAAGGCCATTTCCAACTTTTGGAACTATCTGACATCCCTTTTCACTGTGCCAGAAACCCTTACTGGAAAGCTATGGTTGACGCAATTGCTATTGTAGGCCCGGGGTTCAAAGCCCCTACATCTCAGAGCCTTAGGACAAATTTGCTATTAGAGAGTGTTGATGATTTTATGCTCATACTTTCCGAATTTCATTCATCATGGGCAGAAATAGGGTGCACCATTATGAGTGATGGATGGGCATATCAAAGGAATAGAACTTTAATAGATTTCCTTTTATATTGTCTAGCAGGAACAATGTTTCTCAAATTGGTGGATGCCTTGGACAAGGTTAAGACTGCTCAGCTTATTTGTGAAATTATGGAGGAAGTTGTTCAGGAAGTGGGAGAAGAAAATGTTCTACAAATTTTCACCGATAATGCATCTAATTATATGGCTGCTGGTAGACTTTTTGAGGTTAGGCACCCCACCATTTTTTGGACCTCTTGTGTAGCCCATTGCATAGATTTAATGCCTAAAGACATTGGAAAAATTGCTTAGATACATGAGGTTGTGGATAAGGAAAAATCCATAACCAAATACATCTAGAATCACACTAATGTCCTCCACACCATGAGAATATACACTGAAGGTAAAGAACTTGTTCGACTTGCAGTGACAAGATTTACAAAAAAATTCATCTCTTTGCAATCTGTGGTTCAACAAAAGATAAATTTAAAGAGGGTGTTTTGGGACCTAGGTGGATGGCTTCTAAACATAGCAAGACCCTCGAAGGCATTGAAATTGTTTCCCTTGTGTTTAAAGATGGCTTCTGGAAAGATGTTGAAGAGATTTTTAATGTTACAGAGTCACTTGTTAGAGTTCTCAGGTACTTCATGTCTTTAACTTTTTCATTTTTTAAATTTCATTTCATTTGCAGATTTAATTGAATTTGAAAGTTTGACTTTCAAGATGGTTAATGGTGACAAATCCACTATGGGTTACATTTATGAGGTGATGGATCTCGCCAAGGAGGCCATCAAAAGAATATATGGGGATGAGGAGGCCAAATATAAGCCTCTTTGGGACATTATTGATGCACGCTGGGATAGGCAATTATATTCCCCCTTACATGCTGTCGGGTACTTCTTAAACCCACAATATTTTTATGATAAGGATAGATTTAATGAGGATGGAGAGGTTGGCAGAGGAGTCATGACGTGCCTTGAAATGTGCTTCCATGATCAAGAGGTCGAAAGTCGTGTTATTGCTCAGCTACAGGATTATAGGACACCATCAAATTTGTTTGCTTATACTAGTGCTATATGGGAAAGGACTAAGATGTTTCTAGGTACCCTTGAAGGCTTCATCAATTTATTAAATTTCTTTATTTGGTTTGTTTAATGAACTTAGTATTGAATTTTTATCATCTTCAATATGGATGCATGAACCCTTGTCGATTGCTAGGTCTTTGGTGGTAAGACTTTGGTAGTGATACACAAGATCTAAAGAGGTTCTCCATTCGAATCTTGAGCTAGACTTGTAGTGCTTCAGGTTGCGAGTGCAGCTGGAGCATGCTTGAGAAAATACATTCCAAGAAGCGCAACCGATTGACACAAAAGCAGTTAAATGACCTTGTATTTGTCCATTACAATCTTCATCTCCGCAATAAGAAAATACAAGGTGACAGTCAAACTCAAGAGTCCATACACTTGTGACTGAGCCTTGAGGAACACAAGGCTTGGTTTAGTTTCTCTAAAGATTATGCATTTGAATTTGATTATTTGATTTACACTTTAAAAATTAAAAGTTAAAAACTTTAAACTTTAAATTTTAATTCACATTTCCATGTTTCATGATGATGACAAGTTTGGACCATTCACTTATCAACCTAGAAAACCAAGAGCAAGATGTGCAAACTACACATGCAATAGAATGGGTCCAATTAGTGGAGGGTCCTCTTTTTGGAGGGTCCTCTTTTTAACATTGCTGACTTAGAAAACCTTGAGAGTCAAGCATTCCAATATACGAGGCTCGTTACTTCTTAGTTTTTGTATAGTTTTACTGATTATTATGTAGTATTTTGCAAACTTTTAAAGCAGATGCTTATGCTTCTAGTTCACTATGGTCAAGACTGAATATAGTCAATACATTGGATCATGTTTGAAGCCTGAAGTCATATAAATATATGAGATATTGTTAATCATTTATGATATTGTTAATTATGCATTGTTTGGAGTCTTGACAGGACATTATTAAATATCAATGAAAATTGTTATTTTTAATTGAAAATGTGTATATCTTTATTTTTTGTATTAACCTATTTTTCCGCATCCTATTAAAAATCTTGGCTCTTTTTCCTCGCCGATTCATCATCTATCTTTGGAGCTATGCTCATTGTGATTAAGTGCTTTACCGTGTATATTTACACCACCACTTATCTTGGATTCTCTGTTATGAACTTCTGTTGTATTTAACCTTTTTTAAAATAGTATCAGCGTTGTTTGGCTTTTTTATCTTGGATTCTATGTTTTTTTTATCTTGGTCGTATTGGCCTTTTATGTTTCGAACAAATTCGAATGAGTCAAATACTCATCTATGTGTAGTAAGGATATGGGTTAATTTTTAAAATTGATTTTTAAAAGCCAAATTTTAATTATTAAAACATTATAAAATAAACACCTTTCAATTTCATACGTTGTAATTCAATTTAACATGAATAAAAATATGCCAAAGAAAATAAATATTCAAATATAATATAAACACTAGATTTATTGGTTACCAAAACCATGTGCCCAAAATGACTTACATCCTTGCTCATTCAGGGTCAAAATTAACCTTGACACAATTTAAACATTAATTAATTAATTCCAAATGTAAATAGTGGTAAATATTATTTACTTTCTTCTTAAAATAATTAATAACTATTAATAACTAAGAGTTTTATGTCGCACGCTATATTTTTGTTTTTTTAAATAACTATTAATAATTAAGAGTTTTCTCTCTTATATTAAGGGCATTATATTTTTGTTTTTTTAAGAGTAATTTTGATTATAAAAAATATGTTTAAAAAAAAGAATGATTATTTTTTAAGTTTAAAATTTAATGGTCGATATTTAATATTTCAATAAAAATATTCTATATGTTTAACTATATATAAATGTTATATATATTGGATTTTTTGGTTACTTATTTTTTCCTTTGTATTACTTGAATTATACTACTATGGTTAAATTGGAGAGATCTTGTCTGTTCAACCGTTGTGTGCCCTAGGTTTTGGCTGGAAATATTTGGCATTGTGGACTAATCCATGATATCACATGGGAGATTGGTACTTCCCGACGCTAACAAAATTTATTGAGAGTGATCTTATGGCTTGTCGACTGGAGATTTCCTTCTGTCATTGTGAAAATAAAGATCGTTGACGGTGTTTGTATTGTCCTTACTGAGGCCGAGCTTGCGTTCTATTACCAGCATTTTAAGATTGACTAAATCAATTTTTTTTTGAGCACGCAGAATAACGTGGAGTGAATCCTAGGATGGCCAATTGACCGTGCTTTGAATGGTCGACTAAAGCATCGACTGGCGTGTCGATTGTGCATTAAATGGTCGCATCTAAGAGTTTGTATTGTCAAGTTGTGGACTATTCCACTAAAGCGACAATTTAGTATAATATTGTTGGCATCCCTGGTGAGTATTGTTTAGTGCGCTCTGAACCTGCATGCCTAATCCGAGTGTGCTTCATATCCCCAGTTGAAGAAGTCATTGGTAAATTTCCTGAGAACATAGTGCATGGTCAATTGGAACAGATTTGAAGAAACCGTGCATTGAGGCGTGGGAGATTCTGTGGACCGTGTTAAACGAAGTTTGAAACGAGCTCAGCATGACGCGCATGACGCTGACCTAAAATCAAGAGTCGACTACAACAGTGTGATATGCACTGGAAACATGGCTCGACTATTATTGAGAGGTTTTAATACTTATTATGAAGTTTTCTATAGCTGCTTTGTTTGTATCGCGTGATTAGCAGTAAAAAGACTAGGGTTATATTCCTTGGTACATTATCATGATTTGAATCAACTTCAGAGAATATTCGTGTTGGATGGAGACATAGTTATAGTTATTTTTTTTTAGCTCTGTAAAATTGCTCAATAGCATCTTGTAAGCAGATTGGTTAAGTTTGTTATTATAGTAGAATAAACCAAGGTTGAACGTCTTTGAAATGTATTTATAAGTTATATGATGTTAGGATTAATTGTTGTATAGGTATATATAAATATAGACATTTTTTAGCATTTAAAGACATAATTAAATAGTTGTCGATGTAGTTATTGCTCAATTTAATTATAGGAATATTGGCCACATTATGATTGTATAAAATCTCCTTGGTTGTATGTTTTGTTGTTGGTCTATTTTTTGTGTTGAGCTTATCAACCGACCATTGCAGAGTCTTCGACCTAGTTGAATATTGGCCAGCAGACAAAGCTGTAAAATTGCTTGTAATTCTGTGGGGAAGGAAGGGGACTGATGCTCTTAGCCTTAGAAGCACTTTGAACTTCACTGACAACTCAAAACAACACTTTGACACTGTCACAACTGGCTGACTCACTGACACAGCTCACAAAACTTAAACAAACGCCTACATGACTATTGCAGTTGGTTGTTACAGCCGACAGTACCCTACATATGGTGTTCCAACTACCTGTTACAGCTAACACCACTTTACATGACTATTTCAGCTAGCTGTGACTACTAATAGTCACCTACATCACACTCACAGCTCACTATTTTTCAACTTTCTGATCATCCCTACGTCCATAAACTTAACACGAATATTTTACTGAATTAATAAACCACATTCACACAAATAAACTTCAGCTGCTACAACAAACTGACATTAAAATAAAACTGAGTTTTTTACAGTCAGAAACAGAGTAAAAATAAAAATTACATAGAAAACTACAGAGTTTCAAATGTGTCTCTATTACTCTCTGTTGTGTATTTTCAGTGTACAAAACATGATTACAAGCTATGTATTTATAGGATTTCAACTAAGTCAGCCATTGAGTGCTAATTATCCCTTCGCTATACAAAATAGACTTTTCTGTTCAAATGATTTACAATATGTTACAGTTTGAAAAGTGCGACACCTCTTCAGAAATTAGATGTGCTTTGACGGCAGAGTTCTGTAGCATAAAACCCGCTCTTCATATTTTAATAATCTGGTTTCCGTCAGATAGTGAGGCGGTGTGGCAGTGCTATGACTTTTCAGAATTGCGGGAGTAAAAAATCTAGGTGGTGAAGTAAATAACAGCTCCAACATTGTCCTCCTTAATTACTTCATTCAAAAGACAAAACTTTGTAATACTTAACTTTCTGTTACAACTTACAAACTCCAATATTTTTTCAATGAAGCTCAAACAAATATTTTCCCAATGGTTTTGTAAACAAGTCTACAAACTGATTTTCTGATTTGCAGAATTCCACACTGATTTCATTGTTGTTTATCAGTTCTCAAATAAAATGATACCTTGTATCAATATATTTACTTCTTTTATGAAAGGCGTGATTTCTTGAGAGTGCAATAGTTGATTTATTGGCACAGAAAATTTGATTTGGTTCATTCTATTCATGCTGTAACTCAAAAAGAGTTCTTCTCATCCATACATTTTGACATGCAGTTGTTTTTGTTGCAACATACTCTGCCTCAACAGAGGATAGTGTTACTATGGGTTGCTTCTTTTATTCCCATGCTACTAATCCCGATCCAAAAATGAACACATATTTGGATGTTCTCTTTCTATCATCTATAGAACCTGCAAAATCACTATCAGTATATCCAATCAATTTAAAATTTGAATTTCATGTATACTGGATACCAAAATTTGTTGTTCTGGAAATATATCTTAAAATCCTCTTTCCAGCTTACTAGTGGGTATTCTTTGGTGATTCCATAAATCTTGAAATCAAACTTATTGCAAACATTATATCAGGTCTTGTTGTAGTTAAGTACATGAGACCTCCAACAAGTCTCTTATACAACGTTGGATAAACTTTTGACCCATCATCATCCTTACTGAGTTTTGTGCCAGTTGCAATTGGAGTTACAACTGGCTTACAATTCAACATTCTGAATCTTTTCAATATATCATTTGCATACTTAGTTTGGATTATAAAAATACCATCTTCAGATTGTGTTACTTCAATACCAAAGAAATATTTCATCATTACTAAATCAGTCAACTCAAATTATGTTTTCATGGCTTTCTTGAACTCATCTACAGAAATATCTCCAGTGAATATAAAATTATCCACATCTATGAAAACTATCAGTATTTTACCTTCTTTGTTTACCTTTGTATACAACGTTGGCTCACCTGGACTTCTACTAAATCCTTCACTATTCAAGTACTCATCAATTCTGCTGTACCAAACTTTGGGTGTCTGCATCAATCCATACAACGCTTTCTTCAATTTGTAGACCTTATCTTCTTGTCCATCAAACTCATATCCTGTAGGTTGTCTCACATAAACCTATTCTTCTAAAGATCCATTTAAAAATGCGGACATTACATCCATTTGATGTACATACCATTTATTATGAGCAATAATAGCTAGTGCCATTCTTACCGTATCAAGTCTAGCAACCGGTGCAAAGTTCTCATTATAATCAATTCCAGGTTGTTGACTAAAATCCTAAGCTATAATTCTTGCTTTATATTTTTCAACATCACATCGACATTTAACTTAGTCTTATAAATCCATTTGACAACAATACAATTTTTATCATCAGACAAATTTACAAGATCCCAAGTATTATTTATTTCTATGGCATCAATTTCTTCATCCATTGATTTTATCCAAGCATCATTTTTAACAACCTCATCAAAATATACAGGATCACATGCTATAAATGAAAATTTTGAAACTTGATCTACTTCTTCATTCTGATCATATAGTTCTCTTAAAATTCTAGTCTTCCAACCTTTAAATATGTTCCTTAATGATGCAAATGTAGGATTTGATTCATTACTTACATCTAATATTGTTCCTTGCCATCCAACAACACTTGATGGTTCACCATGTTCATGAGTTCTGGGCATTCTGGTAGGTGTCCTTATTGCTGGTGTATGTGGAATTGACTGTCCTCCATGTGTTCCCTGTTCATCTGCTTCATCTTTTGAGTGAGGTGTTACAACTTCCTCACCAACTAATTTATCAATGATCCCATCCCATGCTTCTTCTTCTTTAAACAGTACATCTCTGCTAATAACATACTTCTTGGTGATGGGATTATAAAGTCTATATGCTTTAGATTCTTCACTATATCCAACAAAAATAAAATTTTAACTTATTTCATCTAATTTTCTCCTCATTTCTTCAGGTACATGTCCATAAGCTACACAACCAAAAATTCTTAAACGAGATATTTTGTTGCACTTACCTCTCCATGCTTGTTGAGGAACTTGATCCTTCACGATTTTTGTTGGGCTTCTGTTCAGAATGTATACTAAACAAGTAACAGTGTCTCCCCAATATTGATTTGAAAGATGCTTCTCCTTCATCATACTTTGAGCCATGTTCATAATGGTTCGATCCTTTCTTTCTGCTACATCCTTTTGCTGTGAAGTGTAGCGAGCACTAAACTATTTTTTAATTCCATAATATTTATAAAATTCCATAAATTCATTTGACATATACTCACCTCCTCTATCTGATCTCAAGACTTTAATAAATCTATCACTCTCTTTTTCAACCAGATCTTTACAACTTTTAAACACATCAAATGCTTGTTATTTCTATTTCAACAAATACACCCAAGTTTTTCGACTGTAATCATCGATGAAAGTCATAAAATAAAAATTACCAGTCAAAGAAGGTGTTTGCATCAATCCACACAAATCTGTGTGTACCATCTCTAATGGCTCCTTTGCTCTGTATGAGACTCCAGAAATAAATTTCTCTCTATGATGTTTTCCCAATATGCAACTTTCACATGAGCTTACTAGCTGCTCAATACTCGACAATCCTTTTACCATATGCTTCTTCTGTAGCAAATATAAACCACCAAAACGTAAATGGCCATACCTCAAATTCCATAACCATGATTGATCTAAACTCTTAGTTTTATAAGCATTCAAAGAGTTAGTTAAATCATTTCTCATAATCAGCGGAAACATTCTATTCTTCATCATCTCTACTCCGGAAATCAACTGTTTACTTGGATATTTATCATAAATAGTGCATACCATTTTCTTAAAGAACACTTTGTATTCTTTCTCCAACAATTTTCCAACACTTAATAAATTACACATTTAACCAGGAACATAATAAACATCATGAATTGTTCTCCTTTTACCATCCATTCTTTGCATACAAAGAAATCACACCTTTACCACTAACTTTCACCTTACTGTCATTAACTAACTTCACTTTGGACTAAATGCTGGTGTCTAGACTTGAAAACAACTCCTTATTTGCAGTCATGTGGTTGCTGCATGCGCTGTCCAAAAAACATATATCTTTTGAACTCTCCCGAGTGACATTACAAGTCAAAAACATAGGCTTCTCTTCATTTTCAGTCTCCTCTGTAATGTGTGTAGACAACTTACTAGGATTTGCTTGCTTCTTCCAGCACTTGTTACAAAAATGCCCAAATTTATTACAGTAAAAACATTGAACTTTAGATCTGTCATACCATTGATTTCCTGGCTTCCCTGTTCTGCTGCTACTCCCCCTTACGCTAGGAGTACTTTGTTGTAACTTCTCTTCATTTTCAAAATTATTTCTACTCTCACTATGATCAGAACTTCGTCCTCCTCTTCCTCTATTACTAGTTCTTAATCTACCTCTACCTCTATTAACATTTAACTGATATTTAAAAGTATTTTCTAATGGAGTATCATCATACTTGTTCATTCTTGATTCATGAGAAATCAATGAACCAGTTAGCTCATCAATGTGCATTTGGCTAATATATTTAAATTATTCAATTGAAACAACCACTGCTTGAAACTTCTTTGGCAACCATCTCAGCAATTTTTCAATCACACGCTGATCTGGAAGGTCTTCACCATACTATCATAGCTGGTTTACAACATTCATGAGTTGTGTCATAAAACAATCAACAGTATCATTGTCCTTCATCTTCAGATTCTCAAAATCTCTTCTCAAGTTCTGCAACTTAACATTCTTCACCTTGGTCACACCTTGATATCAAGTTTCAAGAGTGTCCCAAGATTTCTTTGAAGACTCAACCCTAGAAATATTTGGAAAAATGGATTCACTCAGACCTTGCTGAATAAGACCAAGAGCTTTATTATCATTCTTCCGATTTTCTTTCAACAGAACACGCTCAGCATTCGACAGAGCCAAATCAGTAGCCTGATCAGCTGGTTATGGATACCCAATCGTAAAAAACTCCCAAAGATCCTAAGTATGCAGGATAGTTCTCATTTTAATAAACCAAGTATCATAATTTCTTTCAGACAACACAGGAATTTGTGGCTGATCTACACTGTTGTTAGTAGCCATCTCAATTAAATTCCAAAAATAATGAGCAAGAAAACTCAACCAAGATTTTAGACAAGAAAGAAAACTTAACCACGCTTTGATACCACTGTGGGGAAGGCAAGCGAGTGCCACTCTTAGCCTTAGTAGCACTTTAAACTTCATTGACAACTCAAAACAGCACTTCGGCACTGCCACAACTCGCACTCACAACTGGCTGTGACTCACTGACAGAGCTCACAAAACTCAAAAAAACACCTACGGGACTATTGCATCTAGTTGTTATAGCTGATAGTACCCTACAGATGGTGTTCTAAATAGATGTTATAGCTAACAACGATTTACATGACTATTTCAGCTAGCTATGAATGCTGACAATCACCTACAACACACTCATAACTCACTATTTTTCAACTTTTTGATCACCCCTGCATCCATAAACTTAACATGAATATTGTATCGAATTAATAAACCACATTCACACAAATAAAATTCAGCTGCTACAACAAACTGACATTAAAATAAAGCTGAGGTTTTCACAGTAAAAAACAGAGTAAAAATAAAAATTACACAGAAAACTACAAAGTTTCAACTTTGTGTCTATTACTCTCTGCTTTGTATTTTCAGCGTACAAAACATTATTACAAGCTAGGTATTTATAGGATTTCAACTAAGTCGGCCATTAAGTGCTAATTGGCCCTTCGCTATACAAAATGGACTTCTCAGTTCAAATGATTTACAATCTGTTACAGTCTGACAGAGTTTGAAAAGTGCGCTGCCTATTTAGAAATAAGATGTGCTTTGTTGGCATAGTTCTATAGCATAAAACCAGCTCTTCATATTTTAATAATCTGGTTTTTGTCAGATAGTGAGGTGGTGCTGAGACTTTTCAGAATTGTGGAAGTCACAAATCTAGGTGGTGAAGTAATTAACAGCTCCAACAAATTTGACTGCATACATATTTGAAGTTATTTTTACCCATAGCTTAAAATATGATGGGTATTGTTCAGAGTCTTTGTGCATAGAAAGAGAGAAGGCTTAAGCTTGTATGCCAGGAAGAAACCATTGCAGAATTGAAGAAACTGATTTATCTACTTCGTCATGAGATTTATGGGAAGGATCACACCATCTAGAGGTTGCAGTAGTGAAAGCCAAGTCTTGTTGCATTTTAATTGCAGACCTTTACCTTAAAGAAGTATGATTAAGGAGCTATGAAGATAGATGTCATGGAAATATCCTTGGAATGTGTCTTTTAGAACCTCATGGAATAGGTTGAGGATAAGACATATACAATTTATTTGGAGGAGGAAGTGCAAAACCTATATCATACTAGTATTGTTGGACTTGAGGAGCATATTTACGGGTTGAAGAAATCCAATTTCTAGTAGGATATTGAGGCTATATTATTGTAGTTCCCTATTGATTAGCTTTGCTAGGAAGTTGCACCACTCCATGAAGATAATGTCCGGTTGTTTGATGAATACCAGGATTTAAAGAAAGGCTATGACCTTTGTTGATGCATATGATTGGTAAATATTAGACTATTCAAGGATTGCAAGATTTAAAACAGGATATTGAACTATAAGTTAGTTAACTACAGATTGTTGTGAATAAGTATAAATTTGATAAGATTTATGGCTTTCTTGAAAACCCCTATAAGACCAGTTATGCTAATACTCATGATGATGCATCTGATTATTTTTATTGTAGCCTTGCTGATTGTAAAAAGGATTCTTTTTATGGCATGGCATATTCTCATGTATTGTTGGATACTACTGTTGTAATTTATCCTATATTTGAGAAACATACTATAGGTATTGGGTCCCAACTCTGGAGTAAGATGGGTCGACGATGGACTTGGGAAGAATGGATAGGCTATTGTTGCTTCATTTATTACTGAGCTAATACTGACTAGATCAGGTCTTGGATATGATGGGATTTAATCGACAAATAGAGGTGGCTTGGCATCAATTGTTTTTTTGTTTGTTGCAGGTGGAAGTCATCTGACTGAGTTGCAGGAATAGAAATCTGTTGTTGATGGTTCGTTTGAGTCAACTGAATATTTGGTTTCTTATGATAGGCTAGAATTGGACACTTTTATTGCAGATATGACAGTATTTATGTGCAAGGATTGCACCATTAGTTAAGCAAGAATATGATCTTGTACCTTGTGCTCAGCAGGAACATATTTCTTTTCCATATTGACATCCTCATCATAGAGATAATAATAATTTGTCTAGGAATATAAATTTTGGAATGGTGGAAGTACTTCTGACATATCTTTGCAGAAGAGGTGTGATATAACAAATTTTTCATCAATACCAACTACCGGGGTTAATTGTGACTGGATTGATGACTAGTCATGGAAGAATTTGAACAGGTAGGTGCTTTAGGACTTACTGCAGATGCAGTATATTATTGAATCTATGATAATACAACTCTACTCTTCATTCCTATTGATCTATTGGAGTGGTCGACTTAGTTTCAACTGAAGACATTGCTAGACAGACATGTTATTTGATATTTGTATTTCACCATTGGTTTGAAGTACTTTCTATGTGCCTTATGGACTGCTCTATTCTATTGATCCTTAGTTGTGTTTAATGGGGGGGAGTTAGATATCCCTTACTTCAGAACTTAAACTATAAAGATAAGAATCCCTCTTTATTTTACCCTTATGTGAAAGACTATTATTCCCAACACCTTCAGAAGAAGTTGACCAAATCTCCTTAAAATTAGAACTTTCCACAAATACACTAGGCTCACTAATTTGATACACTAGTCTCACTAGTTTGGGGATATTTACCTGTGACTAATTTCCTCAGACGATGCATGAGCCAACGAGCTAGTGTTCTTATCCATCTTAGCTGCTAGAGATGTGGTTGGAGGAAGCTTAGTTTGATTCAGCTCCCCCTCCAAAGTTTAATGAATTTCAAATTAAGCCCCTGAAATTAGAATATTAGGTTATCCTCCTTTCACTTTCCTCGGCTTAAATATCATGTTCTTGAACTCTCTTAAGACCTTCATCCGTGGATCCCAGATTGTGTTATTCAGCTTCTCAGTCGGTTGACGAATACCAACATATTTCTCACCACAAGTGGACTCATCCTTTAAAACCAATATTTTATGGACAGAAGGCTGCGTGCAGTTGGTTGCTAAATGTCCATATTGATGGCATCGTGCGCAATGAAACATTAAATTTACATAATCCAAATGTTGTGCATACACAACACATCCTACCTAAATTTCTAAGACTTCCAACATCACCTCCCTTATATAAATATCAACCAGAAATTTCGTCACAGAACTTAAACAAACTAGTCTTATAACCTGGGTCAACCAATAATGTCTTCCCAAGTCAATTCCCCAAATCATAAATGAACTTGTCCAACCAAAATGAAGCGGTAAATTCGACATTTAACCAATATAGGCACCCTAGAATCCAGCTCCAACGGAGGATAAAAACATGGATGCTAAGGTTTTAGAAACACATAAGAAGAACACCAGAACCACTTACCACCAAGGATAGTAGCCACATCTAACTCCGAGTAGAAGATATATCCAAACCAACCTTTGGACACGACAAAAAATTATTAGCGCATAAACATTGGTTGAACTCCAGGTATTTTGCATCCAACCATTCATAAGATCCGACAATAAATGCTTCCCCACCACCACCAAATTATCAATTTGGTCTACCCTAATATCCCCCCAACCACCATTCGAACCCTATTCATTTTTTTTCACACCTTCCACCCCTTTCTCTTACGAGCTACATCCACTACTCCAGAACCCCTTGGTACAACCCTCTGTTGGCCCATAAACTGTCCAGATATATATTCTGACTGATAGAGCCCCCCCCTAACAGGCCCCAACCATTCATTCTTAGCACTTGGAATAATTTATAGCACTTTTTTTATCCTTAGTCCATATAAATAGGAAGATGTAATGCACTATATGTCCTATTATACACCCTATGATTATGGTCCCCATCTCATCTCCTTGCTTCTTCTTTAGTCTGTGTTTTACATGGTGTACCTTTCTTTGAACTTGAATTATGGTTGATGGAATGTAAGAAGAGATAAGGGTTAAAGTAGTTGGGGATGCTACATGGAGAGAGCTCAAGGCAGGGAGTAGGGGGGATTGGAGACACCGGGAAAGAAGTGAGTCCTATTTGATCGTCATTATATCCCAGAAGAAGCTTGGGTAGTTGTGGTAGGAGCCAAACATACATGTTGTGGTTTTCAACTTCAAATGTGTCTAGGGTAGCCGTATGGTATCCAATCCCTTCCCTAAAGGTTAACACCCTTACTTGAGTAGGTAAAATATATAAGGTTTTATTCTATATTAAATTCCATAGTATCTGTACTTAGTGTAGTATTCTTAGGTTGTTTACTCAGTCATTTTTTGGACATATGAAGAATATCTCAAGCCACGAAATTAGAGACGAAGAGGAAAAACTTCAGTAATTTCTTCCAATCAATCATTATGTATGTAACGACACTAGATTTAGTGTGATTTGAATGTGCATTTAGCTATTACCCAACAAATAAGGGGGAGGTGCGAAGCAGCCTATTAGTTACTCCCACCAGAGACTACTGAGTTTATATGCTCAGGGATACAAATTATTTATATATGTAATTATGCAAGTGCATTTCTATTTAAACATGGCCACTTTCACTAGATATCTTCCTTAAGTTATAACCACTGTTTATATATTATATTTTTTAGAGTCAATATGAAATAGCCAGTACACTAGGGAAAAAATTGTCAATGGCTCATTTGAAGTAGCTGTAAAACCAGGTTGACCACATGCAGGAACAAATCACTTATCGTGAATAAAATATTGACAATATCCCATAGGATTTGGTGATGACCTCCCTGATTATAATCTGTTTAGAGTTGAAACTACTCCAAAGGAACTTGCATACATTGTGAAATTTCTTCTGGATGGAAATTCCCCCCATGACATGCCAAAGAATAAAAATAATGCGATAGCTATGAAGGCAACACCATATATATTAATTTATGAAAGTATGTACAAAATTGGTCCTCATGATATACTTAGGATATTGTTGGAACATAAACAAACATAGATCCAAATCCTAGGCTTTATCAAGCACCGAGAGGGATCAAATCTCTCGAGGTGCAAACCTTTTCTTAAGTATTGCACTCAAGGAGTTATCAGCTTTGGTGTGTCTTATATATAGCCATTGATTTTATTCAAACCAAAAGACACATCTTTTTTATTTAAGGTCGACATATAATATTTTTATTATTAATATTTAATATTATTTATGTCCTACATATAATATATTTTTTATTTTTATTTTGTTAGGGACGGAAATTACAACATGTGCCCCATATATGGTTTCAAAACCATGTGAAAGTCCCTCCTAAAACCATGGGTTGTTTAGGAGGCCTTGCACGTGGTATTAAAACCATTTGCAAGGCCCTCCTAAACCATGTACAATAAAACCATGGGTTGTTTAGGAGGCCTTGCACTTGGTTTTAAAACCATGTGCAAGGGCAACATGTTTTTTGTGGATAATTCATTTTTTAATTTTATTTTTATTTTGTTAGGTAGGAACATTTCAACATCTCTTTTGCGGATAATTAAATTTTTATTTTTTTGTTGTTTTGTTAGGTAGGAACATTACAACATCTACCCCATATTAGGTTTTTTGTGGCTATTTTTTTAGTAACAAACATAATATCGACAAATGTTAAAAGGTAGCGTTACAAGATCTGCCTCGTACTAGGATGTAGAGCGCCTCTTGGCGCAAGGAACTTATATAGTTGATGAAGCACATGATGGTCCAGTAGGATTCCACTATTATGCAGACACAAACCTAGAAAGGTATTACAAGAAGGGTTATGGTGGCCCACTTTACACAAAGACTGTATAAAGTGTCATATCCATAACTTTTTGGAGGAATTTAGGTTTACTAAAGTGGTACCATTTTCTATCACTCTTCGTGCATATGATGGTTTTCCTTCACAACTGCGAGGACTATTTTAAAATGTTCCCATTGAGTTAACAGGAAAAACTATCTTTACAAATGTGGAGGTGGTTGGTGCACCTTTAGACTACAATAGAGTCTTAGGTTATAGCTACATGTACTCCATGACCATCGTTTCTTCATCAGTATTTAGGGTTATGGTATTTCCTCATAACGACACTATCATAACCTTAGACCAGCTTACCTTCTAGGATCCCAAACCACATTATAATATTTATAAGGTTTTTCCTACCATTGAATGCATTAAATAAATTTAATCCTTTCCTGATGGAAGACTCTACTTTGCTGCTTAACATTTTCCCTTTCCCGTCATTATGACATCTAAGCCATCCCCTACATGTATGATTATGATAAGAGCCAAACCATTATACAACCTATCTTCTGCATGGATTTTGTTAGTGGAACCTAAGTCAAATTTTCAGTCTACGGGTGGATCTTTAGTTCCACATCATTCAATTCATCTTGGGGCAGACACATGTATCCTAAACATCCAATTATGCAAGTTTCTTTCCTCTTCCCTCCACTAGAAGAGGTTGGTAAACCTATTATGGCCACAATGAACCTTCGAGGGCTCACCCTTTTAATTACCATTTGGTACTTTAATCCTCCTACTCATGCCCCACCTTTGGTCCATAATCCTCATTTAGTGTTTACACCTTTGAAATCGATGAATGTTCCACCGTTCGGTTACCCGATGATAGTGGAAACACCCATTGCACATCCTAAGTAAAAAAGAGTAAGATGACCATGGAATAAAAATAATAATATTGGGGAACATGTTTTCCTAGGTGAGATATAGCCAATCCAACCACCACACCCACTAGGATTATCCCTCCCTGTGCAATTTATGACCTTCCTGACCACGCCACCAACAAGTGCCTGAAACTCCCATATTTTATGGATTGGCTTCATCGCAAAGATGACTCCTTTGATGAAATGAAACTAGTTGAGGGAATCAATCTCCCTACATCAGTTAAGAAGTGTAACAAATCCTTGCATATGAATCACCTGTGTGCTTTATATGGCATATTTGGCCATTATTCACACCATTTCCTAGGGCTTCTGACGTTTCATTCCACTCTTGCAGGAATTCACAAACTCGTAACCAAATCCTCCATTGTATTACAATAATTTGAAAACTATGGGAAATAGTCGCAATAGGTTTAAATAAAATAGAGAACACACAAAAAAAAACACTTGAAGTTAGGGTAAAGTTTTACTCAGCACATTAGAAAGTGTCCTAACACATTACTACCCAAGGAAGGCTACATAACTTAGAAAGACTCCAATTATTGCACAAAACCCAGGAGGTCCATCTATATTAGCAGAGAGAGCCTAAATGGATCAACCTACCTATTATAAGAAAAAATTTAATCAAGAAAGGAAAAGACAAAATGGGAAACCCAACCATGGAAATATGGATTAAAATGAGAACCACAACAACAAGGTCCTCCTATCCATCATGACGATGTCTCTCAGTGCGTTGAAGTATCCTCTTTTGAGTCCATGTACTTTATTTACCACTTACTAGACTCCCTTGGGTTATAATTAAAAGAACATGTCCTATCATAGGACCATTTATGGATTCAAGGTACTATTCCATAAAAAAGGACCCCAATTAGTGGTCGAGGCCCAAGAGTAATCTTAATTAGAAAAGAGGAAACCAAATGAGTCAACCATAAAACCTACAACAACCAAAAAGTTAACCAGGGAAGCCAAAGATGAAAGGGGGGAACCCTACCATAGCACTATACATCAAATGGGAAACCACAATCATATGTCCTGGCCAATGGAAGGAAATCCTAAGGAGAAACCTCAAAGCACTATTAGGCATCACTAGGATAGATAGGAAGACCTTAGTGTCATCATCTAAAGGGTTGTGTATGGCCAGTGCACCTCAAAATAACCCATAAACCAACATATGAAAATATATGTGTATAGTAAATAAAAAATGCAGAAACCGTACACTATAACTAATCCTTCCCCAAAGGAAACATAGAACATTGAGTGCCATTATAGAGCATCCATGGTTCAATTTATATCTATGTCACATGGTTCAAATTTGGAAAAGATTAAATTTTGATAATTTGAACTGTCCAAATTAGGATAAAATTTGTCATCTTTTGGGGTTACTCCAAAAGTGATTATACCATTTTTTTTTTGCTTTATGTGATGTGGAATGTATGGTGTAATGCTTACTCTTGGTTGTATCTTTGTGGGAATAAAAATTGGAGATAAGTTACTCATGGATTTCTAGACCTTGACTTGATCTTATGTGGTGCACTTTATTAAGAGGTTGGTATCCTAGGTAGCATGGTGACATTTTTTATAAGGTGCACATGGAGAGCATGGTTTCTTACATAGGAGGTGAACCTATAATACAAAAGGAGCACTGGGACATTTATGAGGAGGGTGTCTAGCCCTAGGTAGCATGGGACAACTTGGTTGCTTACATGGATACTTTTTCCTTACTTGAGGACACTTGGATCGAGGACCACCCATGAAGGTGTGGTAGGCACGGAGGAGAACATGGCTTAAGCAGTAACAGCTGGAACATTTTATACTTTGGAGTAGAAAAACATACCTTGGTATTGTGGAGCTCTCACCTTGAGACCCTTTCTTGATGGGCATGTTTACCTTGGAGCTTTACATGTGTCACCTTAGAGTTGTAGCGCTCTAGTGTTTTTACACTCTTGGACCCTTGAGATACACATGGCATCTATTTGGAGAGGAACACTCCACATATTGAGGACCCTTGCACTTATAGTTATACTTTCTTAAGCATACACAAATCTTTGGAGATCTCACTCATGACACGCGTTCCATCTCTTGGAGGAGAGTCTACCTTCTTTGCACCTTTTGGATGGAGATTGGCCCATTGGAGATCTCTTGGCACACTTACTCATTCATTTGGTTGAGAACCAATTGGCATAATTTTGAGGATAAAACCCCTATATTTTGGACCATCCATTCAATTTTTTACTGAATTTAGTGGAGCACTCCACTTTTTGGTTATTTTTGCATTGATAATGTATTATTCTAGTCACCCTTGTGGTGCACCTCCTTTCTATTGGGAAAGTAGTTAGGTTTTGGGTATTTCAACCATGTCATGAGGATGATTTACTAATTTTATATTGATAATTTTGTTAGTATATATTCATATATAATATCCCCTCTTCTCATTGTCAAACCTGTTAGAAGCAGGTGGAAAAATCTATCTTTTGGATTTGAGCGAGTCAGTCCTTACTTGGTGGGTGGGCCCTGACTGACTAAATTGATTCCAGGTGTTATTGGGAGGTCTAATGATTTGACCCTAGATTTAAGGTTCATTCTATCCAATAAACCATATAAAAGGAGGGGGAAGTGTGATGATTGAACCAGGTTGGTCGGACACTACCCAATGTTGGTTGATAACCTAGCCAGACGGACACTATATATTACTATTCCTCTTACTACATACAACTAGACACTAAAGTCACGTTTGGTTAGTCGGGTGGAACCTGACTTGGAACTTTGTTAGGTTCATGAGTTATCAGATAATTTTTGGCGCTTTTTTTCTTGTTGGTGCTCCTTTTCAGGTTCATTTTTACTCATAGAAAATGGTGGAACCTGCAATATAACTACTGGTATTAGTGTTTTACTAGAAGACCTAGATGGTCATGTTTTTAGTGGAGTGGTTGGCTTGTTAATGGAAGCAATTCCTATGCAGATAACCTTACAAAGGAAATTTATTATTTTTACTCATTTTATTTATTGTATTTAGATGCAGAGAAGAATATATTTAGAATTTGTATAACTTTGTTAAACTTAAGGATATACTTGGTTTTAGAATAGTAGAATCCATGACATCCTTTCCTAGGAATTCAAACTAGGAACAAGAACTGGAATAGTAAATCTAGTTATTTTTATCTAAATGAGTAGTGGGAGTCTCTATAAGCATATGTGACTTGAAACTCAGGAATATAGGAAACCTATACCAACTCAACCTCCTAAAAAGATAATATCAAAATTATGAAGGAACTTTCTTGAATTGACTAAATAAAATAACTGATATTTTCTACTTGGATAGAAAAGGACCTTTCTTGTTAGCAATTAGTTGTGGAATATTTTCTCCAAAATGGATAATACCTAGAAAAGGAGTATTGCATACATTTTCTGAGTCTTCTTTATAAGATATATGATACATCTATTCACTTAACATGTCCTAACAGTCTCCAAGAGAGAATGTAGCTCCCAAACTAGCAATTATAAATGCTCACACCACTTATAACTGATTAGGTAACTAGGATTTTAACTCTTATTGTTATTTGAGGGTGTGTATGCAGCTCATTCTCTATTTAATTTGAACTCCATGTCGTTATTAGGTTTGTGTATGAACTGTCAAATATTAGTATTTACCTAGTTTGACCGCTTCAAGACCATGGGTAAGCGTTTATGAAACCATGTATATCCAACATTCAATAATGAATATATATCATTGTGCAATCCCTTTGGTCCCACTATCATTATAATAATGGTTTTATGAGGAAACATATTTTAGGACAATTATTATTAACAATTACAAATAAAAAAATGAGGTTAATGGTAGAAATCCTTGAACGTATATATCATAATGTAATTTTTCTTACATTGTACATATGATGTTACCAACATATCCCTAAAATATGTATTAATGCTCTAAATTAAAATAAGTTAATACTCCCACATTTCTAAACTCATTGTGAGAAAATTTTAACAAAGGACTCTAAAAAAATTTCTTACTTGTTTTTAGTCTAAAAGGTTGTCTCCCATGACCGTGTATGAGGGTGGAACACAGAGGTGCAAAATAGTTTTTAGTAATTTAATAATTTATGCGTTGTAAAATTTTGATAATATGTTAAAGGTAGAGTGTGATACAAGTGGAGAATATGAGGGAAAATTATATGCAGGTATCATACATGTAACAACAATTGCTAACTGGCTTTAATCCTCAGTAAAATCTTATAAATCATTTCCTCAAGTGCAACGATTACTAACTGGCCTTAATCCTCAATGCAATCTTATAAACTAAAACAATTTAGTGAAATTAAATCCTTCAAATTCTTAATTTTAGTTGTTCATTTCTGGTCCACGGATGTAATGTATACAATCCTTCAAATTCTTAATTTTAGTTGTTCCTTGTGTGCATTGGTCACATGAGAACATTTCAGTTGGAATGGAACGATTGGTGGAATTGTGGCCCCACTTTTTGGAGGAATATTTGGGGATGCATAGTCTTTCTTTTATTCATCCCTACATTGGAGAGTTGCATATCTTGATTGAGGGTCCCTCAAAGTTTCAGGTTTGCATTGGAAAGGATGATTTTCCAATATGGTGGCATGATGTTTTCATCTTTCCCAACATTTCAGATGATGTTGATTTTTTCTTGTTACTAATGTTTGGGGAGATGCAACATGAACAGTGGGATCCTGGCATTGTTTGTCCTTGGAGAATTTGTTTGCATGTTGGCATGATGGAGCAAACCAACCCTATTTTGCATCAGTTCATCTATGTCACACTTGGTTTCAGTTTCCTACATAGGGAACACCTCATTGGATGGACTTATAGTTTACATAGTAGTGGTATATTTGCATTTCTGATGTTCTTATGGGATCTTGGCACACTTTCCAGATACTTCACTGGGATAGAAGTAGGCATGTTCAATTACAGATGCAGTGAATATTTTATGGGAGAGAGGATTATGATCAAAGTAGTGCAGCAAAAGCATGATGGACCTCTTGGGATACTTTGCTTGAGGACAAGCAATCTTGGGAAGGGAGGACTGTCATGTTCCCATTTTGACAGCACCATGAAGTAGATCGAACCCCATGGATCCTAGTGACAGATTGAATTAAATAATTAATAAGGGGTTAAGATGAGGCAATTAATTAATTAGGTGTGTGCATTTCATTTTATCCATAGTTGCTACCCACTTGGAATAAATAATTATGGAGCATTTAATATTATTGCTGCAATTAATATTTTTATTAATTATGCAATTAAATGATAAACTTGCGAAGTCAAGTAAGCACTAGTGTCCAAAAATGTTGCCAAAAATGAGAAAAGAGGAATATTTCAGGAAAAGCAGCACAAATCCAGAAAGCAAGATAAAACAGGAAAAGCAGGAAAGTATGAAAAGCAGGAAAGTCAGAAAAAGAGGAAAAATAAGGAAAGGCAAAGCAAAGAAAAGAAAGGAGAGTATGTCCACTCATGGGTGACCTATTCTCACAAGTCACCAAGCCAAGTAACTTGCTCAACAGGTCAACATTAATTCTATAAAGGAAGTATTCCAGCTCCATTATTCAGTTTGGATGATTTGATATTGTGGTTATGCTATGTGAGCATATTCTCTGAGTGTTGTGCCTCAGACCATTGGGTGATGATCCCCAAATCCCTCCTCCCTTCTCTTCCATCTCCCTTTCTCTTCTATTGCAGGTATGGAGCTCTAAATTGCAGCCATTGAAGTATGATCAGAGTTATTTTCAGCCTCCAAAACGTTCAGATTGAGATCCAGTGAAGCCCATGCTTCACCTATGCTCACAGCCACTTTTGTCGGTCATGTTCTGGGCCTCCTGCCCCTTTATTTTGGAGTCTCCCTATAATGGTCAGTTTAGTATATGATTTCTGATCTATAGCAGCATATTACTCTATAATTTATATATATCAGGTCGAAACATATTTTTTCATAAAGAATTATGTCTTTAGTTTCCTCAAAAAAGCTTATTTTATCACTGTATGGGGGAAAATTGATGAATCAGAGTGCTATGAGAAATATGCAAGGTTGGGGGACTGTATGAAGAGATTTTATATGTTCAGTGGGATGTTATTTATCTCTGTCATAATTCATATGTATCTCAGAAATTAAATTTACACGAATTAACTGCTTAAATTTAGACCCTAGCCAGATTGTTAGCTTTCAATGACTAGTCTTGCCAAATTTGATGTAAAATGAGTTCTGCTAACTCAAAATGAGCCCCGTTTGTTCCTATGGGTCACTGACAGACTCAGCTTCCCTTAAATGCCTCCAGAACCATTTTTATTTGGGACTGTAATGCATTTTTGGATCCTCCACTGCGCCGGATTTAACTAGGCCAAAACTGTCGGAAAAACCAACATTTCTCTGAAACTACTCAGAACTTTCTAGAACTTATGAAAACTATCCAAAAATGTTTAACATGTTAAATTAATTATGTAAAAACCCTATGCAAGTTTCCAGAAGGCCCTGGTTTAAACAAATCGAACTACTCTTCCTAGTTTCATGGTTTGACTACCCAGAAGCGTGGTAGTAGGTTTCCGCAGAGCGGACTCTGAACCATAAATGGCATAAAATATAAATGTGTTAGGGAAGAGTAAATTCTATGTCTGAACTATCTTTGGTTGCTTCCCGCTGCTCACTCCTTTTGCTTGCAAAATTTCCCAGAAGAAATCCCTGATTTGCCCAGTCCGAGAAGGCTTTGTGTGAATTAATTCAATTTCAGAATTTTTAATTAAAAAAAATTGCAGCAAGTTAATATTCTTATTTGTACATCATATAAGGGATATTACATTCTGGTTTAAAATATACAAATGCATATTATCCAGAAAAGCTCTCTCGCAATGAATCCATGCATCAAAGTTAATTATTTAAAATAAATTTGTTTATTAGATAGGGTTGACCCTTCTAAACCAAGGACATTGTTTATAGGGTTCCTGCAAGATTTGAATCCTGTGCAACTTTTCTTATAGGACAAGTTTTGAATTTGTGTGTCAAATTGCCTGCATATGACTGCTGCTCACATCAAAACTCAGCAAATGAATCAAATTTGTCTTTTCCCATCCATTACAAAAGTCAAAATGTGAGATATGCAGTCCTTATCATGTATACCTATTGTAAGCTTCAAGTTTCAGGTTTATGAAAAAGGATTCAATTTCTATTGTGGAAGTTCAAGTTGGATTGGCCTACTTGCCAGCGAAATTTAAATACCAATGGTTAAAAACCCAAATGGATAATGGGTTTCTATACGAGTATGCTATAAGGATTCTGAGAGTTTAGCAAAGAATTTTAGGTTCAATATTTTTTTTAAATGCAAATCCAATGTTGAGCAAGAAACTGTTATCTAATCATTCATAAAATATAGCCTCTACATTAAGAAGAGAAATGCCTTGGATCTATCCTTGCACTTGATCAGCTTCAAGAAGTTACCCTAGTGCACCTGCTGCTATATAACATACACAAACAAACCCATATAAGGCTCTATGTTAGCTTAAACTTTATGGTTACGATAAAGGAGCTTTGACATTGTGATTGAACTTGAGTTGGATTATTTGATTACAAATTACTGCCATGAATTTTATTGCAAACCATTTAGTAGTCTATGTATTGGTATCCCTGGAACAAGCAGTGACCAATTTTTTAGGCTGAACATACCGTAATATTTAATAACCAACCCCAGACCCCTCCTCCTCCCCTAACCAGACGAGAATTATGTTAACCAGTTTTTCGGGATAAACAAAACTACAATACTAAATAGCCAGTATCAAAAAACTTCTTGGCCAATAGCCACTACATGATAAGACAAATTCGTTTAGAACCAATTTGTAGAGACCTTGTTCAGGTAAATTACTTCCTTATGAGATAATACTTAGGAGTTTGTACATATGTAGACATGATAGGTAGTTCTAACAATTAAAACATTAGACCATGATACAAGAGGTGCAACACTTGACTGTTATTCCTCTGTTTTCAAGCAGGTATAACACATGTGGGTGGTGATATGTTTAAATATATTCCATCAAGAGATATTATCTTCATGAAGGTTGGTTTTCATATTAAGTAGTTTTTTTCTCCAATAAGATGACAAAATATGTACTTACTGAGTTCATTATGATGGAATGTTTTCTAGTGTATCTTATCAACATGGAGTGATGAAAAATGCATTGAAATTATGAGGAAATGCTATAAGGCTCTATCAGATGGAGGCAAAGTTATCGCTTGTTAGCAAATTTTTCCCAAATACACTATTGACAGTCAGAGAACAAAAGCTCTACTTGAAGGGGATATTTTTGTTATGAAAATATACAGTTCTAGAGGCAAGGAACGCACTGAGTAAGAGTTTCGCAAATTGTGTATTGATGCAGGCTTCCCCAAAATTGAGACCCATTATTTGGATCCTTTCTACACTATTCTAGAATTTCAGAAATAACTACTTTGGAGAGGAATCCAGATATCCTTGTTTTGATTATTATTTTGATATATACATACTATCATTATTGTTACTTCAAAAGATTGCATAGTACAAGCTAACTACAATCACAATGGCTTTAGATTATCAATGACCTTATTATTTTCTAAAAAATCGTAGAGAAGAGAATGGATGGAAAATTGGTGGGTGTTACTGTCCTCTATTCGCCTGGTTCTTCTCTTTATCCAGTGGTCGTACTTGTGACATTAATGTTCAATTTATTAGACCCCAAATGTAGGTGATAGATAGCTTTCTTTGATTTTTTCTGTTGGTTGCACTGAGGGGTTTTGTAACAAATGTTGATTCCTCAGCCATCTAATCCCCATCCAATACTTTCCTTGGGTAGATGGACTCCACAACCAAACAAGATGGATTTGTCAGTTTTCACATAACCCATTCATGGAGGTCGTTGAACATCTTGTCAATCCAACACCCCTCCCTTGTGCATAAATTGTGTTTGGAAGTCACATTCAGTTTGGTGATCTGAAACTTCCAACAATTTCAGAGACATAGCAACTTCAAATGATTTGTAGGATTTGGGTTTTCATAGACAAATTGCATTCAACTAAGTTGCAGGAATAGGGTTTATTGTTTCTACAGACCAGGGTTTCCATTGGGTTTGCAAGATTTTGCTTTCAGAGAACCTAGAGAAGAGAAAAACAGCAGGTACTCTATTTTTTCACGTATCTTCATATATATCTATGCATCCTGCAGATTTCAATTGTTTGTCAAACTTAATTTTGTTCATTTAGTTCGAAACAAAGACGACCCATCTGTGCAAATTTGTTGTCTTCAAAACATGGTGTCTCCATAACTTTTTTTTATAAAATTATGTAAATTCTCTTGAATATTATGGTAATCCATTGTATGGATATATAAAATACAATATAACTATATATAGCGATACTTTGGATTAGATATAGTGTTATGTTTCCGTCATTTTGCTGGGAACGATCTGTCACGTCTCTTAAGTTTGGAAATAGAGACGTCAAATGGATTATAGTGAGACATGTCGGTATTTTGTGATGTTTTTTTCTTTCTGTTAAAGTCGATGGTTATATCTCTGGTTTTAAGTTATTGTGGCAGAATCTTCATCCCTCTAGTTTTTTTTACTTGTTTTGTTTGACAGGTTTTTAAGAGAAGTCAGTGATTTTTTTTATGCATGTTGGGGACAAATAAGATTAAAAATCAGATAATTTTATTTTCTTTGAATTTTATAATAACAATAAAATGGTTTTCTATTATTTTGAAAAAAAAAAGCATAGTTACAAATAATCATAATGTAATAGCATTTGTACACACACACACACACACACACACACACACACACACACACATATATTAAATTGAAATACTTCAAGTCCAACCTGTATATATCAGTGTGTATATCAACCTGTATATATCAGAGTCTATATCAACCTGTATGTATCAAAATATACAATATTTCTCTATATCACATGCACATCTCCGGTAAACACAACCAATGCAAGACAATACTGAAACATCCACTTTCTTTTATTGAAACAACAATGTTTGAGCTTAACTTATTGCTGACAAATATTGAACTGGATACTTATTAAAATAACAATAGTTGAGTTCTAAGTATTGCCGGTATCAAGTTTGGCAAAGTATGCAAGGTGTTGCTTCCCTTCGAGTTGCCTGGAGAGGTGATAATGATTGTAATCATTTTTAATAAACTTCTTGTACAAGCATGGATTGTGTTCATCAACTAGCTTTGTCACTGGGTCCACCTCTGCATCCACACTTGCATTGTAGAAATTAGCAATAGAAAGTCTTCCTCTCTCTTCATTTGTTGCTACCCGATGCTCTAATTCCTATAAAAAATTTAAACAGAAAGCCTCCCACAACATAAACATAATATAGTATGATTTGATTTGCAAACCATTAATAACTTGTAAGGCTAGTAATTTTTTTAAACTAAGTTAAAGTCGAGAAACCATTAATGCATGCATTAATAATAGCCATAGCCTACCAAAGTTGGGCTTGGCTAGCCACTTGTATAAAGGCTTGTAACCTCCGGTGTGTGACGTATCCATTGCCATTCAACACTGCCATTTTTATTTTCACCCTGGGAGAAGCAAAACAAAGCACACCAGTCGCACCTTGTAATAAAATAAATCGATTTTGGCAATCAATTTTGTTATAATTACAAGACCAAAATAGATAGCTCCACCTCCAAGAAAATAAATTTATGTGTGTAGTGGAGTACGTGAAATTGAGAGGAGATAAAAGATGAATAGTTGGCAATCGCTTTTGAATCTTGTTTGTAGGATGCTTATAAATGGCTTTTCCTGGGCTTGATAAACTTGCTTTGTGCCCTGTTTGTGACTATCCAGTGACTTTGTATGCCCTCTAAGCCTGGGCCCTAGCCTATGTGAGCCCTCCAAGGGATGATACGTGGTTGTTGTAACCTTCTTTTGCTTGTCGTGGGCTGAGGTCGTGCCCTCCTTTAGCTTCCCATTCAGATTTTTTACCTCTTGCTTGTTTCCAGACTTGAAACGTGGCCTTCTTAGCCTATTTGAACTTGATGTTTTAACTTGTTGAGTTGGTTCATTCCACGCCCCATCCCTAGAGGGCATACACAACCACTCTCTAGTATAGGGAGGTCAGAACATTCATAAGTTGTGCGTCACTCCTTTCCACATTTATTGACCTTAGCTTGAACTGATAAAGGTTAGATGTAGTATGTTTGGGGGATGCCTCCTATTTGGATAGGACAAACCTAGACTATGATTTCCATGTAAATACTCTATGTAATTTGAAATTACTTTTTATGAATTTGCATACTTAATAACAATTAGGTTATTAATTTTTTTAATTAATTAAAGTAGAGAAACCATTAATGCATACACTAATAATAGCCATAGCCTACCGAAGTTGGGCTCAGTTAGCCACTCGTAGAAATACTTGTAACCTCTGGGATGCACCATATCCATTTCCATTGCCATTGCCATTTTTTATTTTGGCAATCGATTTCATTATATTTAAATGACCAAAATAGATAGATCCACCTCCAAGAAAAAGATTTTTTTTTATGTAGTGGAGTACATGAAATTGAAGGAGATAAAAGATGATTAGTAGGAAATTGCTTTTGCCTCCTATTTGTATGGTTGCTTATACATGACTTTTCCTAGGTTTGCTAAACTTGATTTGTGGCCTCTTCGTGACTGGCCATTGACTCTGTATTCCCTGTAGGGCTGGTCCCTGGCCTATTCCATCCCTCCAAGGGATGATATGTGGCTTCTATGACCTTCATTTGCTAACCGAGGGCTGAGGTTGTGGCATCCTTTAGCTGCCCATACAGAGTTGTTACCTCTTGTTGGTTTCCAGTCTTGAAACGTGGCCTTCTTTCCCTGTTCGAACTTGGCTTTTTCACTTGTTGAGCTTGGTCATGCCATGCCCCAACCCTATAGGGAATACAAAACCACTCTCCAGTCTAGGGAGGTCAAAACATTCATAAGCTGTGTGTCACTCCTTTCAACGTTTCTTGACCTTTGATTGAACTGATAAAGGTTGGATGTAGTCCGTTTGGGGGTGCTTCCTATTTGGATAGGAAAAACCTAGACTATGATTGCCATGTAAATACTATATGTACTTTGAAATTACTTTTTCTGAATTTGAATACTTAATAACATATCTATAGCTATGAGCCTTCTCAATGTCTACAAAACATTTGTTGACCAAATAGAGTTTCCAACTTCCAACATTATTGGACAATAATATTGTTTTCTATGGATTTTTCTATAATGACTTGAACATTCTCTACTTCCAAATTTCTACCATGACATAGAATATATATGCTAGATAATCTGATCAAGGAACTTTTATGAGTATTACAAATATTTTTTCCCGTTTTTTGTTGAAATTTTTCCCTGAATTTCACATGGATCGATATCCAGACACAATGTGGTTTAAGTGTGCAACTACATGACATGAAATGGAAAAAAATATGTTGTTTATTGTGCTTGTTATGCCTACATGCATTTTCCCCCTAGAGTCTTTGTTGAGAAAATTGTAGCACTCGTCGTTTCTTCCACCAATCCGCCTTCCGTGCATGTCCTCCTACACTCCTCCTGCTTTGTTGACGCGTGTCATTTGTGTCCTTCACCTACTTTGGTTGACTTCTAGAATCCTTGGGTTGCTTTTAAGGTTATTTTTTCCATCATGTTTGTAGGATTCTTATACATGGCTTTGTTTGGGCCTTCTTACCTTCTGCATGGTCCCATTTTAAGGCTGGCTTTGACTCCTCCCTGTAGGCTTCTTATAAATCCCTTTGTCTGGGCCTACTAAACTTGTTTTGTGGCCTCTTTGTGACTGCTAAGTGACATAATTGAAGCATGCCCTTATTGGCCTATTTGAACTTGATGCATGAATGTTTTTTAGTTTTATCATGCCACACCATAGCCCTAGAGGGAATTCCCTTTCTCCTCATATTATGCATACAAAATACACACAAGTCTTTGCTAAAATGGCCAAGATGCCCCATTTCTTCCGAACATTCCTATTGCCATAGAAAAAAATGCTCATCTCATGAGCCCACTACTCCAAATCCATCACGTCCACTTTGGTTCCCACTCGAATTAACCCGAAAAATCTGTATTCACAATAAAGGAAGCTTTATTAAAATATCTTGCATTGCATTGTGAAAATAGCAAGGGTTTATTGCGCTACCCATAAGAACCACTTCGACTTTGATCTTGTAGTCTCATCCACTCTGGTTCCCACTCGGTTCCTTCACTGTACCATTTGTTTCTCTTCCATAGTGATGGTTTCTTGGGCTACCCTTCAGAACCACTTCGTCTTTGGTATTGTAGTCTCGTCCACTCCGGTTCTCACTCGGTTCCTTCACTATACCATTGTTTTGATGGTTGTCTGCCTTGAATGCAACCCAACATTCATAACCTTCACATCACTCCCTTCAGCACTTCGATAATCCATTGATCAACATTGCATGTGACCACCTCATGAGCATGCCTCTTTACTATGTTGAAATTGAAAATCCATTGATACACATTGCATGTGACCACCTCATCAACACTCTCTATGCTTGCCAACCTTGAAAGATGGATTTTTTTATCATTAAGCAAAAAAAATGCACAAATGAGGATGGAAAAATTGTTCTCTTCTCTGAAGCTATCAACCAGCCTTGTTAGTCTTTTACTCATGGAGTAAAGAAATTGTCATAACTTTTTCTTCATAAATAGGTTATAGTTTGTTTTTCTTGGTTTGAGAAAGAGGTAGTCCCTTTTTTCTAGTTTTCTAAAGGAGACATCCAAACATAATAGTCATTTTTCTTTGTTGGTTTGGGATGAACCTTTTTACACATAAAATGTATTGCCTTAAATAACTTTCTTTTGTTGGAAGAGGGGCATTTGAAGGTCTCTTAACATTTATTTTCATGGTATCTTAAGAAATACTTATTGTCAAATTAAATATAATTACATGTAAAAAAATATTTTTACATCTAAAAAACAACCAACATAAAAGATCTATGCTCTTCTTATATTTTTTTAGCATACATTTACTATAATATGTAGTACTGAAATTACTTTTAATGATTAATTATCCAATGGCCATTTATTATTTCTACATTGACTTAAAGTAATTTACCTTTTAAAAAAAAATATTCTGCCAAGGTTTTGGTATTTGTTTTTCATGTAACTATACTATTAAAGTCGTTTATTTATCTATTTTAGATATTTCAAGTAAAACAATTAAAACATAAGTATGAAGTATATCAATTAATGCATAAATATATACATGTTGAAAATAACTTTTACTTATGCAAGTACCAACGAATCAGATCTTCAATTTGGATTTTCTTGTTATACAGTGATGACACTAAAAAAATGTCTACATACCTTGAGAGAGAGAACATAGTAAATCCCTTTGATGACCCGTAAATATTCTTATGTCTTCCTTCTGTTAGTCGATGCCCTTAACTTGAAGTAAAACACACTGGTTGTAGTCTGTTTGGGGGGTGCTTCCTCATGGATACCAGGGTAATTTTTAGTGGAGAAATTTCGCCAATTGGCTATTTTTGGGGATTTTTTCAAAAAATAAATTCGTTATTTAGTGTCTAATATCGCCTATATTAAAATATGTTTTTCAATCTCAATATTCGCCAAAATTTATACATTTCGGTTTTAATTTTATGTTTCATATTTAATATTCGCCTACCTATCTATAAACATGTTTTTTCAATTTAGAACAATCCCTAGAATACTATACTTAAGTATAATATTAGAATCCTTAAAAAATACCCTGGATACTACATACCTAGACAAGCCTTTTTTTGTCTACCTTTTGGCTTGAACATGGCTGTGGCTATCTTCCCCTAATAGGATTTGCCTGTTGGAATCCTTTTTCCTTTTGGTTGTATTTCTTATGCCTTTCCCATGTCTATACATATATATGTCTTAAAGCATGGATCGTACGTCAAAAGTAGTGTTAGGCCTAACCATATGACCTTTATTACCCTATTCAAAATCAACCGAATCTTTATTTTATTTTATAGTAACCATCCTACAACTTAGGGCTTACCTAAGGGACTTTTCTAAAAGGGTTTTAAATATTTTACATTTAGCTTTCACTCCTCCATTTGTATGTGGCACCTAGGAAAGAGAGAAAATCATATTTCCTTCTCTGTCTACTATAGACTTGTTTGCTGCTCTTTTGCTTTATGAGATTTATTCTACTTAACGCACAGGGTTATTTGTACTTTGCCTTGACACGTAGGTTTATTTATGATATTGGATTGTTTTCTTTAGGTTTCTTTTTCTTTGCCTTAACTCCATGATAGACGTTTTTAACCTTGGGGTGTTTGTTGAGACCACTATAGAATTCGTCCTCCCTTCCTCCAACCTGAATTCCACATGTGTCCTCCTGCTTTGTTGACTCGTGTCCTTTAGGCTCTCTAGTTGCTCCGTTTGGAATTATTAAAGCCCGCGGTTTATTTCGCTGCTCCATTCGCTTCTTCCCCACACCCCGATGGTTTATTCCACTTTTTCGATGGGTTATTTTAGCACCATGGTTTCTTCTTATCCTCCGATAGTCTACCCTCGCTTCAAATGGTTCTTCTCTTGATCCAGCGGACTGTCCTTGGCTTGCTACTTGCCGTCCTACTCACAATAGAGTTGAACCTATTAAACCCCAAACTGTAGGTGATAGATAGCTTGCTTTGGGTTTTTCTGCTGACCACACTAAGGGGTTTTGTAACAAATACTAATGCCTCACCATCTAATTGTCCTTCAATACTTTCATTAGGTAGATGAACTCCACGGGAATATAAGATGGAATTCTATTTTTTCACATAACCCATTCATGGGGATTGCTTGGCATTTTGTCAATCAATCGCCCATCCCTCGTGCATTCATTGTGTTTTACATTGACATTCATTTTGGTTATCTCAAACTGCCAACAATTTCGTAGGTAGAGAGGCTTCACATGGTTTTCAGTACTTGGGTTTGCACAAACAAATTGCATTCAACTGATTTGCAAAAATAGGGTCTGGTGTTCATACAGGGTTTGCATTAGGTTTGCATTATTTTGGTTTCTATGCGGTTGCTAAACTTGGTTTGTGGCATTCTTTTGACTGGTAAGTGAATTTGTATGCCTTTAGGGTTGTTCCATGTCCTGTGTTGGCCCTCCAAAGGGATGAGTCATGGGTGATGTACCTTTTCCTGCTGGCCATGGGCTGAGAATGTGAACTCCTTTGCCTTCCAATAGATAGCCTTTCGCTTTTGTTGGTTTCCAGTTTTGAAACGTGGCCTTGTTCACATGTTTGAAATTGATTCCCGAAGTTGTTGAACTAGGTCATTCCATTGTCAAACCCTTTAGGGCATACATATTCACTTCACAAATTAGGGAGGTCACAACAGCCATAAGTTGTGCATCGTTCCCTTGAACATTTCCTTCCCTTCTCTCGAACTGTTAGAGCATGGATGTAGTTTGTTTGGGGGGTTCTTCCTATTTGAATAGCACAATCCTAGACTCTTATTTTTTGGATGCCTTTTGGCTTGCCCATTAATATACTTATCTTGTGTCACATTTCTAGACTTTCAAATGATTTATGGCCTTTTGTTTGGATTTTTTAAGAAACCGTTGGGGACCTTCCTATCCATGTACCTCTAAGATATCATCTTCCTTCAAAGGTTCCTCTAACTCTAAAGGTTGTATTTCTTCTCCCAACACAAAAAATACATCTCGTTGTAGGCTGCTTATACATGCCTTCCTATCTGGTTGCTAAACTTTGTTTGTGTCCTTTTAGTGACTGGAAAGTGATTTTGTATTCCTTTAGGCTAGACCATGACCTTTGTTATCCCTCCAAGGGTTGAGTCGTTGGTGTTTTGCCTTCTTCTCCTGGAAATGTGCTGAGAACGTGACCTCCTTTAGCTACCCATACATAGTCTTTCGCTTTTGTTGGTTGTTAGTTTTGAAACATGGGCTTGTTCACATGTTTGAAATTTATGCCTAGCCTTGTTGAGCTAGTTCATGCTACTTCCAAACCATTTTGGGCATACACGTTCACTTCTCATCCTAGGGAGGTTGCACCAGTCATACGATGCACATCGATCCCTTCAACGTTTCCTGACCTTTCCTTGAATTGTTAGAGGATGGATGTATTATGTTTGGGGGCTTCTTCCTATTTGGATAGTACAGGCCTAGACTCTTGTTTTTTTGGATTCCTTTTAGCTTTCCCATTAATGTGCGTATCTTCTCCCTACAGGTTGTGAATTTTTCTATCCTTTTTCTACTGTGTTGTATATATTCTTACTAGCCCATGGTTGTGCATAATCTCTCCTATAATGTCCATGCATTGTGATGCCCCATCCCACCTTAGTTATGCTCTATACCACAAGGTTTTTTTGTTGTGTGTATCTAACCTAAATCCATACCACTTTAACCTTCTCTCTTCAAAGTAACCCTTATGACAACTTGTCCTTTTAGTGACAATAGATGACTCAACATGTCTGAGTATAAATCAAATCCAAACAAGATCTATTTAGCATTTTGTTTTTAAATTACTATGTATTAGTTTCACTATACTTTTGCTCTTTTATGCTATGTATATTGGAAATGAAAATCCATCTCAAGGACCAGCTTTAACGCATTGATAAGCATAGTGTTAAATTTGAAAGACATGCAAATTATTTTTACATTTATGACAGAGAAAATATTAAACTCCTTGTCTGTCCTGTAACTATGTTGCTTTCTTCCTCTTGCTGAGCCATGGCCTTATCTTGAACTGATAAAGGTTGGTTTTAGTCTTTTTGGGGTTTTCTTTTGAGTTTTTACACATAAAATTAATTTCCTTACATATCTTTGTTTTGTTGGAAGTGGGGCATTGTGCTTTAAGAAAGACATAGTGTTAAATCAAATATAATTACATGTTAACATGTAATTGTACATCTGAAAAACAATTAAATTAAAGTAGTTAAGTTTTTTTGTATTTTTGGCATACATTTACTAGAAGATGTAATAATGACATTAAATTGTGTGCTTAAGTTTCCATTTTAAAATTCTAGTATGTTTGACATTACCAAAAAGGATTTCGAGCGTAGAGAACAAGGCAAGGGAATTGTTGGAGAAACCACCCTTATTGATTATCCTATGTCTGCCTCACAATTGTCCAATTGACTTGCACTAATAACCTGCCTCGTGTGTTTTCATCATGTGGATGTTTCCATATGTCCAATTGACCCGATTTTCAACTATTTAAGGTGCTAACCCGTGCATATTTCTCAATAGATTAAGAGCACTGCAAAGTTGTTGCAGGAAAAAAGAAAGAGGGTATTTCTTTAGCTTTCCAATGATCAGAGAGTTGGGGCATAAATCTACCATGGGAGTGAAATTTGCATGTAGAAATCCATGGAATTGCTTGCAAAGTTAAGTCTTCCCAAGGGTTTTCTACCCCTTGAGGAGCTTGAAGAAAGTGGGTATGTGAAGGAAATGGGATTTGTGTGGTTGAAGTTGAAGAAAACGATTGAGCATCGATTCAAGAAGATTGAGAAAATGGACCAATATGGTGCAGAGATCACTGCTTATGTGGAGAAACACAAGATGAAGAAGATGATTGGTGTGAAGAGCAAGGAGCTGCTCCTATGGATCACCATCTATGAGATCTCCATTGATGATCCATCCAGTGGTAATATTTACTTTAAGAGCACTGCTGGAATTGGGAAATCATTCCCTGTCAGTGCCTTTGAAATTGAGAAGAATGGCAGCAAGTAAAATATGTGTACTTCAGGGTTATGATGGTTTGGGTTATTTGCTTTTATTATGCAACCATGTGAAGATTATAGAGGGACTAAGAGCTGTCAATTTTACATCATGGGAATAGTTTCCTATAGTTGGAGACTTAGAACATGCCATGGATGTAAGTGAATTAGTATTAATGGGAATTTCATGATTTAGACATATGAGTAGGCATTTGAAATATTTATCTTTATCTTGCAAGGTTAAGTTCTGTAGAAGGAGCCCAAGAACGATCAAAGTAGTGTGGATTTTGATAAATAAGCGTAATGGTATCCTAACATATAATGAGATATTGTGCGTATTGATTTGTGATCAATTCCTCTGATTCATTGTCGGGGGTGACTATTTTCCATGTCAAACAAAACATAACAATTACAAAATAGAGCACTCCTGAAATTGGACATGCATAAAGGAACTAGTAATGTATGATCATCCATTTATTAGATAAATAATAAATATTGATGACATTCTATTTGGTGATTATTTTTTGGTTGAAGACTCTTATTTTGAGGCATTTTGTCAAACACAAGTTGTTTGCAAGTTTCATTTAGGTCGGAGTTTTTCACTATTGACGATCTATTCTACATTGCAATCTACTTTACAGTTCTTGATTATAATGATTCCACTTGGATTCACAGTAATATTTTCTTGTGACTTCTTAACACTAAATTAAACTGCTAAAAGTTACAACATGCAAATCATGAAATAATTCTATGATATTTGTTCTTGATTATATTGCTTCCACTTGGATTCATAATAACATTTTCTTGTGTTATATGATATTTGTTATTGGTTATATTGCTTCCACTTGGATTCATAGTAACATTTTCTTGTGACTTTTAAACACTAAATTACGTTGCTAAAAAATACATGTAGATCATGAAATAATTCTATGATATTTGACTTTTTTTAAGTGGTTGTCCCTTGCATTGTATGTTCCCATTGTGTTATCAACATCTCCTCTAGGTATGTAGCAAACAAGACCCAATTTTCTATCATCAATATTACATCCACATGCTTCATTAGTCGATTTTGGGTCAAGCTCAACAATAGAGAATAAATAAAATCTTTCCCAAAGTCATTCTCAATGCTCTAGCTTTCACACTAGCCATAGAAATAGGTATTTTAGATGTTGGTGTTGCCCACATAAAGAGTCAATAAGTAAAGGTGCTTTTGGGTAATGAAAATCTGTAGGGTGAAATAGTGATAAACCAAGGCAACATGAAACAATTGTAAAAGTTCAACATTGAACTTAATGGAGAGCTTGTTTTTCCCCAAAGTGAGTAATTCATTGGCTTAAAGTGTTAGATTGCACATTCAATCGAGTGATTTGTATCTTTTTTTGGGTGAGAGAGTTTGTGTGCCTCTTAGTTTGACATTTTTCTCTTTTTGTGTGTGTTTTATTGATAATACTCAATGAAGCCATCACCCCTTTGTTTTTTAAAAGAGAAGTCAATGAGGTTGAAGGTTGCAGCTTCATTGCATCCTGATGTGAACAATTTGTCTCATTTGTGTCTTGCAGTTGCCCCTTCATTTACCTTCGTTGCAAAATTTGTTATGTTTCTTCATGGTACAACATGTGTCTGCACCAACTCAATTTTAGTTCCCCTTTTCAACATTTTTTACCCTCCAACAACCACCTTTCGGTGTATTATTGCACCTTCCTAAGACAATTGCTAGTTTATTTATTTTAAAATTAAAATGCATTTTATATTTTTTACATTTTAATATGAGGTTTGCTGTGTATATCCATTCAACACGGAAGCACCATATGCTACAGCTTCATTGGGGGTGGATGGCCTTACACAACCATGAAAATGATCAATGAACCATGGATAAATTTATATAGATGGTGAAAATTATGGAAATATATTGCATGCATTTACTAACACCACGTGCCTTTTTAACCAATGTATCATTCCTCTAACGGTACATTCTAAAAGTTAGTTAATAATTAATTATCATTCCTCGAATAAAAGTTAGTTCATAACTCATTATTAAAATAAGATAAAGGTTGGAGAAATTACGATAAAAGGAACCCACTTTCTTCTCCTCTAATTAGCCACAACTCCTTTCATATTCGCTTGTAATCCTTTAGTGATTTTAATATTACAATTGAAATATACTTGCATACCAAAACCAAAAATATATCATGAGAATGGTACCCCTCCGGTGAATAGTTACTGGATCATGTCGTGCTTTAAACATAAAATCATATTTATCTAAGTTCTAGCCAAGTTTCATTTAATATATTCATGCATAATCTAGGGATCTAAATCAAGGTATTACAAAGAGTTTTTCTTCATGCATTTCTTAAATCAAGGTATTACATAAAGTTTTTTTTTCATGAATTTTTTTTATCTTAGATATGATACAAAATGACAAAGTTCTCGCTCAAAGCAATGTATCTCTTTTCATAATTTGCTTATGTGAGAATATTAGTTTATAATATTTTTGTGACACTAATCAAACTTATATATAATAAAATAAAGTATTTTATCTATGATATTCTAAGGCTTACAGGGATTTAGAATCTTCTCCTAATAACTCCAGATTTATTAAACTTTGCCATAAACTCCTAAAACTCCCCTTTATTCTCAAAGGAGTTATCATGTTGATCTTTGTTACCATTATTGTCTAATGCACGACAAAGTCTCCTATTGAAAACACCCAAAGTCTCCTAGATTGATAAAATAATTTGAAAAAAAACAGTTTGAATCATCCATAATTAAAAAAAAGTTAAATTTATGAAGTGATTTAAAAAAAACAATGATCAACAAGGAAACTTAAATTATCTACATTAATAAAGTATTACTTTTCTTAACATTTTAAGAAACATCATCAAGGAAAATTTGAAGATGCATAATTTTCTTAAATTGTAAAAACTTTGGTGAATTATTAATTCTTAAATTTCTAATCATAAAAATATTGGGCAATATTTTTCTAAAAAATATTCGGATCTTCAAGAATAGTAATTTTTTTTCATCTAATAAAATGTAAGCAAATGATGAATAAATTTATAAAAAATGAAAATTGAAGAATGTATTTTTGGAAAAAAAAGACAAAAAAAATGTGCCTATTTGACTAAATTTTGCTTCTATAATTTTCCTTACATGTCACTTAGAAAATACATTAAACATCACTCTCATTAAAAACAAAAATAATTACACTTAAAAAAATACATTGAACATCACTCATTAAAAACAAAAATAATTACATTAGTTGACCATACAGATTACTTTAATATATATTATCCTTTCCATCTCTACTTAAAACAATATCCTAAAAATAATAACAATTACACAACAAACGCCCCAAAAAAATGACAATGCAAATTTTTATGTAATATCTATTGTCCTTTCAATCTCTAGTTAGAACAACCTCCTCCAACCTCATTATTTGAATTAGAATGTAGGAAGGGTCACTGTCCCATGTACCTAGTCTTCTTTCCAATTACTTCCTCTTCTAATTTGTAGGTGTTGATAGCTTTGTTTGCGTAACCAATCTTCCTACACTGTTTTAATGGCCCATTCTAAGGGAGTAAACTTTCTACCCGATCATTTGCACCGATCGGACGACCTGGCTCACGTGAGCTGTCACATCACGCAGTGCTGGTCGTCAGATCAGTGCAAATGGTCAGGTAAAAAGTTTACTCCCATTCTAAGTATCTTGCCAAGGGTTAAGAAAAATTTAAATCCCTACGGAACCAATCGCTTTGGTGGCCATTTACCTTTAAAATGTTCCTATTTTTTAAAATTCGACCGTAAAGGATTCCTTAACTTCTAGGATTACCGGCACTAAAGACTATTTGCACGGATGGGTGCTTAAATGAAATTGGCAAGGATTTTTTTGTTTTCTCCTTGGTGTACCATTTAATTGCATATAGAAGCATTGTCTCAACTAAGCTCCAGATTCTATAAATTCAAAGTTAAAATGTAAAAAGTTATTGGTAATATGTTTATTAATGATTATCGAATTATATATTATTAATTGTAATTAATATAATATATAATTATTGATTTTATACTAAGTAAATCATATATTTTAACAATGTTAGATTTTTAAATTTTTAAATGTCATATATTTTTTAAAATTAATTAAAATATTTTTTATAATAATATTAAACACTATTGCAAAGAGTTTATTTGTTTTTCTATTTTGTCTCAATTAAACTTTTGTTTAGGTTTTAAAGATTTATTTTGGTCTGATACGCTTGCCTATCCTTTACCACTACGTGGGCATCTATCGTTTTAGGCCGAAATGCAACAGTTTTCATGCATGTCGATGCATCATGATTAGGTACAGAGAGGACCCTGGAGTCATAAGGCAAGTCAATGGTTATAAGGCAAGTCAATAAGGCTAATAAATTTATGTCTAAAGTTAAGCATCCTGGTACAAGTACAGAATATAGGAGGTGATGGCCTTAATTCCTTCTTTTTATTCCACTTTCAAATTTTCATATTATATTTAATTATTCTTATATATTTTTATTTTAAGTTTTAATTTATCTTAAACTAAAACAATTACTTCTTAATTATCCAATTAACTCTCATTTTTATTCATTTGAATTTTTTCAACTACTATATTTAAATTAATAGATAATTGAATAATTTTTCCTATCATTTTTTATTTTTTTTAATCTTTTAACCTTTGACTTTTCTTGACTTTTCTCACCTAAGTTTAAAGAAAAAATAAAATAATTTTTTTTTTAATAAAAGAATTTATTTCTTTTATTGTATTATTTAATTTGTCAACCTTATTTTTCTCATCTTTATCCCCAAACATTTTTATCTATTTTTTTTTTATAATTAACTGCTATTTTATAATTAACAACTAGTTTTTATAATTAACGGCTAGTTTTTAATTTTCTAATATACTCTATTTCCCTCTTCTTTTCTATTGTGGCATAGCTTCAAATGATCATGATGATGGGTGGGAGGTCCACCTGAAATGCGTCAAACACTTTTAAATTTCTACACAGTGCAAATCCATAAGCTTGCACACAATGAGTGAACACTGTGGAAACATTCATGCACAAATTATTCACCTTTACGGAGAGGATTGTCTCAAGGAGACTCGGGTCTTTGAGAAGCTCATATTAAAATTGAAGAAAAGAATGGTGGATCTTACATTTCTTAAACGATGTAGAGTTTCTTCCATCTTACCATCCTTCACTCAAATCAAGCATCACCTCGAAAGGGATGGCCATCAACGAATCTTAGTCAAAACCAGACAAGCTATTCTTAGAGTCAAAATTCAATCCACCAGATCAAATTTAGCTCAACTCTCTTCGCAGGTTTTCTCTCTTCACCTTAAATTTGCTTCTATTGTCTTTGCAATTTAATTGATTTTAGGTCCCATTTTTTTGTTGAGTCCTTTTTTATTAAAATTTCTACATGTCAAAAACACAAATTCTCTAATCTTTACTGTAACTAATCCTCTATTTCTCTCTCCTCCCATTCGATGTCCACCCATTCTCATCCTTTTGGGCCTCTCTCCTTACAAACTCGCTCTCTCATTTTGGTGCCCTCTCTCATTCTGTTGAAATCTCTCACCCTGATTTCTCCCTCAGACAGAACTCCATTATACAAAACCTTATCCTCACCCTTTACAACCACTCCCCTAACCCCTCACAAGTCTATGGCCTTTCCAAAGTCCACCATCATCCATAAGTTCCTTCCCTCTCACCACCAAATCCCCCAACTCCCTAATTGAAATCCCTCTTCCTCTCGTTCTCCTTAGGTGCATAACTTAGCTCTCCCTCCAAAAAACTGTCACACTCTTGCTCATCGATTTTTCTCCACTCTTTGTGACTCCCCTTGTGACCTACTCCCCTCTTTCCCATTTGTCCACCACTTCAAATCCATTTCACAACCCATCTTCACCCAACACCTTCATTCCAAAGCCCTTTCGCGACCCTCATCTAGCCTTTGTTTCCACCTCAAAACCCTCTCCCCACTCCACTCTATCCCTTAACTCTACACGACCTTCTCCTCATCGGTCTCACACCACACTTCCATCCAAAGAATAAAATCCCCCTTTGAGCGATTCCACTCCCTCTACTCCTACCTCCATCCACATTACAATTCTTTGTCAATGTGATTCTAAATCAACCTCCAATCTTTTAGCTCCCTCTTCAAACTCCAACACCTATCCTCTTCTTTCTCCCTCCACTATCATCAACATTTCTTCTTTTAATTTAGATCATCCCCCCTATCTCTTCTTCAAAAAGGATTTAATTATGCAGTTGTTCCTCATTATATTCCAATTGAGGATATCATGTGCTTTATTGAATCTATTACTACCCATCTCCCATCCCATGAAGCTGAATAAATTTGGTAAGATTGCTCCCAAATATTAAAATCCGCCAAGCTTCCTAAATCCAGTCTTCCCAAAGAGGAACTCTTAGCTCTTAAAAGACTTAATTCCAACCTTGGCATATCATCGTAAAGGAAGCTAAAGGTAATGCAACTGTCATGATGAAGTCTTTGGATTATGAAACCAAATTACTAGATCTCCTCTCTTCATCTTCTTATAAACCTATTTCCTCCAATCCTATTACCAACATCACCAATCTAGTTTCTAAAGCTATTAATTCTTCTTCACTTAACCCCTTAATCAAGAAACACATTCTTCCCCACAATCCCCAACCCCCAAAAATTTATGGCCAGCATAAAATCCATAAGAAAGACATCCCTCTTCAACCCATTGTCAGCACCATCAGTTCCCTTACTTATTCCCTCTCATGTTTCCTTGTTGAGAAACTAAAACCCTTCATGGGGCAAAACCAATCTTTCATAAAGACTCTTCTGATTTTATTCACAAAACTCATGACCTACACCTTGATGATCATGATCTCATGGTAAGTTTTTATGTCGTTTTTCTCTTCACAAAATCTACTTCCCTGAAGCCCTCAACATCATTTCCCAATTTTTTGATAAGGAAAATCTTCATCTTATTGAAATTTGTCTCTCCTCTTGTTTTTCTGTCTCAAAGGTAAATTATATGAACAAACTGAAGGCACTGCCATGGGATCTTTTTTATCCCTATTGTTGCCAACATATTTATGCAACACTTTGAAACACTAGCCCTTAACTCTTTTTACCTCAAACCAAAATGTTGGTTTTGATTTGTGAATGATATTCTTTTTATTTGGTGACATGGACGCACCTCCCTTGAAAATTTTTATAATTGCTTAACTGGCATTTCACCTCACATTAAATTTACCATGGAAATACAACAAGATGACTCCATTCCCTTTCTTGATGTCTTGGTCACCCGACAACAAGATGACTCTCTCTCTTATCAAGTGTATCAGAAAAATACCCACACCAATTGCTACCTCTATTCCCACTCCCATCACCACCCTTCTCAAAAATCCGTTATCCTCAAAACTTTGATCACCAGAGCAGTTCGAATCTCTGACCCCCAACATTTTAATCAAGAAAGAGCGCACCTTACTAAATCCCTCATGACCAATGGGTACTAAAGATACCTCATTAACAAAACTTTTCAATAAGTCTTACATCCCAAACCCTCCCCCACCACCCCTTTCAATTCTCTATTTTCCCTATATTCATGGCATCACATATCGCATTTCTAAACTTTTAATTAAAAGGAACATCAAAACCATATAGTAAACCCCAGAAGACCCTTAATTAATTATTTAGGAGCGCTAAAGATAAATCCAACCCCTTCCTATCCCAATGTGTCTACCAAATTCCTTGTTCATTTAGGAAAACCTACATTGGATAAACAAGTAGATCCATTAAAACTTGTCTTAAAGAACACATCGTTGATACCCATCATAATCAAGTTAACAAATTTGTGATTGTTGAACACTCTTTCAAGTCTAAACATCACATTTTCTTCGATCAAACTAAAATCCTTACCTCCAATTCTCACTATTCATCAAGACTCATCATAGAAGCCATCAAAATTGAAAAACATCCTAACAACTTTCAAGAAGATAGCTATAATCTAAGTCAGTCTTGGAGACCTCTCATCCATCAACTTACTCACTATTGATACCTTACTCATTTATTCACTACTCTTTCTTTCTTACTTTTTTCACCCTAGGTTTTTATTATTTTTATTTTATTTTATTTATTCTTATATTAATTTATTTATTAATTTTAAGTTTTTTTTTAACAAAAACTTAAAAGGGAGTATATTAAAGAGGTTGTGCACAACCATTCAGTACAAAATTACAACATATATAAGATTCTAGAAGTAAGATAGAAGCATGAACAAAAAAGGCCATAAAGAGAGCCTTCTAAAGCCGCTAAAAGAGATGTTGTTCTGAATATTTACAGATGTAGTATAAATGCGGATAAATTATTGATTTAGTAGTATGCAAAAAAACATAAGCTAAGGGAAAATCATTTCAGTTTTCCTGGGAACCCCACAAGCTGGGTGACAGATTCTTCCTCCATTTTCTGTATGACTGCTCCTGGATTTTCTTGAGCATGGCTTCCCTGGTTCAGCTACAACAAATTCTAAAGGTCCTCTTGAATGTGGTCAATTTTGCCCATAATTTCTTTCAAATTCATCTCATTGTCCTCAATTCTTGAATCATGGCAACTAGTCTGGTAAGAAACATAACGACCATCCTCCACTAACTACTTGACTTCCTTAGCAGTCTCCCTATTGTCAGTAATTCCAATGGCCACAAATTGTGACATGCACTGGATGTTTATCTTCAAGTCATCGAACCCTTCTCTAATGCTTCGCTCAACAAGGTCAATTCTTTTTCATTCCATTCTTAGCAATGGAGGCATATTTTTACCGCAGTAACTTTTCTTGTAATTGAAATTGTGAATACTGCTGCAAGCGCAAACAAGAAAGGGTATAACTCGTTCAAGAGAAGCTCATGAACCTTGCAAAGAACCATTAGTTACGGCAGGGAGCCTATCCACACTTTCTCCCAGAAATAGTGACGAGAAGCGACTCCTTAGATCATCAGAGGACTGATACTTGTTGTTTATGATATCTGAGGAGGAAATGACATAGACTGGATGCATAGACTGCGTAATGCCCCTAGCCTCACTGAAATCAAAAAGTACAGAGGGTTGAGGGGAGCAAGGAACCAGAGACCAGATGCTCAACAAATCCGAGGACTGTGGAGAAAAAGGAAACTGGGGCAAGAGATCCACGAGTAAGATCCCTCCATCATAGAGCAAGGAGAACTGCACCTCGTCGACAGAGAGATCACTAACAGGCAAAAAGAAGAATGCCAAGAGCGAGGGATGAGAAAGGCAGTATAAGCCCTGAGGAGGAGGCATCGTACGAGCAAGGGTGTGGGCATAAGCGTGAGGACTGAACGTTCCTTTAAGGCTGGATGGGACTGCCTTAAATGGCGAGGGAGGCGAATAAAGGATGGGGCATGGAGGAAGCCACGTGCCCCTTTGCATAGTGAATGAGATGCCACTTACTAACAACACCATGACCATAACAAACCTTTGCTTAATATTTTTCCCAAGGCTTTATAAAGAGGATAGAGACCCTTGGGTTCAATTAGGGAATGGGTTTAGGCCTAACTTCTTCATTATTTAGAGAAATGAAACCTTGAGGGAGAGAGGCACCTGTATTTTCCAGAGCATCTGCCTGGGCATTATTCGCTCTTAAGATGTGGAAGTAGTCTATACTAGCTGGGAGTGGAAGCCGAGTGATCCTATTATACAACCTTCTGCATTTGATGGAGCATGTTGTGTAGCTAGATGTCATTTTGAGGATAACATGTCGCGAGTCTCTGAAGACTAGTAATCTAGAGATGTCTCTATTGTTTATAATTTCTAGTCCCTATAGAAGCGTCGTCCACTCAGCCTCATTGTTTGTCTTATGTCCCAATCCCCAAGTGAAGGTTTTTACCTTTTGTCCTCTAGGGTCAAGCATGATCCCCCCGCACCTACCTCCCCAATTTATTTATTTTATGTTATGAATGCTTACCTTTCTATCTTTTCTCAATTAACCCCCCATTTTAGGTTTTTAAGATTTCTTTCATTAAGTTAAGCTCTTAATTCCATCTTTTTACTCTACTTTCAAATTTGCTCCTTATATTTAATTAGTCTTTTATATTTATATTTTTTATTTTTAAAGTTCTAACTATATCTTAAACTAAAAGAATTAGTTATTGATTAACCAATTAACTCTCATTTTTACTCATTTGAATCTTTTCAACTACTATATTTAAATTAATAGACAATAGTATTTTAAAATTATTATAAAAATAGATAAAATTTCATTTTCCATGTTTGATTTTAAAAAATGATATAATATTATGTATAAATTAAAATAAAAACCATATATACATGCTATATTATACGAAAATATATTAATAAATTATTGATAAATAATTAATACATAAAATTAAGATAATTGATATTTTTTTTAAATTTTTTTTTAACCAATATGATACAAACAACTTTTCATTTTCATGTAACTTAAAAGTCAAAGACTCATCTTTGTGTTGAAGGTTTCTTTCAAAGATGAGCAACACTTTTATATGGATAAATAGACTCATCTTTGTGATGAAGATTTCTTTTAAAGATGAGCAACATTTTTATATGGATAAATCTTAATCATTCATAGGTGATAGTTAAATTTTACTTATAAAACAATTTGATAGTTATATGCAAAAATTTGATAGTTGCATCGAGAGAAGCGAGGTGCTCTCCAGGAGTATATGCTAGCGGACATAAATAAAAAAAATAAAAAATAGAAAATATAAATTACATATTGTCTTAAATAAAAAAATAAAAAATAAAAAATAAACTAGCATAAATCCATTTTAAACATAAGTCTATCAAGTACCTAAATGTACACCTCAAGAAATTAGATCTCTCTAATTCATATTTAAAATGAATCTATGCTAATTATATACAAAAGCAACTCTTTAAATAATTGTTAATTGAACTTTTATTTGATGATTATCTACAAAAAGCAACTCTTTAAATAATTATTAATTCAACATTTAATTAATTATAAATTATTAATTTTATTCAAACAATCATCTCTAGAATCGACCCCACTAAATACAATTATGTATTCCGTAGTCAATTATAAATTAGTTTCATTTTTGTTTTATTAAAATAATATTAAAAATTTGTTTTCTTAATAACATAACATTGAAAAAAAACACATAATTTTTATCATCTATTCCATTTATATTGTACAATAGTTATATAAAAATATCATTTATATTAACACTAATATACATTTGACATTGTGAGTGTTATAGATTGTAATTTAATAATATCAACGTCGAGTGATTGTTGTGATGAAAATTCAAGTTCAAATCCTTGTGCACATAGATATTTTAATGTTTAGTAATTGTTTAATAAGAAATATTAATATATTTATGATTTTTTTTATTAATAACTATTTTTAAAAGAATTTAATAAAAATCACATTAGATTTAAAATTAATATTTAAAAAATATATATTAATTTTTATTTCTATATAATAAAATTAAAAATACATTTTTAAGTTGTCCAATAAAAGTAGTGATTTTGGGAAACATTTTTATCTATGGTAAACTAGATTCAAAAGTGTGTTTATATCAACTTTTGAGAAAGACCTTTTTTACATATCTCAACATCATAGATCCATGTGAAAAGGGGATCTACCAAGCATCCAGAGGGATAAAATATTTTGAGATGCAAATCCTTTTTTAGAGTGATATCGACGAGCCAACCAAAAACCATGATAAATATAAAAAAATAACTGTAGATTTGTTGATAACGATTCCCTAGAGAATCGAGATGCCTTGCAAGTCCAAAAGAAGAGGTTTGCACGTTCGATGATTTCCATGTTCCCCTTCTTGCAGGTGCTCACATCTTTGCAAGTCTGCATCTTTGTTGATGTTCTTGTTCAGATCAAGTGTGTAATACAATGTTATGGTTTTAATTTATCTAATTTGTGTGTGTATATATATATAGGTCGTTCTAAATGTTTGAAATCTAATTTGAGTTGACATGTTATTTTTTATAATTTTTTTATATATTTTTTTGAAAATGACACTTGTAAGCTCTAGGTTGAGCACATACGAAGTATACCCCCCTTCCCTACCAAATTGTAGAATGAATGTGTCTCTTGGTGCAACAAGTAATAAACAACTCTAATGAAGACCTTCCATTTGAAGATGCATAAAAAAAGAGTGTTAAATATCCCAAATGAGCTAAATAGATGTCGTAACGGTTATGACTAACTGCCTACGACCTCATAACTAATGGAAGTCTTACTTCTGCATACAGTAACAAAAAGAAGTATCATGCTACATATAGACTTATATAGCACATCGCCGTCTCATGAAAGTCTCATGCTACTAAGTAGGTCTTACTTATGGATATAGTAACAAAATACAAAATTGATGGAAGTCTCATAACAAGTTATAGAACTTCATGAGAACTTTATACTCAAAACGAGAAATCTAACCATAAAAACTCATACTTTTGCATAAAATACACCAAAAACCAACCCCAGATCAAAAAGTGGTGCTACCGGTAGCACCGCTTTTTTTGTATTTAAAAATATAGACATGGACCAAAACAATGCTTATTGTTGTTCACAAAAAACTTAAAATCAAGCCTTGAATGGAAAACTAATGCTACTGGTAGCACACTTTTTCAAAAAATTACATTATTATATCATTGCATCATAATTTAAAATTGTTTTTATTAAATTTCTTAGTAACACTATATAAAACTAGCACTAAGTTAAACATAAATATTCAAAAAATTATTTCACCACTTTTACCATTTAAAATAAAAGAATTTATGATATTATACATTATAAAACCATATATTAAACCTTAAAACATAGAAGTTATGATATCTGGGCACACAAGAGAGGTTTATAGTATAGTACAAAATGAGAACTATATACAAAGAACAAAAACTCTAGCCATACACATTCATATTTTTGCATCAAAACACTATTTAAACAATCACAAAACGAACCATGGGTCGTATTGTTGAAATCAAAACCATAAATCGACCCCTAGATTGAAAAGTGGACCTCCAATAATTACTGCCATTTTTTTTCAAGATTAAAATTTTAAAAACAATAACTTAAAAAAATATAATTAAAAAAAAATTTAATTTGAAAATTCGAAAAAGCAAAATTTATTAAAAAAAATAAAAATCAACTTTAAAAAACTTCAAAAACTATTTACAAACTTTAAATTTTTTTTATAAAAATAAATAAAATATAAAATAACTGTAAAAAATAAATCAAAATGAAACACAAATTTAAAAACTTCAACCAACAAACTTAACATTTAAAAAAATTAAAAAACTTTGAACAAATTTGAAAAAAAAAATTAAAACCATTTCAAAATAAAATAAAAATTTTAAAAGAAAATTTAATTAAAAAAAAACTTTAAAAACAACAAAATTAAAAAAATTAAACAATTCTAACCTATTTTTAAATTTAAAAAAAAAAACTTCACTCACCCCATGCCTCCTCCCCCGTTTCCCACACAACCTCTCTTTTGGCCTTGGTCGATTCCCGGAATCGACATGCCGTTGCGAAGGGGTGGTGCATGGGAGTAAGATGGAGTAAACTTAAACCATCTATCTCCCACACATCATTCCTTTGCGGAGGCACGTCGATTATGAGAATCGACGTAGGTTGAAAGAGGGGTTGCATAGGCAAGCAATCACTTCTTCTAGCCTGTGTCGATTCCCGGAATCAACGGGCTGTTGTGAAGGGGTAGCACGTGGACAAAAGAGGGAGTGGACCAGGGAGCCACTCTTTCGGCTTGCGTCGACTCCTGGAATCAATGCGCCGCCATGAACAGGCACGCGTGGGCAAAAGAGGGAGTGGACCCACTCCATCTTTTACCCACACGTTGCCCCTTTACGAAGGCATGTTGATTCCGACAATTGACCAAAGCTGAAAGAGGGGTTGTCTGGGCAGCGGGCAAGGGGCGGGGAGGGGAAGGGAAGGAGAGGCAAGGGGGGAGGAGGATGAGGGAGGAGCGCAAGGAGGGTAGGGGAGGCAGGGGAGGAGGAGGACGGAGGAGGTGGGGGAGGGAGAGGGGAGGGGGAAGAGGGAAGGCATGAGAGGGGGATGAGGGGGGAGGTGTTGAGGTTTTTCATTTTTTTTTTGTTTTATATTTTATATTTTATTTTAATTTAATTTTAAATTACGTTTTTAAAATTAATTTTATTATTATTTTTTTTAAATTTAGTTTTTACATTTTAAATTTTTTTTTAATTTTTTTTTTTTTTTAAATTCTATACATAAAATAGCTTTAAAATAGGTTTAAAAAAAAGTTGNACTTATTTGTAAATAAAAATTATAGTTTTTTATGACCAAAAAATCTCAAAATCACAAAAAATAATTAGCCCAAAATGAAAAATGATACAACAATATAAACAATTTCTGAAACAAAATTAAAAACAACTACTAAAATTAACCCAAAAACAAAAAAAAATATCAAAATTTTATAAGTTATATAACTGATTTCATTTTTTTCCAAAGAAAAAATTCGTACATACAACAGATGGCACAAAAGTCCATTAATCACATAGCATCTCAACCTTATAACTGGTAAATACAATCAAAATAAAACCCATAAGGAGCTCCAAAAAAACAAGAAATATGTTCTAAGACATTTATAGCCATAGCAAAAAGACAGTTTTAAAACTGCACACAAACTGCTCACAAATTATGTTCCAAAGCATTAAACCATATCAAAAAACAATTTTACCTAAACTGCTCACAAACTGCTCACAAAATGCTCACATAAACATTAACAATCTTAACAATAAATGCTCATCAGTATCAGAAGCTGATTTATATAACTGATTTCATACTACAAGTATGAAACTGTAATAAAATAAATATATTCAAAATAAAACTATTCAAAATTGAAAAATACAAATATGATCATAGACTATATCAAATTCATATAAGATCGGTGAAATAAACTCAAAGCAAATCTATAAAGAAAAAAAGCGTTGATGTTTTTAGATAACTCCATGCTCTTCTTTTAATATATGATCCATTGTCCTTTATTAAATTGCAGACCATCCTTTGACATCTACTATGCTATTTCTTTCTCGATAAATATGTGTCAAGGTGAAGCTTTTCAAAAGTATACTTAATCTCCAAAGAGAAGTTAGGATATTTTTGGTTTTTAAAGGGCTAATTATTACAGTTAAGCGAATCTCTAAAGACCTCTAATATTCCTCTATCACTTTCTTAACAATCAAAATAAAAAGTTATATAGATAAAATAAATTTAATAAAAAAACATTACTTTTTAATAATAAACCATTTTAAAATAAAATAAAAATAAAAAATATATTTTTGTTAATAAATGATTAAAAAATTCAAATCTATAATTTATATAAATAGTAACAATTACTCTTAAAATAATAATAAAAATTACAATTCAATTAAAAAGTCAAAATGAATATATATTTGTCAATAAACAGTTAGAAAATTCAATTCTATGATATGGATGAATGGTTAGAAAATTCAAATATATATAAATTTCTAGCCATTCACCGACAAAAAGATATTCCAATTTTTGTATCATACAAATATTTTAAACTTGTCATTTGACTAACAGCAAAACTTTAAGATTCAAACTCCACCAGTTATATTCATTATCAATGTTGGGCTTCTCTCAAACAACACCATAAACAACTATAAAAAAGAACTGTAGCAATACAGTAAGCCAGCCACTGGACCAATACAGTAGAACCACCTTCTTCCCTGTGAAATGTTTCAAACCCATTACACTCACCGATAAGCTGTTTTAAACAACTAAGCTACATTCAAAATAACAGATTTCAGATTTTTCTAGAATGGCAGTCAATGAAGACAAACTCCATAATACAATTTCAATGTGCCAAGGTTCAAAATATTTCAAGAATTTGAAAGCTTTTTCTAATAAAAAATTCTGCCCAAGGACTCTCTCTTCTAAATTCCATATTGCAGTATCTCATAACCATAGTCTTTGGACTTTAATAGCGTTCATGCAATTGTTTTGTTGTCTTAAAAACTGAAAGCTAAAACTTACTGAAGAATTTGAAAGCATAAATCCGTTTTAACTTTTCAAGTGTCCTGATTAAACTTCAACACAGTGCTAAGAACTTTGCCTGTAATTATATGCCGTCATTTCATTTGTGGTCAGTTTCTACAGGTTGAGCAAGTTCCTTTTTCATCGGTAGATTCACTTTTTTTTAAACCAATTTGTAATAGAAACCATAATACTAATATAGATCTATTTTAAACCTGGATTTATTAAGTATTTAAAGAGATTTAATTTCTTGAGATATACATTTTTTACCATTTAAATCTTTCTAGCTACTTGATAAATCTAGATTTAAAATGAATTTATATTAATTTATTTATTTTTTATATTTTATTCAAATCAATATATAATTTATATTTTTCATTTTTATTTTTTAATATCTAATTTTTTATTTTTATAAACTAACATGACTAACCCATGCTTTGTTTTGTATATTAAATGTTCTTTACTATTTTTATTTTTGGATATTATTATTACATGTATTATTATTTCGATTTCGAATTATTATTTCGATTTCGATTGCTTTCCTATCTTCACTACAATCTTTGACATTCGATTCTTTATTTCTAGATATTCATAAAATTTTGGTTTTTAGATTGTTTATAGAGCTATCAAAATTTTAACATACAAATACGTGTCAAATGAAAATCCAATGAAAGGTGCTACCTCCTACCCATTATCCATTATGTGACCACTAAGTGACTTTATGTATGTAGCTCATTTTCTTTTTCTCTTATTCAATGACAGATGCATTATGTTACCATTGAGTGACTTTATGTACATATGTAGTCCATTTTCTTTGTATTCAAATAGTGATGGTTCAGAAAGGCAAAGCACTCATAATCAATTTTGACAAAGTGGCAAAAATGTAGGGGACTTTGTCTGAGCCACCACCAACTTCGATATGTTTGACTTGGAGCCATTCTTTATGTAGAGATGAAGACATAAAGTGGTCATACTTTTAAGAGTCCACCAAACCCAACAATAGAGGTGGTTGAAGCTTCCAGATAGAGTATCAGTTATTGAATTACTGATACAGGTACAGTTGAGTTGAAGGAGGATGGTCACCTGGAGTTACATTGGATCTTCCAGTCTAACAGAGTGAGTTTATTGCTAGATTTTTGCTAACTTGAAAAAAATCAATCAATAAAAATTGAAAGATCAATTAGATTGTTTTGTTATTGCTATTCAATTATGCCAAATTTCTTAAGTATTGATATTTCATATTTTACTTGCGAATCATGGATTGTTCTTAGTCATGTACCTATATCTCAGATATTACTTGTGAATCATGGATTGTTCTTGTAATTTGGAAATAATAATGGAGATTCATTTTGCTTCCGTCCATATCGATTCCGTATCTTTTCCATCTAGCATCATTAATTTTTCTCCCCTGCTCAAAGTTGTGGTTTCACTATGAACCATATAGCAGTTCATGGCTGTTTTCAGGCACAATTATTTGATTTTTCCAGCCATTTAATTGCCTTGAATGCTAAATACTTGTTCCCAACCACAGGTTTGAGCGGCAGTAAGTGCTCAAAACCATGAAGGGTGCGTTTGCAGGGATTCTGAGCTGCTTGTTATTTACAGTCCTTGGCCTGTTGTCAATTAGCCTGGTTGCTTGCCATCCCCATTGCAGAAAGCATGAGAGAAATGCTCTTTTAGCATTCAAAAACAGTTTAAACGATTCCATGAATTCTCTGTCTTCATGGGAAGGACAGGACTGCTGCCAATGGAACGGAATCGAATGTGATCATGTCACTGGATCGATAACCTGGCTGAATATGAGAGGAATGCAAATTCGAGCTCTGGCAGATTCCATACATCCATCGTTGTGGGAACTAAGAAACTTGAAGCACCTCGACCTCTGCTTGAATAATTTCTCAGGAGTTATCATCCCTGCAGAGCTCGGTTTGTTGGACAAATTAATATATTTGGACTTATCTTATTCTGGATTCGTCGGTCTCGTTCCATGGCAGCTGGGAAATTTGTCGAAGCTGGAACATCTCGGCCTTTCCCGTGATACTTTTACCATCTCTTCTGCAGGACCACGTGTATCAGACTTGTCATGGATTCAGAACTTATCAGCATTGAGGTATTTGTCTATCAATGGGGTCGATCTCAGGAGCTCGAGCGATACTTGGGCTGATAGTATTTCACAGCTTTCTGAGCTTCGTTATCTTGGCCTGTCAGGCTGTCGACTTAGAGGTCTTATTCCTATGTCGCTTCTGAATGTTACAGATCTCTTGCATCTTGATTTGAGTTACAATACATTTTCCTCCCAGCATATGCCTCCATGGTTATCAAATATGACATCTCTGGTGTCACTGAACCTCAGTGGATGTGCACTCAGAGGCCCTATTATAGAGGTTCCAAATCTTCAAGAACTTGTTCTGGATCGAAACTATTATCTGAGTATAAATACTTCGGCTTTTGCAAGCAAGAACTGGGCAAAGCTCAGGCGATTATCTCTTTCATCCTGCAATTTGGAAGGGTTAATTGCATGTTCTATTTCAAGATTCACTTTACTAGCCCATCTGGATCTCTCCAACAACCAGATCACAGGTGCCATCCCCAACTGTATTAGGAAGCTCCAGAGCTTGCAATTTCTAGATCTTTCATTCAATAACTTAACTGGCACGGTCCCAGATTCCCTCGGCAATCTCTCAAACATCATTCATCTTGATCTGAGGCACAACCAGCTGGAGGGCATCATTCCTGTCTCACTGTCTGGGCTTACTTCTCTGCAATACATTGGCCTCGGACACAATAAACTAATGGGTAGCATCCCAGAGGGATTTGGCCTTCTATCAGGGCTCGGCACTCTTGATGTTTCATTCAACAACTTCTCGGATACCATCTCAAAAACCTTGTTTCAGGGTCTCCGTTTTCTCAAGGTTCTGCACTTGTCTAACAGTGGTCTTACTGTAAATATGATGGATGTCACTCCACCCTTTAGCTTGGTACAGCTATCACTGAGCTCCTGTAACATGCAGGGGCCAATTCCACAGTGGCTTTCCACTCAATACAGGATCGTGTATCTGGACCTCTCAAACAACAGGCTGAATGGGAATATACCTAATTGGCTGTGGAGTCTTCCCAGCCTGGCTCAAGTGAACCTGTCCAGCAATAGTTTAGAAGGCAGTCTGCCATCTTATATACAGCTAAAAGCCCAGACAGGGCCCAGAGTTGCAGACTTGCATAGCAACCAGTTAGAAGGTCCTCTGCCTCTCAGTTTTGGATCAATGGAAGTTCTGGATCTCTCCAACAATCACTTCTGCGGCACCCTTTCTTCTCAGGTATTTGGAGATCATTGGGACATAAACTTCTTATCTTTATCAAACAACAATCTCAGTGGAGAACTACCAAAATCCCTTTCAGAAAGCAGATCTCTAGAGATTTTAGATCTGTCAAACAATAAAATATCAGGAGACCTTCATCAGCGCTTTGGTAACTGCTCTTCTCTGGTTGTCTTGAATATGGAAAACAATCTGCTGTCAGGTGAATTGCCACTTGAGTTGGGGAATATGCCTAACTTGCAAACTTTGCACATGAATAGTAACAGGCTTGTGGGTTTACTTCCTTCATCTCTACAGAATTGCAAGGCACTGGAGATCGTAGAGCTGGGTAGTAACAATATTTCTGGGAGTATTCCAAGATGGATTAAAAGTCTATCAAGGCTTCGTGTTCTTATTCTGAAAAATAACCATTTGCAGGGGAGCATTCCTAAAGAAATAAGCCTGGCCAAGAACATCCAAATTCTAGACCTATCTCACAACAATTTATCAGGCTTTATTCCTCATGAAATTGGGAATTTTTCTGGCATGGTGGATCAGTTGGAGCCAAAAGGACCATTTATCCTACGATATGTAATTGGTTTTGGAATGACTATGTCCCCCTACAAGGCTGATGCAGAGGATGGGCTTGGCTTATTCTATGGAGCCGATGTTGAAGTAATGAGCAAGGGACAGGACATGCATTTTGACCAAATTCCTTCCATTGTTACCAGCATAGATCTCTCAGATAACAACTTAGTAGGCCACATTCCATCAGAATTAGGTTACCTGACAGGTTTAGTGACTCTGAACCTCTCCAGGAACAATCTAAATGGCTCCATTCCTGGAACACTAGGAAACATTAGGCAGCTGGAATCCCTGGATCTTTCATCGAACTGGATATCTGGAGAAATACCAACACAGCTTGTGGGTATAGACTTTCTTCAGGATTTGAATTTAAGCAATAACAGACTATCTGGAATGGTTCCACTGGGCAGACACTTTGATACCTTCGATGCAACTTCTTTCTTGGGAAATCCTGGTCTTTGTGGGATTCTTCTTAATAAAAGTTGTGGGGATCTCCATAATTCTCCCGCTTCTCCCGTTCTTGCCAGTGAAGAAGGGGTGGATATGGGCGATCTGTGGTGGGAGATAGGAGTAGGATTGAGCTATGGATTCGGATTTTCATGTGTAATAACTCTATTAGTTGTTTGCAAGGGATGGAGGGGTAGAGTCTTTGAACTTTTTGACAAGGTTATCATTGCATTGGATCAATGGATAGGAATTGGTCGGTGAAGCCAATGATGAATTTTTAAGGATTCGTTCCCGTTCTTGAGATGGCACACTATGGAAAACATACTTTTGGATTGGTATATGTAAAATATAGAGCATTGGATTGACAGATTTTCCATTACAATGAGTTAGCATTGTAGATCATAGAGATAACTGCCACCATTCAGAAATATCCCAGAACCCAGAAAGCCTTCAGTGTGCTCGACATATCCCCGGATCAGTCTCCTGTAACTACTGTACCCTCGCAGATGGGCACACTCGTGGTTACTGTGCACCAATGGAACTACGTTCCAAGTGAGAGAAGGCAAGCAATTTGTATTTTCAAAAGTTATAAATTTAAAATTAAATTGGAAAGAGCGGTAAGATCGGCCCTTAAATTTGGTTAAGGGTTGCGAAACTATGATTGTAAGAATTATTTTTTGGTATAAAGTCTCTAATTTAAATGCAAATGGCTACTTGAGTTTGTGAAATAATGAGATCCTTAAGGATAAGTCCAAATGTTCAATGACATTTTCATTGGGTAGTTTTTTAAATTAAACTAGTAAAAATGAGGTTATTATGATTACTTTGGAAATAATTACTTGAGTTTGTAAGATAATTGGATTATTTAGAATCAAAGGATTAAATTTTTTAAAGTGTAAACTTTATTTTAAAGTGAAAATGTGTAGTCTAATTTTATGGTTTTAGTTTATCTAATTTATGTTGTTCTATATATATGTAATTCTAAAAAATTTAAATTTAATTTAATATTTTATTATTTTTGTTAAAAGACATATCAACTCTAAGATAAGATGAGCACAGAAGGAATTACACATCTTTCCTCTACTCTGCTATAAAATGCACCTCTTTCCTGAAATAAAACAAATGGTTATCTTTAGATGGTAATGAAAACGACTCATGCTTTAAGTGGCCCATTAGTGTTTGTGGATACCAATTTTTAATATATATTATGCTTTGAAGTTTTAGTGAGTATAGTGGATTTAGATTTTGTTTCTTCCAAGTTGAAGTGACATAAAGTTGTGACATATACATCCATTATGTTTTTAGTAATAAATGTAAAAATGCTTTGCAAATCAACTATAATTAAAAAAGAAAGATAAGCTTACAAATAGAAACAAATATATTTATATATATACATACATACATATATATA
>LPNX010240947.1:0-143561 GCA_001517045.1 Pseudotsuga menziesii
TTGGAAAATCAATTGTATGGTGCACAAGTATATATGGAGGCTTACTCACACACACAAAAATATGATTGGTTATCTTAAGACCTCAAACACATCCTAAACAGTTGACCTCTTTATTTTAGGGATTTATTAATATTATTATTTTTAAATAAATATAAAAAATCAACATTAAAAAATATGGAAAAATAGTGGCGTACAAGAAACAAATGTTATGTACAAGTGTACATTTTTTTCAAGAGATTCCATCATTTTGATACTAAACCACATCGTTAACATGAAGATATGAATAATGTTTTAGAGGAAAATAATGTATTAATGCTAGAAGAAAGTGAAATTCTCTTATTTATACCAATTAGATTTCCTATGTTTCATATTTTACACTATTATAATAGGGTGTGCATGTACCTCTAACATTTCTCCTCTTCAATATATTGTTGCTTTATCAAATTTCCATTGCAGCTAATGAGTCATTTGAGGGAATCATTAGCTTGCACTATCCCTTTAAACTTTTATAATTTTATAACTAGTTTCACACCTTGTGCTTCCAATATCTTATGGGACTTTTACTCATCCATCTCATGAGATTTTTACTCGTCCTACATCCATTTGTGCTGGAATTTCTATCGGCATGCCTTTCACCTAGGTATTGAACAAGTTAAATTTCTCCATTAAGATGTTTATTTTTTACAGGAATTCTCAGCGATAGATATTTTTAGCGTATAATTGGTTTGTATCATATGTATTGATTGTGCATACATTATTGTGGATTTTGTGTAAGAAATTCTTTTGGTTTCCTATTCCCATGGAGTAGTTAGAATCTTATCTCTAACAACTGGCTATATTATTGTAGGAACTTGCTATCCTTTAGGATAGTGTGTCCTCTTTTGTTAAATTGGTTTGCATGATGTATATCTATATAATCTTATGTGTTTGTTAATGAAAGATAGTCATATATTTCCTTTCACAAATTGTGAGTTCATCTATGGGTTTTCAAAAATTTCCTTTCCTTTACATCAATGACAAAAAGAAATGTTGTTTTCAAGTGGACATAGGGTAATTGTCATGATTTCAATTATTTGAAACAAAAGTTGTGTTATGCATCTATACTTGTTTTTCCTGATCTCTCACAACGATTAGAAATTGAGATTGTTTCTTCACAATTTGTAGTTGGATCAATTTTGATGAAAAATGGTTATCCAACAACCTATAATTTACACACTTTGTCAAAATCCAAATAAAACTAATCCATTTATGATAAATTTTTGTATGGATTAATTGAAGCTATCAAATACTAGAGACATTATCTCATGGGAAAAGAAACATTTGTGCATATTGATCATGTACCTTAAAATTTATTGAATTCCCCAAAAAATTGAAGAAGCTCGGCATATGAAGAGCACATTTTATTTGCAGCTATGTCATTTGGTTATCAAGTACAAGAAGGGAATCACAAATTTGATGGTTGACTATTTGATCCAACCGCCTCCCTTTCATTTCTTAATTGTTGTCACCACTTCACATATGATATTTAATACGTAGGATTCATAGTATCCAGATGATTTTGATTTTGGGAACATTTACTAGAGTCTACGACATTCAACCTCATAAAATATAGTTATGTTGTAATATTTTCATATCAAAGAAGGATTATTGTACAATTTTGAAAATTTATTTGTACCTCATGATCACCTATCCTATTTAATGAAATAGGGATAATATTCCTTCTATGGTGGCCACTTTGGCAAGAAAAATACGCTTCATCATCTTTATCATTTTTCCTATTGGAATCACAAGAAACCAAATGCTTTTCATTTTATGAGGTGGTGTGCAGTTTGTTGTCGCTCAAAACCAACTAATAGAAATCATGGTTTGAGTTTCTCCTACACATTCATACCCATACTTTAGAAATAGTTTCCATGGAACTTTTTAGTATATTTCCTATCACTTTTCATTTCCATGATTGCATTTTTGTGTTTGTTGATAGACTAAATAAAATGGATAAGTTTATTCCTTGTCGTAAAACTAGTTCTACTATTTACTTAGCCTGTATATTCTTTTAATTTGTTGGGTGATCCATTTTTCTTCCCAAAAGTATTATGTCTAATCACGACTCATCTTTTGTGAGCTATTTTGGGCATTCTTTTTGAAAATCATTAGGAGCTACTCTTAATTTTTCCACTACTTTCATCCATAGACTAATGGTCAAACTGAAGTGGTCAACCATATGTTAGTGCAATCTTTTCATTTATCATCATACAACTCTATCCAAGTTGGATTTGAGTCTTAGCCACATTGAGCATGCATATAGCTGAATAGTTCACTCCTCCATCATTCACTCTCTCTTTGAGGTCTATCTTGGGTTTCAACATTTAGATCCATATTATATTCACTTATCTTCATATTTTCTAGCTACATCACATGTTCAAAAGGAGAAATATAAGGCACAAACTTGTGTTCATCATTTACATCCTTTACAACACAAATTAATTGATATTTTTCTGAAGGCTCAAGCAAATAAGAAACAAGTCATGGATCAACATCATGTGTACCACACCATTTTCAAGTTGGTGACAAAGTGTGGTTGCATTTGTATAAAATTTGGTTTAAAAAAAAACAATACAACAAATTCAAACCCATTTTATATGGACCTTGTTTTTATACAAGACCAAATTCTAGATTAGGCTCAATGATTTTCTCAGCACCAAATGCAACAACATTTTACCTCCCTCTTAAAAGGATTGGATGTAAATTCTTATATTGTTGGGAGGAATGATAAGGAATCTTAGTGATAGATATTTTTAGCATATGATAGGTTTTTCTCATATGGAATATTTGTCTCCTATTATTTATTATTGTGTGTTAGAAATAATAACTCACAAAAACAAGCCCATAAGAGGAACAAGTATTTTTACCATGGAAACCCTATATAGGGAAAACCAATACCAATTAGATAAATTTTAGTATTGGCCACTCTTTCCAAGACACTTTAGGTGTCTTAAATGGAGTTACTCATTCCTTTAAATAGGCTTCATCACATGATGATACCATTAGAAAATACTATGGGTTACCAAATACCATGGGCATGTAAACCACCAATGGTAAACCCATTATTGACCGATTCAAGTTTATATTTAATCACTTTATAATTGATTCAATATTAACCACATATTAACCTAATATTCCCCCCTATAAAATTGACTTAGGATAATCACCAACCTCCCTCAAACTTTTTAAATAAGTTTTTGGAATAACAACATGCCCCCCCCCTATTTAGTCTACCTAAATATACATCTAGATCTTGCTTAGGTGACCCACCAAGCCACAAGTATGCATGGCTAAATATCTATTACAACCATATTCCCAATTACACTGTGATTAAATCCATGTCTTAAAATAAATTCTTACAATATAGCGATACAACTACTTCCTCTATCTTTTGTGTGCTTCTTATGTTAATGCTTCACATAGATCCATGCCATGCATTTTTTTAATGTTCCATTATGACTAAATTTCATTTCCCATCTTGAGAGTTCATCCCAAATTCTCTCTCAATGGATCCAAGCATTGTATCACTCTTTGACAAGATTTGATATCACACATTATAAATAATAATGCACAAAAACAACAATAGAAGAAGAACACGTATTTTTAACCTGGAAATCCCAAATATAGAAAACCATCATCAATTATATATCTGTCCAACATCGGCCACTCTGTCCAACATTGGCCACTTTAGGCATCTTACAATATATTTACTCAATCTTTTAAATATGATTCATTACATTATAATACTATTGGAAAATATCACGGGCCTGTAAACTACCAATGGTAAACCCATTATTGACCAACTCATGGTTATATTTAATCACCTTATAACTAAGTCAAGACTAACCTAACATCGTGTACACATTATTGTTTGTTGTGTGTGATGAATCCTTTTGGTTTCTTATTCTCATAGATTAGTTGGAATCTTATCTCTAGCAACTAGATCTATTATTGTAAGTAGTTTTCATTCTTTAAGACCTTTCCTCCTACATTGATAAATTTATTTTCTTGATGTGCAAATATATTATATATTTTTTTGGTTAATGAAATATAGTATTATATTTCCTTACACACAACTTGTGTCGAACTCTACTCATGATGTGGGATCTCCTACATCATTTTTTTTACAATTGAAAAAGTATACCTCTAACTTGTTTGAGACTTGTTGTTTATCATTGTCAAAAGGATTTTATCATTACTCTCTTGCACCACACTTTCAAATGCCATTGACTTTCCCTTCTAGTACCACTACACCCACATGTCTTATTTTCTTTTCTATTATTGCTTCTATCATCCATACATATACCACCATTACATCTACTACTATTAACTCTACGTACAATGTGTATACAATATGGATTCCATTCGGACTTGTTGTTTATCATTGCCAAAAGGATTTTATCATTACTCACTTGCACCACACTTTCAAAATGCCATTGACTTTCCCTTCTAGTACTACTACACCCACATGTCTTATTTTCTTTTCTATTATTGCTTCTATCATCCATACATATACCACCATTACATCTACTACTATTACCTCTACGTACAATGTGTCTACTATATGGATTCCATTAGTTATTCATCTATCATCGTTCCATAGATACCATTTTGGCCTCGAACTAGAAGGTTCAACCAATGGTTCTTCGTCTTGGATAAGATGGACAACAATCTCCAACATTGCCACAAATTTTGTGTTAAATCAAACTTATGAATTTATCTTTTTACATAGATGTATTTCATTGTAGGATTTAAAAATTTTCATTATTTTATATCTTGTAACTTTTACATACCTACATCGTGGGAAGTATTGGGTCAAGAATGAGGATATCGCCTAAAGATTAGTTGCATTCGGAATAAGATTTTGTTATATTAAATTATAATTCTATTTTTTAAGTTTCTCGGTATGTAAAAGTGTGGAAAATAACTTATCAATGTTGTTTCATATCTAGCCTCTATAAATGTGCAACAATCCTCAACACAGGAAACCTAAAGCTTCCTTGATTCTAAACAAGAGAACGATGACATTTGAAAATGCCTCTCGTAGTGGGAAGGATGGTGTGGGTCAATGATTGTCCCTATTTGTTATTAAACACCATGTGGATATTGCACTATGGAAAAAAGTTGTCATTGGGTTTGAGTTTTCTATTTCGTATTTATCACTTTTTTCCATTTTGTACTTTGGGGTTGAGTTTTCCATTTCGTATTTATCACTTTTTTCCATTTTGTACTTCAACATGATGTTACATTTTGTAATGAATATTGGACTTTGTTGGAATATATACATACTTCAAAGATGTTTTGGAATGAAATATTGATTTACATGATGTCACATTTTGTAATGAATATTGGACTTTGTTGGAATATATACATACTCCAAAGATGTTTTGGAATGAAATATTGATTTATGTTTTCATACTTATGGTTCATTTTCATGTTTATGGTTAATTTATATGGTTTTGATGTTTTTTTTCAATCTTCATATAACTTCAAATTATATGATGTATAAGAGGTTATGAAGATAACTAGCACTTTTTGGAAAGGGAGAGTGTGAAAAATGTTGTTCATACCCTCAATCAAGGTAATTTTAAGTGTTTGATTGGTCTACTAAGACCTTGAATGAGCACTTAAATAATCCCTTGATCTTGAAGGTTATTGACACGTGCAACAAACCCTTAATCAAGATAGAGAACTTGGTTGAGGTAATTTTTATGGATCATTTTTTGATGACAAATACATTCAACAATCAACATAAAGATTTTTTTTGTGTATTTTTAATATAGAATTCATAATACACTTGTAAATAATTTTTATTTTACCTTGTTAGATAAAATCGCTTATATGGGATTTTTCACAATTCAAGCATTTTGACTCAAGTGATATTTTTTTTCACAAAAGCGTTTACTTTTTATACTATCAAAAAAAGGCCATGATTGAATTGGACAACCTGTGATTACAATCTAGCTCTTTTTAATTTGAATGTGATAGATAACAGAGTTATGATATATACACAAAATTCCAATTTAAAAAAAGTTAGAGTCATCCATGATTCTGCTAGTTCTATAATTTCTGCAAGTATATAAGTGAAGAAATTGACCTAAAGGTTAAAAGAGAATTGCATTTCAAGAGAAAAAATTATTAAGCAAGAATTCATTGTGGTTTATTAGAGACATCCGATTCCTTATATGAACTAGGGATGCCATGAGGAGAAGAGTCTTCCCTGATCCCAATCTTTTCATTCTCCTCTATATCATTAGATAATTCTAGGGTTGTCAACTGCTTTTCCCAATCCATGCTAGAATTTTGCTCTTGTTTTACACCATCAATTGCCTCCTAGATCTGATTTATTTTTTCTTTGTTATATGTAGCTTTCCCTTTAAAAAATTGTGTCTCCACTTTGTCCATGATCAATTTATATCTCATGATTTTCATTTGAGCCTGGAGGAGATCAAATTTTCTCTTGGAAATTAGCTAGTCATGAGCATATCTACTCTCCCACTATTTTTCCAAATTTATAAATTCGGATACTCTTGGTTCACTATATTTTTCAATCCATCCTAGGATTTCTTGTCCTTGTGTTCACTGGAATCAAGGTTTCTTGGAGGAGATGTCATTTTAAAATGGGTGTAGCATAAGACAGTCAAAACAACATGGTTTAAACACACTAGAGATAGGACTACCAAACTACTTTATTTCCACAAATCAACAACACAAGGAATTGATATAATTCTAACACTTATTCTACTTGTACAAAGGGTATTATAAATCAATTTTACCTTGTCTATTTTCTCCAAATCGAAATTAATTGAGGTGTGAAGAATATCTAGTTTGAAATTAATATGAATGATATCATTATGATTATACAACCTAATTTTAAGTATTACCTTCATCCTGGTCAACCTATGATGTCTCATCATCATTTTTTCATCTCTTTTCTCCTAGGCCTTGAGTCATTGAAACTTTCTCCCAAGACCACAAGACCAAAAATTATGCCAGGAAAAAGGAAGGGGTACTTCTTCAGGAATGCAATAGCTCCTACCACATTCAAATATTCCTTCTATGCAACACATATTCCTAATCACCCGTTGGTTCAAATTCTTACTTGTAAACTGATAAGAATGCAACACTTCAGGATACACATACCATCAACGAGAGTTAACTACACATTTGTTCAAGATTATGCTCCAATTCTCACCACTAAATTTATCCAATTGCAATAATTTGATGAATAGACTTCTCCAAGGAATATGAATCTTACATCGTCACTAGCTTCCCACTGATTAAAATTACATGAGACAAACCGACGCTACTTTTTTATAAAAACTAACTAGAGGAAGAAAATCTGAGAACAAGTATAAAATACAAGATCACTCCATGCATAACCTCACTAAAGGAAAGATATATTCATACCAAAGGAATGATTGTGAACCTTGAATTCTAGTGTGCAAGGCGTATTGTGTGGGATGCATTCCTTGTGTCGATATGAATAACATTAAAACCCATGGTTATTTCCAATATATTCCTAATATTTATCATCCACTTTTCTATCCCGTCACACTCACTGGGATCATTGCATTGATGTTTGCAATTCCTTTGTTCCATTATGTATAAATCACAATTAGGGTATGATGGTTTTAAAGTTAAGTGCACCATTTATTCTTATGATCCCCTTTGGAAAGTTATAGGCCTTGTTTTCTTGAAAATCAAACTCCTTATTAAGGGCTCTTAAAACTTGGAAAAATATAAAATCCTAAAAATTATTGATTTCTTGATGAATTCTCTAAAAAAATATTGCCAAAATAATGCCTTTTGGGTTAGTTTGTGAGACGAAATGTCTAATTATGACTGTGGAATCCCTTATAACAATTAATGATTGGGTTTCCAATATTTTGGTTGATTCAAACCCTGCCATAGGGTCAATGCTTTTGCTTGATTATTTTTCATTATTCCCAAACCCCAAGAATTTATTTTTTCTCAATATTTCCTCCAAGGTCAAAGAACAAACCTCTTGCACTTGCCAACCCAGACAAGAAAAGGAATCATACCACTAAGCCAAATACTTTCAGTTGTTTTTTTCACTCAAGCATATATTACTATTATCAATAGTGTGTAGGTTTATATTTTCTTTCTTGATAATTTGTGAAATAACTTTATTTCCATATATTTTCATGGTGGGTTATAAGGAATTTATTTATGGATATTTAAAATAGGATTATTGATAGAATACCCAAACCTTTACATTTTATCTTTTAAAATGGAAAAGTTGTATTTGTAAATTTCTCTTATTTTTTAAATAATAATTGGATTATCTCTATTACTGTAGTTTTTCTTACACCCACACACATATCATCCAAACCCATGCAAATCCCATATATCAACCTTAAAAAAGGAATTTAACATTGTTAATATATTGAGTGGTCCTTGGATTCTCTACGTATAATATAAATAATATTATTGATAATGATGTGGAGCGTTCATTATTATATATCAATATTGTGTTAACTTTTTTTTTAATTTATGGTGATTTAATATTATATATCTGCATAACCCTCCCCCTCCCCTGCACACACTATATCTGGGGGAGGGGAAAAACAATAGTGAAGGTATTATATCTACTTTTATTCATGAAGGCATTTATCTTATTTTAATTGTCATTAAATTCTTGATTGAGGTTTATAAAAATCCTTGATCAAGCTAAATTACTCAACTAAGGGTTTAAAATCCATAAATCTAGCCCCCTTGTTGCAAGATTATCCATAGCTTCACTTCTAGGGGGTGACACCCCTTCATCTCTATCATATTAGGTGGTGGATTTGATGTCAATGGTTTCATTTGTGAATCCTCTATTCAATTGTATATATCATTTTTACACTTTCAATTTCATGTCATGTTTTTAATTTATGTTCTATCAAAACTTATAGATAGAAAAATCCACAATTCCAAAGGGCCTCAAAGAAAAATCAATAACATAAAAACTACACGAACAAAAAATTCTAAAAGATATGGGAACAAAAAGGTCTATAAAATGTGATTCAAATATTAATTGACCTCAACTTAGAAAATAATAAAACATATATTTTTTCAAAAAAAACAGTGGAATGTGTTGTTTTTTTGCGTAGATTGTGCTCGTATATTTTGTTTGTGGAAATCATACATTGGACATTGAATGAGTTGACGAGAACATAATTTGATTGTTAACATTTTCAAAAAAAAAAAGTGAAAGGAAATTTATTTAATTAAATGAAAATTTGACACAGTAAATTTCATTAATATCTTTTGAAAAATATCATTATAAAGACTATACAATTCCTTACAAATTTTTATTTTACTACACATCAAAATACATAAGGCGTATTGACCTATAATCTATGGACATTTAGTGCACTCACTTCACTGTCCTAGATGCTATACAAAATAAAAGTTTGGTCTATCTTCTGAATCTTATATAGAGAGATCTATTCTTTGGGATGGATTTGAGTTGCATTATAATACTACACGGCCAATTGCAAATTTTTTTAATTGTGTTCTCAATTGGAATGTAAGGATTCTGATATGCTGACCCACTACCCATTATTGTTTAGTGTAACCTACACACGATATAACCAACTACTATGTACTAAGGTTTTCACGTATTAACCACAAATGTGAGAAGGAATGGTTGTGGATGTTTGCAATAACACACAAATAATGGCTCAAAAATGTATATACTCTTCACAATGAGTATCATCAACTCATTGGTAGTCTGATACTCTTCACATTGGCATCTAATAGCATGATTATACTCTCATTCACTCAACAACAATCTAATGAGCATGTAGTATATGAATCTCACTATGTGGAAAAATTGAACTAACTTACAAATACAAGGATAAAAAGGATAGTTATTCAACCATATGTATATTCGAGAAATAATTTTGCATATATTCAAGCAATATTCCATCATTCTTCATCATTGCATGAATTCAACCATGTGGCAATTCAATATTTATATACCAACATCTTGATAAGAAATATGATATGAACAATACCCAAGACACCAAAACACTTATTTCATATGTCAATGGGAATAAATTACATAACTCAATTCCATCTCATCAATCCATGGTCAACCCAAATGGTCCAAAGCATATGATAAAAAATTACTAATGGAAAGGAAACAATAGTCTCTTGTTTGTTCATTGGAAGCAAACTTTACCACTTACTTTCCTATCCAACATGATACCCATGCACAACTATCACTCCCATTCTTAGCAAGAAAGGTAAATTCCCAACAATAATAAAAAAGCTCCAAAAATTGATAGAAATTCCCTAGGCAATGAGAGAATGAACGAGACAATACAAAAATGCCCCAAACAATGAAAATTCACTCCAAGAAATGAGAGAAATTCCTTAGGCGGCTAAAGAAAGATTAAGGCAATAAAAAAATGCCTCATGCAATAAAAGAATAACCCGTGCAATGAGAAAAACATCCTGAGAAATATAAATTCCAAGCAATTAGTGAAAATGCTATAACAATAAAATTACACTAAAGCATGAGGGAAACTCACTCACTAATTAATAAATCTAAAAAAAATTGAAAACTCCCTACAAGATTCGAACAACTCTGAAATGGAAACTAGTGATCTCTAGGACTGAATGGGCATGTGACAGAGGGTGTTAACTAGATTTTGGACCTTCCATTAGACAGGTAATCCCAAGAAACATAATAAACCTATCAATCTAACTATAAATCCCACTCAAAACACCCTCATATTTTATTGGAAGCCATTAATAATGTAAAGGAAATATGTAATACACATAGTAAACAAGTTAATATAGTGAAAAAACAACATAGAAACATTGCAAAATTAAACATTATTTACCCTAGAAAACCAAACATGAAAACAAACATTCAAATGCTAGTTCTGTCTATTTGGACATTCTCTCATTTCAATGCCTCTTATGGATCCTTAGTTTCCTCGATGTATTATCTTCTCTATGACCAAAATATACCCTTTGAGGATCAAAATACAATGATATATAAGACAATTTGGGGGAAATGGAGAGGCTAACAGACTGACCTTTAAGTTCCCATATTTCTAGTTTTTTCTCTCCTGTTTTATTTTTCTAGTTTAATTAATTCATTGTTTTTTCTCCTTTGCCTTATTCTATGTTGCATTATCATGTCTTTTATTTCTTATTTGTCCTTTAAGTAATTGTTGAATTACATTGTAGATATTGAATCATATGGCTTTTTATTTATTTATATATGTTTTTTTCACACACCCCTTAATTAAGAAGCTTATTGGCCTCCATAATATTAGAGGTCCAAAATCTAGATCAATGTGCTTTCTATCTACTTCTATGGAACATGGCGTTGACTCTAGCAACTGGATATAGCTCTAACTTGGGATATGGATCTCATTCATGGATACAACTAAGGCCTTTTTCTCTATATATGGATATGGATCTTATTCAGGCTCACTTGTTCCCATAGTGAAAACATATACTCACTTATTCCACTCTAAACAATCTCTAGATCCAAACTCCCATCCTTCACATGCAAGTCTCTTTCATTCTCTAGCTCTGAAGATGGTCCATCTTGAAAATCAATGAAGCCAAGTCAAATTTTCATCATCTTATTATGTGAGATCTAATTCAAATTCTCATCATCTTGTTTTGTGAGATCCTAGTGAGAATATTCCCTCATGCAAAAAATCCATAAGAGGATGTGTGGGATACCTTCTTCTACTATGATCAATAACTTCCTAGTATGGAAACAACTCTCTATTGTTTGCATGTCCTTACCAACACTCTGTCTCTTTGGATATTTCAATTGGATGACACTATTTACCTACAACCACCACATTCAATGGATCCTCCAACATTCAGTTTTCTTTTCCAGACATCATAGAGTTCCAAGAAACCCCCAAGTTCATTGACCTTTGTGGACCAATTGTTAACACATATCTAATAATGGATTTTTAATTCCAATATCAAAATAAAAAATTGGATTATGGTTTCCATTGGTGTTGGCCTAAACCTATTGTCCACATTATTGGTATCATAAACCTTCTTTGTTGTTATAAGTTATAACTCCATGGATAGCTTCTTATCCTTGCGATATATATGTAGGAATCTCCTCAACCCCTTTCCTCTTCACTCTCCATACACTTGTCTTGGTTTCGGGATGGCTTAGGTGAGGCTCTAGATGAAATCTCCAAAATTTTCCTTCCCAATGTCTACTCAACTTACAATGGCGGAAAAAGTTCTTGGTGCTAGATGGGATACTTGACATTCTTGTTTTCTTTGTGAGCCTCTAGGTTTGTTGTTATTTTTTAGAATCCTTCTTGTCAATATTTGTCTGAAATAAATATGGCTTGTGGCACGTGTATTTCTTCTCCCAAAAATATGCAACACAATAGCCTTTGTTCCCACGAAATGAGCATGCCTCTGAGTACCAACACCTATAAACTCTATGACCTTTCTTATTATAGGAATGACAAACAATGTAGGTCTTTCTTGAAGAATAAATTTTTTTTCCTCTTTTTTGTTATGGTTGATTTGCATGCTACCTCCTCAAATTGTTGGAGCAGGATGAATATTGGAACTCTTTTGTTTTTCTCCCTTCTACAATATGCCAAAATAATTATGAATTAGAGGTGTGTATCCCTTTTCGTTCACTTATATACTTTCTTTTAACAAACATGCCCATTTTTCCTTGTCATTTTCCTTAACAAAAGTGGCCTTGGTTTTCGTGGCTTTTTCCTCTTTTCCATCATAACCCAAGACTCCATGCTTGTTCCTCTATACATCTACAATAGGGCATATGATGACTTGTATTCTCTTGCCTATCCTTTGTCAATCATAGCTCATCTTCCTTAGTATCTTGGAACCAATACCTCTTATATGATTTTTTTTTTAAATGAGAAGGTTATTGAGAAAAATTTGGACACAATTAAATTACCATGTTGGTCTCAGTCATGGTGTTGTATTTGGCAATGGAAATGGAAGGTGGTATTTCTTATTGATTCTCTTGAACAATTATGTGTAGCTTCACCAATTATTCATCCTTCTCTTGCAACTTTTCTTAATTAAGTATTCATCTAAGCGTATCATCCTCCCAACTATCCATTCAGATGACCTTCTCTCCCAATTGCGTCAACTAAAATTTACACGTGTCCCACTCTTCCATGACAGTAACAAGAGATTATTTACAGTCATCAAACCTATTATTTATCAATGGAAACTATTTAATATAAACCACAAGATTTTTTTCCAACTCTTCCATCCTTCATTTATACATTTGAACGTACTCTTTCAAGTGCTTATTCTCTCCTTGAACATGAACATTGTTAGCATGCAATATTTATTCCAACCTTCCTCAATTTTCTTTACACATGCTATATATGTAAATTTTTATACAAGTTCTAGCATTCACATCACAGTTAAGGATGCAACTGCTCTAATTCCATATGAACTAGATTCCAAGGGCTTATAGTCCACTCCCTTAACCAACATGGATATTATGCAAATTAAATGTATGGTTTATGTCTGTAATGTTATATAGAGAGTTCTATTCCTAAGGATGGATTTGAGGCTTATTATAATAGTAGAAGGACAAGTGAAATTTTTTCTTGTTTGTGTTCTCTAATAGGTATGTAATGCCATTGTTGTTTCACGTAACCTATGCATAACACAACCAACTATTGTATACTAAAATTTTCACCAATGGACTACAAACATGAGATGGAATGGTTGTGGTGGTTACACCAACACACCAAGAATAACTTAATAATATATGTACATTGTCGTCATTTGTTTAGTAGTCCAATGATCTCCCCATAGGAATATAACTACATGTGTATGCTCTCATTCACTCAACAACAATATAATGAGCATTTACTCTATGAATATCATTGCATGGAAAACTTTAACCAATTGAAAAATACAAGGATCAAAGGGAAAATTAATCAACCATCCATACATTAAAGAAATACTTTGCATATATTCAAGAAATATGCTAGCTTTCTGCTTCATTGCTTGACTTTAACCATGTGACAATTCAACATTTATATCTCAATATCTTGATACACAATAAGACGTGAATAATACTCAAGGTTCCCAAACACTTTGTCATGTATCAGTGGGAATACACAACACAAATCAATGCTATCTCATAAGTCATGCTCAACCCACATGGTCTAAAGAATGTGATGACAAAATATGAATGGGAAGCAACAATTAAAGCAAATGGAGTTCAAGGAGTCTCATGTTTGTTACTTGGAAGCACCAGTAAACACTTATTTCCTATCCAACATGATACTATGAGATTTGAACATATATATCTATGCACAAAAACTATAAATATATATATAGTGAAAATCAAATAAGCAAACAATTAATCATGTAACAAAGGATTTAAGATAGATCATTACATAAAAAAACTAGAATCATATAGAAATAATAGGATGATGTATTTCATTAACTTGAATGAATGGAGGTGAACAATATTTAAAGGAAGGATATTTGGATTAGGTAAAGAGGAAACTTTAATTTCTCATCCAGTGTAAGGGAGTATAGTCAAGATTGACTAGATGAAATAACCCTTAGTTGTCCATGCTTACTCTTCACAACCACTAGTTCTAACTAAAGGATGCTTAATTAACTAACTGAATGAACATAGAAAACCATAAAATCACTCACGGAGGGTGGAACTATCTCGTAATAGTTAAAAATCAAGTGCATGGAGTCCTTCAACAACAAATTAAGATCCCCATATTCACTCCATAACTCAAATTTTCAATGTGGCACCCTAAAATCAAGGAAAATGAGCCTTAATTGAAATAATTCTCCCTCATATGCCAAGATAGACTTCATGAGTTTTAAAAAATGTAGATAAGGTCGTTTAGGATCCTTAGAGATTAGAAGTAAGCTATAGGGTGACTCAAGTGATCAATATGAGTGAGGTTTGATCCACTAGAGTCATGAAGTCAAGGTATAGGTTACCAGGTATGATAATTATGCTATGGAGAAGGTATTTTTCTCTTACAACCCACCATACTATCCTGACTAGGTGAAATAAATAAAAGAAATGAAAATGGGTCCCAACAGTTTGTAGCCTTAGTAGGTATCCATGCACATAAAAAAATATGTAAATTGAGAAAGAGGGGTAAAACCCGATGGGAAGAAAAAACCAATTAAAGAGAATGTGAAAATAAGACTTTAAGGAGCATCCTCAAAAACTACATTTACTCCCAAAGAAGCTCTCAACTGGGTGAATTGTTGCTCAGTAAAGGGATTTGTGAATACCCTTGCAAAGATTTGTAAACTCCTCCTTTTGAAGTGCATGTAATCCTATTCATGGGATCCAAACACTTTGAAACGCTTGAATGGTGGTTCTTGACCACTCCTTTCTTTGAATCGAGGAAATCCCTTGAATATTTTGTGTGAAACTTGGTGAATTTTAGGAGCCAAGGATATATATTTGGATAATGAGAATAGATTCTAGAGCTATTATTCAACAAGAAATTAATTTGGGATAAGTTCTCCAATGGATTATTCAACTTGAACTTGATTTGGGTCAAGTTCTTCAATGGATAAAATAAATTTGTAGATCACCTCTTCTTCTAGGTTTGTAAAATGGTCTTCCTTAGTTGAGAGGTGGATCATGGATGTGCATATGTCCTTGTATTCCATATGGTGTGAAGCTTCTATACTCTCTTTCATCTTCTGAATGCATGTGAATATGTTGTCATTGGATGGGTGTGAAGCTTTCGGGGCCTTCTTCAACAAGACTGGATATTGTTGATTGTACATCATTAAGAGTCATTCTCTGGACTTGCGAGTAATATCAAGTTAGAATTGTGAGTCATATCAAGTCCTATGTATCCTTATATGATTGAGGTGGTGATGTTGTATTGTAAATCTTGTGAGTAATATCAACTCAAGTATTCTCATAGAAGGTACCCTATGAGAATGGATCTCGAATTGTGGAGATAAGCTTGTGTTGTATCAGAATTTAAGTATTGTGTTGTATCAATACTATGGACCTCCATTTCTTGAGGTGGTTATAATATGTGGTATATTGCTAGTCATGGTCATTGAGTGTTATAAGTCTCCTTTAGGGATTAGCTACCCCTAGAGTGAATTACTAGCATATGACTATATGGTCTGGGGTAATATATATGATCATCGGTATGTATGGAATAATTATTCTGAGTATGATATGATAAAATGGATAAATAATACACATATGTACCATGCATTAATTATTTAATGATAATGAGATAAAGCATAGAGAAAGTGAACTTGAATTTCCCATGCAAATGTTTGAGTGAGCTGAAGTTATAAAGCTTCAATAAAATATGATTGCCTCAATAAATGCCTCATTCAAAGCATTAGTTGAACTATTAATGAATGTAATCACGTAAGTAAAGAAGAGATAAATGTTCATCAATCAACATGCATTAGTTAACTAAAGAGATCTATGCAAAAGTTAATAATAGAAATTGTGCAAGGGTGGCACTAAGAGTGAATAATCGATGACAATTAAGTTAGCATGTTAATTAAGTGATCAACAATCAGTTAAAGATTGATTCTAGTTCACATTCAATTAACATTCAGTTCAAGTAAGTTAAAGTCAGTTGACATTCAACTCAAGTAATTTAACATTCAGTTCAAGTCAGTTAACATTCAGTTCAAGTTAGTTAACATTCAGTCCAATTCAATTAACATTTAGTTCAAGTCAGTCAATGCACTATCTGGTGCTATCAGTGTGTTTACTGAGCCTCTGATGCGCTACCTTATGCATGCTAGGTTTTTTGGCTTGTTATTAATATGCTAGGCATATGAAAAGTTCAATAAAGTTGAATACAATTTTTTTTGCAGGGTTACAATATTTGATCTCTCTTCTATGCTGCTGAGGCGATATCTCTTATCGAGCAATATTTTTATGCATTGTAAACCATTCTCTGCAAATATATCTATCATACTCAATGAATTATTGGGTTTTTCATCCTTCGTGTTTGGAGGGTTTTCCTAAGGTATATCTTGTATCTCATGGTTGATTGATTTATATGTATGGTTTATGGGGCTGATTTATGTGGCTAATTTATGCGGCTGATTTATTTATGAGATTCATATGTGCTTGATATAAATAATCATACGTGGATGATATAAACATTCATATGTAGCTGATTTATGAAATTCTTAAGTTTTGAAATTGTTAGATAAAAGTTTTAAAGTTCAAGCATCTCTGATTTTGCTCAAACATCAACAAGGTATCAGAGCATAGGGAGTGAAAGATATTATTTTTTTGCAATAAGATAATCCTACATAGACCTTGAAGTGTTGAGAAAAATATTGCATCCATGACATCAATATTCGTTCAGATGGAAGGATACCTTAAAGGTACATCCAACTTCAACACATGGAAGGAAAGGGTGTTGAATATTTTTGAAGAGCATACCCTTGATGGTTATGTATCCACAGTGGTAGAGGATCCTACCACCAATGAAGGGAGAATAACCTTCGAGAAGAATCAATAAAAGGATAATCATATCATATTTGATTCAGTTAAGGAAAATATTATGTCCATGATCATTCCGTTGAAGACCGTAAGGGAGTGTTTTGATACAAACCAATATTTTCAAGTAGAAGGCCTTGAGTCAAGAAGAGGGGAAAATACAAAGAAAGGTTGTGTACAATAAAGAGGAGAATCTTGTCCTCACAAAAAGAATGAAGAAAGAGAGAAATCCTTTCACTACAAAGAATCTCTTCCATTCAAGTGAATAAAGAAGTACTTTAGTTTTCTCTGCAATGGTGCAAAGATCAAGAGGGATCCCACACAAATAATTAAAAGATAAGTACTTTATATTTTGATTGTAATATGTTGTTATAAATTATATATAAATGATTTTGAATATGTTTCATGACTGTCATATAGAGATATGTATTCTTGGACTTTGGAATTGTGTTGAGCGTATACATTATTGTTTGTCTTTTGTTAACACATTATCGATCTCACGCGTCCATATTATGTGATATAATATAGGACTTGTTGTCACCACAAAATATTTAGATTTTGGCAGCACCAAGAATTTTAGTCCTTATAATTATTTTGAAGGATAAAATAATTTGGTAAAAAAACGTCCATCTAAGTGCCAGAGAGACACAAAATGAAAAATGCCCAATGATTAAGTGCGCCAAAGGGAGAGACTCCATCCACAATATTTCAATACAAATTAGAACAACTGAAAGGGTCAAATGTGTGGATGTGTTCAAATTTTTTTTATCAAACAAAGACTGAGCATCAAACGCACTTCATGAGCATGTGACCAAGTCTCAATACCAATGATCATGTGTTAAGGTAGGAAGTATTGTGAAAGGAGAAGAAAATGCCAGAGGTTACGGGAAACTTACTTCTGTATGGATGTCCACCCGAGATATTTTGCAAATGTATTGTTTGAAAGATATCTCGTGAAGCAGATAAGAAATGGAAGATCGTCGGATTCCCGTTATTATTCAACATGCATTTTTATGCAATAAAATGTGAGCAAATGGAGGCGAAAATCAAAATTCTGAGACATTGTTTTTTTACAAAAAAGACCCATTTAGTAGACAATAGAGGAATTTCTTGAAAAAAGTCAACCGTTTGGGAAATTTGGTGGGTTCTCTGGACACGTTTTCTCTAGTTGTGGCCAACTAGGAGAGCCAGTTCGATTTCTGTTTGTTCCATTGTCTATTTAAGTGACAGCACTGTCCTACAGGAAGGGGATAATGGAGGTCAGTCTGATAGTGGAGTTACAGGATTGTATAGTGTTTCCTTTAAATGTGAAATAATTGCTTTGAAATGATTATGATCAAAAGAGCTCTATTTTTTTTTAATAATTGAATTACATGTTATTCATGATTTTGTTCTGCGTATGGTATTATTCATCCATGCCAGAATTCTTATGATCCACATGAAATTATCTTTAAATATCTGATGCAAAACCTGATTAATTTCTTTTGTAAATTCATGCTCGTAGCCCTTTCATATGTATATTTGTTGCAGCCATGTCTGGTATTATATCTTGATCTATTTCCTATTTCTACCTGATTACAAAATATCATTCCTATCCTCTAGATACTTTTAAGATGTGCTAGCCATGCCCCTTATGCAGTCAAGGTGCATCTTTTAGCACTAACATCTTCTGGTGCCATTGTCGAGGACATAGGAGTGAAGATATCTTCCCCGGGAAGAACAATAACGATACAGATCCAGCTCTTAATGGTAGATAAGAGAAGGACATAAGAGATTGACTGTAATCATCTGCTTGGCGACTCCATGATTAAATATTTCACTGGGTAGAATCTTGCTGACAGAAGATGAATGGGATGAAGTGTAAAACCAGTTATCTGTTGATGAGCTTTCTCCATGAACTTTTGTTTTCTTTATCAGCTCATTTCTAATGTTCCATTCACGCATTAAGAGAATAATATTATGTTTTGTTTATTCGGATGATCATCAACCTACCTTTGTATACCCATCTTTAGAAGAGGAAAATTTGCAGCCTCCTCATGTTGTTGATGTTGATCCTATGTCTTCATCCCAGCTTGTTCATAAGAATGAGTTTTGTATTCAAATACCTTCTAAATTTAATCAGTCATGTAACTTCGAGGAGATTAAAACCAATTCAAAACCTTCTCATATCTCACTACCTTATTACATTATTAGTGAGCCTTTCCATCAACTTGTTAATCCTCATGTTCAGCATACTACTTTTCAAGCCAAAATCAGAAATAGGTTATTTAAACCTTTGAAGCTTCCTTATTACCTTCATTCTTATCCTCTTGATTTCTTTGAGTATCTTCCTCAGTTCACTGGAGAGGATCATGTTACAGCCGAGAAGCATTTGGGTGCCTTTGAAAACTTTGTTGATAATTTTGAAATATTACATGGAGATGTTGTCATGAGTTTATTTTCAAAATCTTTAGGTGGAGATGTCACTTTCTAGCTTAGAAATTTGGAAGCTCATTCTATTTGTTTATGGACTGAGTTTTATAATTAATTTTCAAGATACTAGGGAGAGAATAAATCCTTCAATCAATACCTATGTGAGTTTTCTTACTTGAAGAACAAGAGAAATGAAACTATCATTGAATTCAACAGAAGATTTCATAATATTTATTACAGCATGCCTATTGAAATCCGACCTACTGAGATTGTTGTTATGATACAATACACAATGGCACAACATCCTGATCTATTCTTATACCTCAAAGAAAGAAAGTCACCATCCTTGCAATAGATTTTTGTTGATGCAAAGGAAGTGGAGAACAATCTACGGGTTTATGGAAAGATTCATGATCAAATTATTGATAAAGATTTTAATGTGCAAGAAATGGAAGAAGTGTATGAACAACAAGGATCACCCTGAGGTTTTATTCCTATCAAAATGCTAATATGTCATCTTCAGATTTGTCCTTGACTCCAACAATTACAATCAGTGAATTAGATGTGTCAACTATTAGTGATGTGAAAGATGCATCTACTTCTCAATTACATCAACAAAATGATTTCATATATGCAACAGAAAATTATTTTGGTTCAGAATATAAGAGTTATTTTATTATAAATTTTCTGACGGATTTTCATAAGCATGATCATGCTTATCAGCAAGAAGATAAGTTTGCAACGAATAAGGATAATTTCTTTTCAAATCAAGCTACTGCTCCTCATTGTCTTATTGTTAATAATGAACATGAGGATGATAATGTTGATCAGATCCATGAAGAGACAGTTCACCAGATATCATATCTCACTATGAATGGTGTTCATGCTCTCTTTCCAGCAGAACAAATAAAATATCATTTGATAAGTGAAGCAGAGGAACAATGTGACCTTTTGTATCAGCTAGAGATGTAGCACAACTGGAAGGACCTGATGGCCATTTATATGGAGTTATGGTTTTCAAACAATTTCATCCTTGCAGAGTTTGGAATCAAGGATGATTATGATTGCAAGTATGCTTTGCAAAACAAGTTTCTACTACAAATGTTAAATTCTTCTTTGCTTTCTAGCTACATTCCAGAAGTTCTTACAGTTGATTGGATGTTATCATGGCTTCACTGGAAGTAGGATTATACATGATCAGTTTGATTCTACTAGTTAGAAGTAGGATTATGTAGATGAATAAGCTTGTTTCTCGAGCACTTGGTTTGCAGCAGTATGTTTTCATTTCAGTAATGTGTGTTTAGATTTGAATCAAGTTGTTGAAATTTGATAGAAGCATGAATACTACAACCCAATAGAAAAAGACACTGGAACTGCTAGGTTCTTGGAGCCTTGCAGGGAAGTCTCCATCCCCAACTAGAACCAGATGTCACCACAAAATCTTCAGATTTTGGCAGCACCAAGAATTTTAATCCTTATCATTATTTTGAAGGATAACATAATTTGGGTAAAAAAACATCCATATAAGTGCTAGAGAGACACAAAATGACAAATTCCCAATGATTAAGTGCGCCAAAGGGAGAGACTCCATCCACAGTATTTCAATGAAAATTAGAACAGATGAAAGGGTCAAATGTGTGGATGTGTTCAAAGAGTTTTTATCAAACAAAGACTGATCATCAAACGCACTTGCGCATGTGACCAAGTCTCAATACCGATGATCATGTGTTAAGGCAGGAAGTATTGTGAAAGGAGAAGAAAAGGCCAGAGGTTACGGGAAACTTACTTCTGTATGGATGTTCACCCAAGATATTTTGCAAATGTATTGTTTGAAAGATATCTCATGAAGGAGATAAGAAATGGAAGATCATCGGATTCCCGTCATTATTCAACAAGATTTTTTTATGCAACAAACTTTGAGAAAATGGAGGAGAAAATCAAAATTCCGAGACGTGGGTTTTTTGCAGAAAAGACCCTTTTAGCAAATAATGAGGAATTTCCCTAAAAAAGTCAACCATTTGGGAGATTTACTGGGTTCTCTGGACACGTTTTCTCTAGTTACAGCCAACTAGGAGAGCCAGTTTGATTTCTATTTGTTCCACTGTCTATTTAAATGACAACAACGTCCTACAAGAAGGGGATAATGGAGGTCAGTTTGATACTGGAGTTACAGGACTGTATATTGTTTCCTTTAAATGTGAAATAGCTTCTTTGAAATTATTATGATCAAATGAGCTCTGTTTTGTTTTAATAATTGAATTACATGTTATTCATGATTTTGTTCTACGTATGGTCTTATTCATCCATGCCAGAATTATTATGATCCACATGAAATTATCTTTGAATATCTGATGCAGAACCTGATTCATTTCTTTTATAAATTCATGCTCATAGCCCTTTCATATGTATATTTGTTGCAACTATGTCTGGTATTATATCATGATCTCTTTCCTATTTCAACCTGATTAAAAACTATCATTCCTATCCTCTACATACTTTTAAGATGTAATAGCCATGCCCCTTATGCAGTCAAGGTGCATCTTTTATCACTAATAGGACTAATATAAGAATTATCTAGGAATGATATATACTTATACTGGACTAGATATAAAGATGAAAATTTCCTTCATAAGACATGATATAGAGGGTTGCGTGCTTGCTTCATGTGCTATGAATATAGGACTGCATGATTGGTCATAATATATCAAATAGAGGGCTTCATGCTTGCTTCATGAGATATGAATATGGGGTTGCATATTTACTTCATAAAATACGTTTTTTTTAACTAATATATGGTTTCAAAACATCACATAATATATGAATGGTGTTATGTCAAAACATAACAATGTTTTGGACAAATTTTGGTGGAATTTAATTGTGAAGGTCAAGATGGAGGGAATAATGGTGGGACTATGATGTATAATTATGGTCTAGACCACAGAGAGATATGTGGACAATTTTTGGTGTTAACATATTTCCCCCTTATGTGTGAGGGAAGGAGCTCATCATATGGATGACATACATCATACGATAAAGGGAGAAATGGTGACAACGGTGGAGAAACCAAAGGGAACTATGGAGGAGTCATAGTTTCCACATTCGAACTGCAATGGCTTTTGATTTGTATTACTTCTAAAAAATGGATGAGGTACATATAATCTCGGATAGATATATGGATGAGGAGGGCATATCCATGGTCATATCAATGTCTCAATATACAAATAGTGATCACAGATCAAATAATGGGAGTTGATAAATACATACAACTGGAAGTACATAATGGTAACCTCAATTGGAGGATGAATACAAATACCGATCTAAAGAACTAGTACATAGAAACAAAGGAATTCTCTGGGAATGAAATATCACAACAATCAATGCTCTATCGAATTTGAAGGTGTACAAAAATGTATGGACTCAATGACCAAGAGTCAAAATATCTAAGGTACAATAAACAACATCGGATATTGTAGATACACAAAAGCATGATACTGAGGGTATTCCGAACACTGTGTCCAACGTAACCCGAATATCACAAGGGACATAAAACTATATGGATCCCAACATAGACTCACCAATGTGCTAGATTCAGGTGAAAACCGAGGTCTTTGACCAAATAATGAAGGAACCAATACCCTGTATGAATCTCAATGATGAGATAATGTAGCTGAAGTTGAGCATGTGAGACACAACCAACCCAAAAAGGAACTAAGGACTCCTTTTAAGTGGTCCAAGGAACTCATCAATGAGGTGGATGAAACCAAGAAACATTGACCTCTAGGTATATCCTCTGGAATCATTAGAGGAATTTTGAGGTCTAAAATGGGCCTCCTAAGGAAAATAATAAAATAATATTTATTAATTTTGGAGGGAAAAAGAAAAAAGTACTTTTTTGTGTTCGTATTTTTGACATATCTCCCTGTATTTTTACTCAAATTTTGATCGGGAGAGCTCGTTGGATGCGGAACTTGATTCCGCATCTAACGAGTACCTACACTGCATACTTTTGATGGACCACGCTACCCCAAAAATAAGAAATACTTGAAAAAATGTGATGATGATGTCATCATCACATTTTTCAGGTATTTATTATTTTTGGGGTGGCAGGGTCCATCAAAAGTATGCAGTGTGGGTACTTGTTGGATGCAGAATCAAGTTCCGCATCCAACAAGCTCTCCCGATCAAAATTTGAGTAAAAACATAGGGAGATATGTTGAAAATACGAACAAAAAAAGTAGTTTTTTTTATGACAAATATGTCAACTCAACCATTATGGTTGACTCATTTTATTGGAATTCTATTGGTTCTTGAATTCCAACTCACAAGAACTTATTGTTGGTGTGTTTTCTTATAAGGCCCATTTTAGACCCCAAATTTCCTCTAATGAGATGTGTTGATGTCGACAAAGGGAGACCTAAAACTATCAAGGCAATGAGGTTTCCTTGATAGAAGCGTGAGGGGGAAAACCCGATATATGGAACAATAAGAGGACTAAGACATTGATCGAGGAACAGGGGAAGGGGAGTGTGGGGGACTCAAACTTCCTTTGTTCAGATTATAATGGCATGGATGACCTGGAAGCAAATGATAATGATTCATGGGGAGGGAAACATAGTTGTGGAACCAAGGAGATGACTGCAATGGGAGATACTAGGAGAAGAAACTAGACAAGGAATATCCATGGGATCCAAGGGAGACTCATTGCAGGGTACTCTAAAAAAATGTGACCCAATGGGGGAAATCTTTCATAATGTGAGACAATATGAGATATAGGTGGGAACCTAAATGCATCGTTTGGGCCTTATTCATAGTTCAAGGAGCTTGAATAAGGGATAAAAGTATGCTGAGTATGATATTGTCTCGTGGATTTTTTACGAGCCCAAGAAGGTAAATGCTCGATGGTATTTTCATGTTTAGAGAGTCTGAAAACATGAAGAAAACTAAAGTGGGTCTCTTTTTCGTACAGTCGTCTCCTAAGCCCGAAAAAGGATAAAAGTGTACAAAGGAGAGCTCTCCCAGTCGAAAGGGGTAGAGAGAATTTTTTTCGTAGGTAGTCCAACTAGGCCGAAGAAGGTTAAACCTATACTGATTGGATGGTCATTCAAATAAATTTACGAGCATAAATGAAACCAAGTCTGCTTGACAATATTTTCTTTATGAGAGGGATGGAAAAGAGATTAAATACAACCCATAAGTGAGATTTTTCATAAGTTACACTCCCAATGTCCAAAAAAGCATAAAAGGATACAAAGGGAAACTATTCCTAGCTAGAAGATGCTAGAGTGGTCCTTTTCTTTAATTAGTCTATGTAATCTGAAAAAGGGGATAAATGAGGACACATAGATGCCCTTTCAAATAATTTAATGAGTGTGAAAGAAAGCAAGCGTGCTCGACAATATTTTCATTCTTTAAGGAGTTAGAAAAGAGCTTAATAGAAACTCCATAATGGTTAATCAAGAAATGAGGAATTGTTCAAAATATCGAAAGAGGTGATGTTGGGATCCACTGACAGGGAGAAAAATAACAACAAAACACTGGTGGGGCCTCCTTGTGGAATGGTGAATGGTGGTAAAATAACGAAGAGTTTGTAGTATGTATGGAGTGGAGGGCTCATGAGTATGTAAATACATGAGGGGTTTTATTTTCCTGGTGTCACACAAATCGAGGTAAGTTCAGGAAATGGCCCAAAAAAAGATAGGGAGATCACGAGACGTGAGTCCCATAGGCGGACAAAAGGAAGAAAGTGAACCTGGTGGTGCGAATGACGTGAAAAATGGACACTAGATGATTCATTGGTGCACGAAAGAAGGATTTGAACAAATGAAGGCCTATAAACAAGGGAACCACATGAAACGTGTCATTTTCATTGTTCAGTGTTGAGTTGGAGTGGAGGGCCCTAGAGAAAAGCTGTTGTTTTCTTTTGATTGGACTAATGGTTTTGTGATCTACGAGTTGTAGGTAAGAGATCTCACCTAGCTCATCATTTTCAGTGGTTTAGGTTTTTATTTTTTGCATTCTGATCCCTCGAATGAGCCCGAAGGGTTCGTGGAGCTGGGTCACACTTTTCGAGGGAAAAGGCATGACCCAAGTCACGCCTATCGGGAAGACGGGAACAACCCAGTTGCACCTATTGGGGAGATAGGAATGAACTGAGTTGCTGCTGTGTAGGATACATGAATGGCCTAGGTCACACCTGTCAAGCATTTTTATGCGACTTGAGTCATACAAAAAGTCCCAACAGGCACGACCTAGAACAAAATAGAAACTTTTTTGGATGTGCAGGATGCCTCGAGTTAGATGGTGAGATCAAGATATCGGGGACCTTAGAGATGAGGTGGATGAGGATGGGGCAGTACAAGCTATGCTCACCCAGTGTGGGCTACTGAAGTTCTTCTAGATCCCCGTGATGCATTCAACAAAGATACTATTGAACAAGCTAGTGATATTTTGGGATAGAGACTTAGAGTGCTTCATCTTATAGGGTGAGAAGCTAGAGATCACCCTCCTAGATGTTTACTTTCTGATTGGACTCCCAATACTGGGCATTATCGATGATATCTCACCAAAAGTCCTAAGGGGCATGTTGATGGATGACTTGTGTGCTAGGCATTGCTATGCCACAAATTATGTGCATGCGTCATACATATTGGTTTGCAACATAGAGAGTCTACAGACTCGTGTAGTAGCATTGATGGTGATGAAGATACTGGGATCAAAAGGTCCTCAAAAGATCTTGGGTGACCAATTATTGATGGTAGAGAGTGTGCTAAGGGGCACCTACTATGGGTGGGCCCAAATGTATCTGATAGCAGTTCGGCATGGGATGAACCAAAAGAGATTAGCCGATGGGTATTTCTGTTTCCCCTCCTTTTTGTTCTCATTCTTCTTTGAGCAACTACTGACACTACCACCATGTCTGGCAGTGCACGATGGGGGACCTCACGAGCCTCGTATGAGGTGATGGTGTGAGATGATGATTAGAGAGGGAGGTGGCTTGGTAGGTCGTTTCTTCACCTTGGATATTTTTTCACAGTGGAGGAAACTTCCTATCCTTATAGAGGACTATCCATATGCTAGGATGGACTACAGAGGAGATTTGGAGATCCCTCGACCTCCAGGATAGGTTTGGGGACTTACCGGTACATATACATGACTCTTTCTGGTTTCATTCATATATACTATTCTAGCATAGTGGTAGCTAGTTTATACATGTGGTATATACTGATGGCATATTGTGTTCATGTGCAAATGTTGTATCACACCCTCCAGTGAGATACGAGTGATGCATGGGCGGGGTGGAGGGATTAGATCCACCCGCTCATGAGAAGAGGAGGCAGTGGAGTGCTACGCTAGACTCACTATGGTTGAACATAGAGTATCTTTTGGAGGGGGTCACCATCAATGGGTGGAAGTACCTAGACAATGATCTGATCGCCACATGCTATAAAGCTCCTCTGGAGTGGATCTCTCTGATGAGGAGGATCGCAGTTTTTGCCGAGTATGTCAGAGTGGTGGCATTGGGAGATGTGTCGATGGAAGAGGAGATATTAGATGAGGAGGAGGACACTAAGGAGGGAATAGAGTCAAAGAGGACACTAAGGAGGGAATAGAGTCAAAGGAGGACGACTCAGACTAGAAGCTAGTGATGTTTCCCCCAATGCATTTGAGCATGGAAATTTTTGTATGATATGTATGATCAGACGAGAAAGCTTGTGGAGCTTCTCTTTTTCCATTGAATATGATGATATGATATGAAAGCACATGGATGCATATTTTAGTGTTTTTATGGGTTTTTATGAGTCTCTGGTTATAATGATGACTATGCCTATATGATGTATATGAAAGATGTATGCATGACTATATGATGATGCATGATGTAGTGTGTTTCTTCTATGTGATGATTGATGTGCTACTCTAGAATGTCATTAGCCATTTGGTATGCTACATTGTTGAGACTTCTTGGAACATGTATGAATCAAATGGATTCAAAATGTCTAACCAAGTGTCTAGTGCACAATAAGTTTCTAAAGAGGCAAGAATCACGTACCCAGTAACAGTTATTCAATTGGGTGACAAGTAGCTGGGAGTCTAGGAAGACATCGAGGAGATGAATACCCAAGTGAAGGGAAGCGATCAGGAAACCAACGACACCATCATACTCAACCTAGTTGTTGGTAGCAATACCAACACAAAGGCCATTGATATGGATCAACTCATGTGTGATGGGCAATAAATGACCCACGCAACCAAGGAGAGATTAAGAGACCATTTACTTACACCATCAATGAAACTAACATAGGAGGGGAAGGTATCCATTTGAAACAAACAAGGAAGCAAACTATGAGACTCATTGTAGAAATGATGCAAGAAAAGAAAGAAAAACTATGATACAGGGGTATTCAGGTTGGTTGTCTTAGGAATAGAATATCTTGAGGTAGATCCCATTGCCTAGATTCTTTAAGAGGTGGTCTTTAGAGACAACGAGGAGATATGCCCCCTTTCTAAGACATCGATGGATGAAATAAGGGACATACCACATGGATTCAAGCTTCCCTTTTCCAGTTTTATCATGGGCTTCGTCATAGATGAGGAAAAGGTCCCTCTCGCGAAAGGTGCATGGGTGGACGTGGGAGTCACAATGGAACTTCGAATAGGTTTTAGCTTCTTCAATCATTTGGAGAGGAGTGCAATGGTACTCATTGATTTGTTCAAGCATAAGTAGGCATTTTTCCAATGGTGAAGTATCAGGTAGAAGCTCTATGACAAGATAGAGTGATAGTATTTGGAATTCAATGGGAAGAAACAACTCCACACCTAGGACTAAACGAAATGGGGTAAAATCGGTGGTGGTTTTAGTCAATGTCTGGTAGGCCCAAAGGGTAGAAAAGAGCAACTGGTTCCATTTGGTATTGTTTTTTTCCACCATTCATTGGAGCATGGTTTTGAGGATCTTGATGACAGCCTCATCTTGACCATTTCCTTGAGGGTAATAAGTAGAAGAATACTGGTGTTCAAATTTCAACATGGCAGAGAGCTCTGTCCAAACAACATCCTCAAAATCAGAACCGTGGTCTAAGACTAGCTGGACGAGGACACCGAAATGAGCAATAACATGGTTAAAAAAGAAGAGTGTCATAGTTTTAGCCTAACAATTGAAGGTTGGCATGGATTGATCCCACCTGGTGAAGTAATCAATGACCACAATGATGAATTTATGGTCATCGACCAAAGGAGGGTTACAGGTCATGAACTCAATCACCCATTTGCAGAAGGGACCGACTATGATGATAGGATGTAGTGGCGCAGGAGGTGTCCTTTCCTTTGGGGAAATGAGTTGAAATTGTAGCAGTTTTTAACTACATGAAAATAATCATCAAATATGGTGGGTCAGAAATAACTGATGCAGAGGATATTTTGAGCGGTATCTACACTGGAGAGGTGGACACCACAAGCTCCACTATGATAGTCATTTAGGACTTAATCAGATTCATCATGGCTAAGGAAATGATGCAGTATGGTGTCTACACCATGAAATTACAAGACATCACCGATAAGGAGATATCAAGTATCTTGGTGACAGATGTGATGACAATCTTTGCGGCTTAAATGGGGCCTGAAATTCCATGTTCACAAGTAAATGAGGATTCCCCCATACCAACAGTCCTTCATAGAGATGAGGAATAAGAATTCACTAGGGAGAATGATTGTGATAGGGGGAAAGGTAGACGACGATGAGAAGTCTTCCATCAAGGAAACTAACACCAAATATTTGGTGCTTTTGGCTGTGACAAATTCCAAGTCATACTCTAGGAGAACGAAGATCCACTTGGCGGCATGACCTTGGACAAGGTGCCAACTCAAGAGATAACACATGGGGTTGGAATCGGCCACGACTCGAGTTCATCTCATGAGGATGTAATGACATAGATTCTGTATTGAAAATATGACTACAAGGGCCATTCTATCTTCATGGGAGTAACGTAATGGTGGTCTAAATTTTTTTTTGACTCGCATAATAGATCATGTGCTCTTGGTGAGCATCGACTTCTTGGACTAAGACTCCAACAATGGTATTTTCAGTGCCGATGCATAGATGATAAAATCCTTGGTGAATTCAGGAGGAGACAACAATGGACTCAAAGTCATAGCTTGTTTCAATGCATTGAAAGTGGCATATGCTTGCTCATCCTATAGAAAAGGAATGTTGGTACGGATCAAGCGTAAGAATCCATGGACTTTTGTTGCATAGTCCGGAGTAAACTGGTGAAGGAAATTGGCCTTACCTTGAAGGATCTACAATTAGTGCAAAGTACGTGGAGGGGGAAGATTCAATATGGCTTGAACCTTCAAAGGATACACGGTGATCCCTTTCTGAGACACGATGGATCCTAATAAGCAACTGGCCAGGACACAAAACACACACTTGAGGGGGTTCAAGCAGACATTATATTTGCGACATCGAATGACATTAGAGGAAATTTGAGGTCTAAAATGGGCTTCCTATGGAAAATAATAAAATAATACTTAAAATAATAAAATAATAGTTAAAATAATAAAATAATAGTTTTTAATTTTGGAGGAAGAATGAAAAAAACTACTTTTTGTGTTCGTATTTTCGACATATCTCCTTATGTTTTTACTCAAATTCTGAGCGGGAGAGCTCATTGGATGCGGAATTTAATTCCAAATCCAAAAAGTACCCACACTGTATACTTTTGATGGACCCTCCTACCCCAAAAAAAGAAATACCTGAAAAAATGTGATGATGACATCATCATCATGTTTTTTCAGGTATTTCTTGTTTTTGGGGTAGCGGGGTCTGTCAAAAGTATGTAGTGTGGGTACTCATTGGATTTGGAATTAAATTCCTCATTCAACGAGCTCTCTTGCTTTAAATTGGAGTAAAAACACAGAGAGATATGTCAAACATATGAACAAAAAAGAAGTTTTCTTTTATGACAAATATGTCAATTCAACCATTACGGTTGACTCATTTTCTTGAAATTCTATTAGTTCTTGAATTCCAACTCACAAAATTTATTGTTGTCGCATTTTCTTATAAGGCTCATTTTAGACCCCAAATTTCCTCTAATGATACTTGTCATAAGTCATCCAAATGTTGGGAACACTTCTGAGATCAAGTTGTGAGGTCATCTACATAGACCATTTTAATGTGAAGGAGGTCGTGGAAACAAAATTTCATGGCTCGCTGAAAAGTGGCTCCAGGGTTGCCAGTACTTTAGGATTGTAATAAGTCAATTGGTCGATAGTCACGATATTCCCATCATGGATGAACATCAAGAGTCAAAATACGAAAGAAGCAACAACTCACAATGCATACATATAACTATGTCCAAGGAGGAGGTTGTAATCAAGTTGGGAATTGATAACCTTAATCTCAATAAACACAGTTTTTCATCTAAATCAACAAGGAAATTCGAGAGAACACCTAGTGGTTGAGCAGAATGACCATTGTAAGCGCAAAGGGTGGTGGTTGAAGGTTGAAGGATTTTGGATCTGATTTTCTTGCAAATAAAGGTTGACATAATGCAAGTGGATTCCCCCTCATCGATGAATGACCAAATTCTAAATAGTGACTAGAACCTGGAAGGATATGAATGATGGCATCTGAGGTTCTCCTTGATCCAAGTCGAAAGTGATCAACCTGGAATTAGAGTGATTGATGACACTCAAAGAGGATAACCAAGGTTTACATTGTGAAGAACAAGTTTTGAGGACTTCTAGAGAAAACATGGCAAAAGGAGATTGGGCCAAGTCATCGACAATACTGTAATTAAGAGCGACTCTAGTGGTGGGGTTGCTCTTAATGTGATGCAAAAGGAACTGAGGGACCTTGGCAGTCTCATCTGTGGGGGGTTCAACATTGTAAGGAAATATTGAGAGTGGTGGAGGTAGATTCCATGGATTAATTAACTTTTTTCTTGGTGGATCCATATTGGTATTGTCAAGTCTGTAAGTTGACATCAGACAACAAAGTCATAAGGTGATGGACACCAGGATCAATGGGTTGACCTAGAGAAGTGGTTGCAGTATTTTGTGGTATGAAGGGTTGAGTTACAACCATTACTTGAATTGGTAATGGGTTTTGTAGCACCATAGGTGGAGGACTTTGTGGTGTTGGGTTTGGTTGTGTTGGAGCATCCACATTGAAGTCATGTTGATTGTCGGCTTGTAACAAGTGGCAGACTCAATTCATATGGGAGAACTGATGTGTATAATGGTCATAAGTATCACAAATTGTACACAGATGGTTCTTCCAAGGTCAATGTAATGTCCATTTTTTGAAATTTTATTAAAATGACCATTTTTTCACTTTTTCTCTTATTTCGACCTTTGACTAGTTTTGATGTCTAGGTCTCCAAATTGACCCAAATGCTCCCAAATATTATTATAATGTGTATGAATGATATTAATACTTGAATATAATTTTCAATTATTATTTATTACCCTCCAATTACTTCTTCAAACTTGTTTAATATTCTGGCCAAAGTAGGAGTATTTACTAGCAAATTGGAGTTCCAATTCCCCCTTGGTAAATGCTGAAATGGCTTCTCAAATGCTTGCAAAACCACTTGAATTTATGAAAATAGGAATAGTATGATTAAGGTAAATTTTTAAGGTCTCATATTAATCATTATTCAATTTATACATGCTGCTATGACTCTCTCCCAAACAGCTACAAAATCACTAATTCGACCCTTGGGGAAAAGACACCAAATCTTCTCCAAATGCAATTAAACTGAGTAAAATGACTTCAAATGCTGAATTTATGAACATGAAACTTGTAATAATCATAAATTAAAGTCCATTCATCATAAATATATCATATACACATTCTCCCATTCTAAATAATCAGTATTACCATGGCATACAACAATATAGTGGGGAAATGGTCATTGTTTGCTCATTAATATTCACTTTTACATACAACCCTTTGTTATTTATATCTGATACTTTCTGATAATGAAGAGAAGATCATATTAAAATTATTAAAATAATAAATTTACCATTATAATCTCGAAACATCAGCATCCAATGGAATACTTCAATCTAGTGGGGAAATGGTCATTGTTTGCTCATTAATAGTCATTTTGACATACAAATTTTTCCATCTTTCGACCTGATAATTTATGAAAATGAATAATAGAGAATATTTAAATTATTAAAATCATAAATATACCATGATAATATCTCCCAAATAGTACAATAGCTCACCCAAAGTGCAATCCATCCATGAGCAAGAATATGCAATAAAAAATGGAAATGGTTGAGAGAAAGTGTTGCAATATAAGGAAATACAAGCTGTCCTGAAAGACCTGAGAGTCCTCTCCATTAAATATACATTAAAGGCCTGAGTGGCCTCTCCAAACACCAACATTGATGGGAATATTTCACCCTCGAAATTGGCTAAGGCAAGAAACTAGTCATCCACTAGCTCTCTCAATTCACAAATGATCAAAAGATTTTGTCATTATTTTTTCTTGACATTTATAAAGTTTCCAAGCTCTCTATGGGTCGAATTCATTCCAATATATGCATTCCAGCTCTATTTGGGAATATATTCCAAATAATGCCACTTATACAACAATTCCTAGTCTCACACTTCCACCAAATCACATGTGGAAGCATATTAGCTTCCCTAACTCCCTTGAGCGCCATCTTGGAGCTATTTTTAGCCTTGATATGTTATATATGTCATATTACAGCCTTCATATCTAATTTTTTTCATAGGTGTCATAGCATCTTCATCATTGTTGTCATAGAGCTAGGGAATCTAGTCCAAGTGTCTCACTAGCTTCAAAATGCCTCTTCCTCTTTCATGGGAGTTATTCTTCCACTCGAATTCAACCTTAATTGATTCATGCAAATTATATTGACCTTCCAACTCATCCCAATATCCTTGGGATTCTTATGGATTCGAAATGACAAGAGGAGGATGCCATGCGGCATAGAAAATATAGCTTATGTGGGTCCCACATCCTCCATGTGTCTTCATGATAAATCACCACTTTTATTTTCCCTTGTATTTATTTAGTTATCTCCTTTATTAAATATTTATTCCATTCTATTGTTCAAACATCATTTATTTTCCCCCTTATTCCAAATCCCAAATCTTCCACACCCAACCTAGGAAACTAGTAATTTTCCTCCTTGGCAATTATTTTACCCTTTGCATCAATTTGAAAAACTCTCATGAATATGGAAAATGTGATTAGGCCATTGTGACCCAATGCAAAATTTGGGATATGACAAATCCTCCCTTCCCAATATTACTTTTCCTCGAGTGATTTCAAATATGGGTGTTGAAGAACCTGCTTTTTGTATGATTCTTTGAAGTTGCCATGGAGTTGCCCAACTTTGAGCCTTTGATATTCCATGAAGATTTTAGAGAGGATCCATCATGCTTGCTGATGCACTACTCTGATTAAAATCACTTTATTAAGTATGGAATCCATCTCCCATACTGCTTGTTTCCCCAAAAATTTTGAAATCAATTGGACTAAAAACTATCCCAGGGTCCCATTACTTGTATTGCACTCCAACAATTAAGAGTGCTCTTTAACCCATACCATTAGGAAAGAGAATCTCGGGATCCCATTTTCCTGTATGCATTATTCCAAAAATCATGATTACATAATATATATCATAAAATTACATAACAACGTAATAAAAACGTACATCAAGGAGGTGCCTCGTAAAAAAATCATGAAAGTGCTTATACCTCCAAGTAAGTAGACCACCATTTGCCAAGTGCATACAAGATTCAAGTGACCAATCAAATATGATCCAGTGACATAGGTGATGATCCCATGTCCTATAATTCCTCTCCAAAAGGATGTGATATGCATTAAAATATTCATCCATGTATTCTTTGATCCAAGAAGTGAATGAAAAATCTCCACTAAAATATGAACCAAATAATGAGCAAAAACAACAAGGAGACTTCAAATGCTCAAAGAAGTCTCACCCATACATCCATGAATGAGAGAATCATAAATAGATAACAAAGTATGTGGCTGGAAATAACAATGTTCTTCAATCATAAATCTATTCACCCCATTGTTGGATGAAGTTCCTCCAACATCAAATGAACCAAGTGTTGAGCAAGAAAAGCCATGAGTCTTCAAGTGACTCAAATGCATGTCATAGGTGCATCCATGTAGATGTGCATCATCATAAAGTAACAAAGGATGTTTCTGCAAATGTGAATAAGAATGTGCTCCAGCCATGTCATCATAAAAATTAAATCTAGAAGTTCCATACTCCTCATGTGGCACCATAAAAAAGAACCCTTTCACCCATACTTCATTGAGACTAATGCTGCAAAAAATGAAATTGTAGGATGTAGGAGAATGAACTAAATCACCCTAATGATAAAAAAAGTACATAATTTTCATCATGGGAAGGATCCATATGGGTAGTATCATGCAGATCCTTTGAAAATTTCAAACCTTTGTCATAGATTGGTTCCAATGTAGAGGAATCATGCTCTTCTTTAAAAAATGCATAACCTTCATCAAGAGACAATTCAAGTTCCTCTTCCACCACATCAAGTGTTTGGATATATTCAATTTCATCTTCAAACACATCAAGAACATTCAAATTTCCACATTTCTCATGATCCACCATGTCATGAGAATCCTCCAAACAATCTACCATTTGACAATCTGAAACAGAGGAGGAAAAACAAGTATCTTGCAACTTTTTAAGAAGTTGCTCATTTTGAATTGTGAGCTTATGATTATCCTCACTATTATTCAAGTATGCATCATGTCACAATTCATTAAGCTCAAACAAATGGTTTCTATCAAAAATAAAATACATGAAATTACCTTTGATGTGGCACATTGCTCTTTGAATCTTCTCCATGTCTTCAAGGAAGGATGTTTCCTCCAATGAAGTAGCTCTCCAACAAGACTTTGACACTAATTCTTGAGTGTCATGGAGTATTCTAAGGGACGCTTGGATCTTATTTTCATTCATATTTAAGGACCCTTCAATAAAATGAAGCTCTTTCAAATGAACCTCCTCATCTTCTTCCTTCTTGATTGAACCAACTTCATGAAGCTCAAGTGGTGATGGGGAAGTTGATCTTGTTTCTTCTTCAACTACTACAAGGTATTCATTTTCATGTTTAATGGAATTTTGTCTTGCAGCAACACTTTCAAAAGTGATCTCTATTCCACCAACATAGAGGTGTGAGAACCCTTCAGTAGGTACTCCTTCATAGTTCAAGCGTCCATCAGTAGATGCTCTTTGTTTCATTTTCAAGGTAGGATGTGTCTCAAAATGATATTCAATATTCTCAATAGAAACATATTCATAATCATGTGATGTCTCTTCATGTTTTTCAGAGTCACTTGGGAATGAATTTTGATCCTCATAATGTAATTTTTTTTTGTTTCACCACCCACAGAACTTGGTGTCTCCTTGGTCCCCTCCATACTTGTGCATTGATGATTATTCCTTAATGAATTGAAATTTGAATTATTTTTCCTAAATTAATTCAACCAATCATAAAAGTATTCAAAATTAATGGTATTATGTGTCTCTCCTGTTATCACTGGAAAATTACCAAAGTTTGTAAAGGCTATTCCCAAGTAACAGTAAAAACCACTTTTAAAGAGAAACTGGCTTTTTTCTCTTCCGAGAACGATCTCTCACAAAATATTAACAAGGCCAGATATGTATAAGTGAAACTGTTTGTAGTTAGGAAGATTGGTTGAAACTGAACACGTGACCATTGGGCTATGGATTCAAGATATGAATATAGATAAACAAAAATTATGCATGGAAATTTTAAACAGAGGCAAGGTAGCTACTCAGTCACAGTCAAAATTTAATTTTCTGGTGAAAAAGGAAGAACATGAATTGACCATTAACACCGAGCATTGCAAAAATGAATTATGTATCAACTTTAGAAGAAAATCTTGGTGGATATCTTAAAAGAACAGCTTGAGCATAGTAAATATGAATTATAAACTGTTATACTCTCATTGCAAACATGAAATAAAACATAATGAACAGGTAAAACTGGAAAAAACATTCACATTAAGAAGGGAAACCACATAATGTAACATGGAATAACATAGGAATCTTTGCAAAATGCCAAATTTTGGCTCTGTAATTTTAATTAAAGAAAATTTTTGAATAATATATCCTCAAAATCTCATGGATTCCAACCCTTGCTTCATCAAAAATCTGAATACTTATACCTTTCTCCTTTAGCTGAACAATAAACCTAACTACCTAATGGTTTCAACCATTTATTACATATGTTGAAGCATTTATTTATTACAAAATAGTTCTGAGATAAAAAAAAAACCTTCTTAACTAATGAATTTTAAAAAATAGCATTTTTTCATAAAATATCCTTCGTTGAACTCTTGTTGCACGGTCCTCCTCGATGTCTTCATGGATGTATCTTATACTTTGTTGATCCATACTACTGAATTGTTCTCCATCCATACTACTGAATTGTTCTCCAATGTTCAGGATTAAGCAAATCTACAACAACAATATCATGTAACATAACTCTGAGCTCCATGTTGTCTGCATATGAAAAATTAGGCACTTTGGCACATGCGAATTTAAAATCAAATAATAACTTTAATTCTTCATCTAATTTATCAAATACAAATATTCCAGAAATATCCTGCTACATATCTTCAAACTTGTTGTGGTTTGACTTGCAATTGACTAATCTATCCAGATACTCCTTTTGAGACAATAATGGTCCTTTTTCCTCCCAGAAGAAAGGAATTCCCGTGCTTACTAGTGGAGTAAATAAATAAATTATTTCTTTGATTCTATGACTTATGATATCAACGTTTTCCTGTATAGTATCCAACATTATGTATTTTCCAATTACTTTCCTATCCCAAGAAATAATAACAACTCTGTATGTGATATCAAACCTTATGACTTGATCCTCTGATAAGGTACTTAGAAAGTTGATAGAATTATGAGCTACTTCCATTGGCTTCTTATTTAATTCTTGCTTTACTATCATAATATTCTATTTGGTTGTTTTCAAAGCACTCTCTTGATCTGCAATAAAGTCTAAATGTGGTCTAAATTTATTAGCTTATTTAATAATTTCATCCCAAATCATATGTCTGGCCCCTTGCAAGGAAAATTGGACAATCACCTTCTTTTCAACTTGGTATTATGATTTATTATCTCTTGACATCTCTGCTCCAGTTTCTTCTTTTCTTCTTCTTTTTTCAAATATATCTCTTCTAAATTCTAGTTCTATTGTTTTAACCCTGTGAGCTCTACATCTTTCAGCTTTACCTGGGACATTGCTTTAGAAAGAGAAGTTGTATCTACTTCTAAAGAAGAAACAGTAGATCTATTTTTAACTCTTTAATATTTTTCCTGTAATTCTTTTTCTTTTGCTGCCAGCTTAGATTTTAGATCCTTCTCACTTTCTACCAGAATCTTAGCATCTTTCTCCCACTACTTTTCCTTTTCTTCAAGCTTTAACAACTTGGATTTACAATCAGTCAATTCAATGTTCAATGCTTCTTTCTCCTTCTCAAACTCTGTCAATTCAAAAGTTTGAATAAGCTGAGTGGAAGGAATTTTCAATCTCTTTTTTAACACTTGAACCTCTTTCTCGTTTTCATCAAATAGCTTTTGAGCCACTGCTCCTTTGTCTGACTTCCCATCAACCTTCAACAAATCATCCTGCAAGTTTTTAATTTTGATTCTAAGGGCCTTGTTCTCAACCTCTTCTTTCCTTAGGAGGTTCTGAGATCTCTTTTAATTTGACTCTAGTTTAGATACCTGCAATGTAGATTTGAGCAGTCTTGTATATAAAATATCACCCATTTCTCTATGAAAATGTATCATATCTGTGGTAGGGATATTTTCTAAGTTCACATTCACTTCCGATGCCTTATTTCCAATAGTCATGGCCAGACTTAGGGTATCTTTGGCATGATCCCTTACAGTTTTCAATGTTATATCTGTCTTGGGCAACTATCTTACTTCCTGATATAATTTCATTGTCTCATCAAAGGTTTTATCAGCTCTTCCCTGTAGGTGTTCAACCATTACTCCTTTGATGAATACTTATTTGGTGTTAATCCATCAAACACATATTCTTGAAGTTCTAAACCAGTTACTTCAGGTTTTTCTTTTTTATTTTTACCTTTAGTACTGCTTTTCTTTATCTACACCATTTGTCGATCTTGTTCAGTTTTCTGCTTCTTTGATGTACTAGCAATGTCTTCTTCTTCGGTGTCCATGAAATTTGAATGCTCTCTCTTTTTTTAAGTTCCTGAAAAACTTATTAAGGATTAAATATTACCAGCAACTGCAACTATATTAGAAAGATCCATTGGGGGGAAATTATTTCCAGGTAAGGAAGATACAGAGTCTTGTTCCATGCTAAGATTATCTAGAACTTTGTCAGGATAATCTTCCCAAATAGCTTCCTCCCTGAGTCCAACAACTTCAGTATGTTCAAAAGGTTTATTGTTATTTGCTTGTCTTATTTTGGAAATTACCTAGTGTGGATCATAGTTGATTGCAGTTCCCAAAGAAAACCCCATGCTCTTGAGAATATTATCAATTATGGGTAAAGAAGCTCTACTTTTGACAACATATGGCCCTGCCTTCCAGGGAAATTTCATATCGAAACTCTTCCTGAAGTTTAAGATGTGTTCTTCTTCAACTGTAAGATTTTGCCTAAGAAATTCCAAAGAGAAGATCCTGGTTGTCAGAAAGGCTGGAAGAATATAAGGCTAGTGCACAAATCCATATAATCTTATAATTGTTTTAGACTATGAAAGGAACCATTCTCCTATCATTTTACTAGGAGAAAGCTGTAATATTTCTTTCATCTCTGGTAATACCCTGGGCAATATTTCCTGAAAGAAGATGCTGCAAATTTTTTCCATCAAACCATTCATAAACTTGCAATAATTTTGCCCCATCTAATCTATGATTACCAACTCAAGAGACTGTAATTTTTCCTCATTATATGATAAGAACATTTTCAGCAAAAAGGACTGGAATATGAAAACTCTGGTATCGTGGAATTTGACTAAATGATAACGAATGTTCTCAGCTAGGAACTCATCAAATTTAAGGCAACAAGACTGGAAGGACTGACTTGGAATTTTAGACTCAATTTGGAAGGTACTTAAGACAAACAACAGATTCAATAGTTATTCTGTAACATAACCATTAGTGTCTAACCCCAAAAATTGACTAGCTAAAGTAATACAAGATTGAGTTTCTTCATTAAACAGAACTAGGTCAATAGGGTAATATAAACCTATAACCTCACTATCCCACTTCAAACATGACATTAAAAAGGATTTTTTACTCTCAGTTGTAGACTCTTGGAAGAAATGTATGTAATTTTTTTCATTGTACTCTTGGGATAAAGGCATAAAATGATCTGGGATAGTTAAGGATTATCGGATAACAGAGGCCTGAACATGGAAAAGAATCCTAGACTTAGGTTTATTCATAATGACTCCTTCACCAGCAGAATAGTTATTCACACACCACTCGAAAAAATTTAGGGAAATTGGGGGTTTGGTCGGCAGAGAAAAAGTAAAAGAAAGATTTGAAAACACCATGGGTGTCACTACCCTGGTCCTTAAGAATTTCAACGTATTCTTAGCTGTCTCAATCATTTCATTAATCAAAATAGTATCATAAATTTCAGCATTCTTATCTTCAAAACTCTTCTCATCCCTCTGATTGGAAACCCCTAATTCTTCATTATCCGCCACTTCTACCACTTCTATCTCATCCATTTTCAGAAGTACTTGGAAAATTTTAAGATGCATACCTTGTCAATTTACATAGTGTTCTGATTCTGTCCATATTGGCACTTTGCACAAAGTCAAGGTTATCGTCAATTCCATAGCTCAGAATTTTTTTTTTGAAACTCCACATAAATGCTTTTATAATTTTTTATGTTTCATAAGCATGGCGCACCTCCCGTAATATACACCATAGATTTTCTCTTCTTCAAAATATAAGTCGTCCATGTGCAAAATCTCAACACCAATACTCGAGACTAACACCTTGCACAACTTGATTCGGTGGAATCAATATTAGCCTTCAATCTACAACTTGCCTTCATTAGGACCATCCAACTGTGGAAAATTTTAACATTCCACAAATCATTTCAGAACTGATTGATCACATAACTTCCATTCGTGGAATGCACCTAATTCATTAATCAAAGCATGAGCATTATCGAAACCATTGATCAATGTGGCCCCTACCACTTTTCGCATATTTCAATTTAGAATTTATCCGCACTTGTTCAATCTGTGGAATTTTTCCCGGCCGTAGATCTATCTCCGCTCTCATCCTACACATCCAATCTTTCCACCTGTTAAACCATTCAATGAATTCTAAAGCTTCGTTTATCGTCACATCTCCGATATCCAGAATGCTTCACCATCGTTGATCTGCAACACATTAAATATGTGCCCTCACTATTTAACACCTTTTACCTCGATTTCATTGATGAAATGACTTCAAATTCCCCCCCCATGTTTCATCAGCAGAACGATCTACCACCATAGATCACTCCCTTCTTTTCATCCGACGACCCATAATGAAATATCATGCTCACCCATTAACCTAAAGAGCACTTCCACCCAACTTTTAACATATGATTATTTTCAAACCCTTTAATCAAACAATCTACAATTTTCAACTATAGTGCTAACATCTCCTTGATGGAAACTTCTACTACCCCCTTATGCCAGCTTACCCCTAAGTTGGATAGCCATTAATTTGAATCCTTTCATAAGCTTCTGGGTCATGTTCTTGGTTATCTCATAAAATAGAGGTTTCATTATTTTCATATACTCCTCACCATTATATGAGGTTCCCTTTTCATCCATAGTCATATTTTCCTAAAAAAAAATGCCTTATTCTCCTACTTCTGTTTTCCTCTTCAACAAAAGAACTTTTGGTTTCAATATATAATGGTGTTCCCTGACTTCTTGTCCTCATAAATATAAGACCACATCAGCTTCCAAGATCATTCTTTGATACCACTATAATTTCCCCTTTTCAAATTTTATTAAAATGACCAATTTTTCACTTTTTCTCCTATTTCGACCTTTGACTAGTTTTGATGTCTAGGTCTCCAAATTGGCCCTGATGCTCCCAAATATTCTCAAAACGTGTTTGAATGATATTTATACTTTAATATGATGTTTATGGAATATTTATGACACTCCAATTATTTCATAAAACTTATTTAATATTCTGTCAAAACTAGAAGTCTTTACTAGCAAATTGGGGTTCCAATACCCCCTGGCTAAATGCTGAAAATGGCATCTTAAATGATCCAAAAACCACTCGAATTTCTGAGAACAGGAAGGTTATGTTTAAGGTAAATTGTTAAGTTATTATATGCATAATTATTCAGTTTATACAAGCTTTTATGAGCCTCTCCGAAACAGCTACAAAATCAGTAGTTCGACCCTTGGGGAAATGGCACCAAATCTTCTCCAAATGAAATTAAACTGAGTAAAATGAATTCAAATGCTGAAGTGTTGAACATGAAACTTGTAAAAATAATAAATTAAATTCCATTAATCATAAATATATCAAATATTCATTCTCCCATTTTAAATAATGAGCATTACCATGGCATACAAGAATATAGTGGCGAAATGGTCATTGTTCGCTCATTACTATTCACTTTTACATACAACCCTTTGGTATTTCGACCTGAAAATTTATGATAATGAATAAAATATAATATTATACTTATTAAAATCATAAATTTACCATGAGAATCTCTAAATCATCAACATTCAATGGTATACATCAATCTAATGGGGAAATGTTCATTGTTTGCACATTAATAGACATTTTGACATACAAATCTTGGGTATTTCGACCTGAGAATTTATGAGAATGAAGAATAGAAAATATTGAAATTATTACAATCATAAATATATCATGAGAATCTCTCCCAAATATTACAATACCTCACCCAAAGCGCAATCCCTCAATGAACAATAATACGTAATAAAAACTGAAAATGGTTGAGAGAAAGTGCTGCAATAGAAGGAAACACGAGATTCCCTGTAGCTTACACCAAATTTCATGGGGATATTTCACCCTCAAAATTGGATAAGGCAAGAAACTTGTCATCCACTAGCTCTCTCAATTCACAAATGAAAATTTCTCAATTGATCAAAAGATGCCTTCATTCTTTGTTCTTGACATTTGTAAAGTTTACAAGCTATCTATGGGTTGAATTCCTTCCAAGAGATGCATTCCAATTCTAGTTGGGAATATATTCCAAATAATGCCACTTTTACAACAATTCCTAGTCTCCCACTTCCACCAAATCACATGTGGAAGCATCTTAGCTGCCCTAACTCCCTTGAGCGCCCTCTTGGAGCTATTTTTATCCCTGGCATGTCATATATGTCAGATTTCAGCCTTCGGATCTGATTTGTGTCATAGGTTTCATAGAATCTTCATAATTGTTATCATAGAGCCAGGGAATCTAGTCCAAGTGTCTCACTCTCTCCAAAATGCCTCTTCCTCTTCCATGGGAGTTACTCTTCCACTACAATTCAACCTTAATTGATTCATGCCAAGTATATTGAGCTTCCAACTCATCCCAAGACCCTTGGGATTATTATGGATTCAAAATGACAAGAGGAGGATGCCATGTGGCATAAAAAATATAGCTTGTGTGGGTCCCGCATCCTCCATGTGTCTTCATGATCAATTGCCACTTTGATTTTCCCTTGTATTTATTTATTTATGTCCTTTATTAAATATTTATGCCATTCTAATGTTCAAACGTCATTTATTGGTCCCCTTATTCCAAATCCCAAATCTTCCACCCCCAACCTAGGAAACTATTAATTTTACTCCTTGGCAATTATTTGACCCTTAAAATCAATTTGACAAACTCTCATGAATATGAAAAATGTGATTAGGCCATTGTGACCCAATGCAAAATTTGGGATATGACAATCAAGGTGGACATTGGGGGTTATGAGCAAGGAAGTTGGCTCCATTGTTATTTGGAGGTTTGGGTTGTTGGCCACCTCCTTGAGCTTGGTTGTTTCCCTGGTTCCTACCTCTTTTTTCGTCTTCCATGCCCTTGTTGGTTATTGGGGGTGAGTTGATTAAGGAGGTTCTGGTGAGCGTAGACCTATCCTTGAGGAACATGAGGAGTCGGGGTCGAAGAAAGTGTAGGTTGCATAGGTGGTGGGTAGTAGGAAAGTGAAATTGAAGGGGTGGAAAATCCTACCATATGGCCATTACACACAGGAGCCAGATAATTTGGTCGTGAACGTGAGAAATGGGTGCCAGAGACGTATATGAAGGTGTCGCTCTGGAATAAGCCACTACAAGTTAAAATTCAGGGGTGTAGCCAGGTTGGGAAACACTAGGGGTCTTACCAAAGTGAGGTGGCATCGAAGGAGACGTCGTGTATATATGGTAATGTTGGGTGATAGAGTCGGTGACTCCATCAGTAGCGTGGGTTGTCCTTGGAGTGTCTCAATGCGAGGAGCCAACATGGGGAGCATTAGGTATGATGGTATAAAAGCAAACTAATTGTGCACAGATAAGGTCAAAATGTTGTGCTTTTAGGATTGATTGTTCCTTAGTTTTTGGGTGCTCAGATGCAACATCCTTGATGATAAGGGGGAGTAAGGTTTTAAGAAACCAATCTAGGAAAATTCTATCATCTAACTAGATTTTACACAAGCTACGACGATGATGCCACTTATGGATGTGATCCGTGATATGGCTAGTAGTGTTTTTTCTACAAGATAATAGGGTTTCCATTCCCTCATTGTAATAGACAGGTAGCTCGAAGTACTGAATAAACATCGAGGCTAACAAGGAAAAATCAGGATACATAGTATAAGGCAACTCAATATACCATTTGGTTGTAACACTGGTGAGCGCGTGATATAATAGTTGCAATCAAATAGAATCATCCACTATGTTCTTGGAGGAACACCATAAGTGGAAGGACATAATATGGTTCTGAGTGTCTTCTCCTACCTTTCCCTCAAAATTAGGAATGTCCAAAGGGATTTTGGTAGGCATGGGAGGCCACAATGTGTCATGATAGATGGGGTCATTCGTCAACCGCGCCAAGTCAAGAAGGTTGAGACTAGTTATGCATGGTAGATTAGGACTTGGAATAGATCTAGGAGGGTCAATAATGGTGTTGGGGATGGCGGGAATGTATTTGTCGCATGCAAATGGGGTTGGTAGGGATGACTTCCATTAGTAGAAGTAGTCACTGGAATGGAATTAATAGCTATAATAGTGGTAGAATGGCCAGTGCCCCCATGCATAAATGTAGGTATGGTGTGAAAAATGGTGGCTGGATTGGGGCCACCACTAGTGGGTAGCGGATAAACAACATTATGTGTAGTGGCGAAGGGCCCACTAGGACCAGAACCTGTAGGTCCAACAGAAGGGATACCCAGTATGACGAGTGGAGCAGTCACAAGTATACCATCAACCATCCCCCTTGGAAGGGGTTGGGAGGTGAACCATCCATGGGGCTAGATGGGGAAATGAACAAGGTAGGTTCATATTGATAGGAGTCTAAATCAGACTCAGATGTAGTGTATGGCTCTGAAGGTGGTGAACGAAGCCGAATATGGATCCAACGATGATGGTTCAAGGAACTGAACTAAGGGGTTTGTCATCTAAGTCTCTGGGAGTATCTTGGTGGAGAAATGATGATGTGACGTTGTACGATATGATGAATGAAGGCTCAAGGGTGTTAAACGCAAGGTCAAAATTCTAACTATATGCAAGTGTGTAGAAGGAGAGATGGTAAATGGTGGCAAGCAGGCCAAAAAAATATCTAAAAATAAACTACAACAACATTTCATAGTAGGTGAGTCTACAAAAAGGTGTCTAGAAATCCAACAAGGAGCACTACCTATAAAGAAAATGATGTACTAAACTATGAGGTATAAGCACAAGCTAGCTTCTAGCTACAAGATGGAATCCCATCACAAATCATATCCTCTGCTGGGTGGTCAAATCCACAGTTAAAAAATAAAAAATGGAAGAACTAAAGGCTAAGAGAATCCCACTACTAAGAGGGAACTCGGGTAAAAGAGCCCTAATAGACTGGAAACTAGGATACCTCGTTCAATACACATCTGCGATGGTTTCTTGGTGATTCATCCGTTTGGTCCTCAGCATGCACGAGGAAGACTATGAAGGGTTAGCCTTCGGTGCATAATGGAGTGTAGTATTCCACCCTGAATTCCGGAACCCCTTTGTTGCGGATTACCCCCGCATAGCGGAAGCCCCCGATAAACTAGTTGTGATCGTGTTAACAAATACTAGAGTACTTTGGTTTCCTATAAGACAACAACTACGCCTCAGATTTAAGTGACAAAGGGATGTTATTTGGATGCCTATCCCAGTGTCCTAGCTTAACTACAATATTTTTTTGGTCCTTAAATGAGGTTAGAATGTTGGTTGAGTTAAGTTAAATTTTAGGCTCATCTTGGGGTCATGAACCAAGTGTTTTAATTTAAGGTGTGATATGTGTGCACAATTGAAGTATAATTTCTAAACCCCAATGCTCTCGTGCTAGAGATGCATTAGCTAAAAAATAATGAAGAGTAAATAAAAGTAAAATTTTTAACAACTAACAAGTAATCCTTCTAGGTAACAAAACATACACAAGTAAATGAGCACATAAGGAAATTCATAGGCTATAGGAAACACACAATAGGTCTCAACTACCAAAATTGACTAAGATGGGCTCATAGAAAATCAAAGGAGGACTGCAAAACAAGCCAAGGGGATATAGGAAATCAGATATGAGAGGAAAAAATCAGGGAAGAGGTAGAACACAGACAAGGGGTTTGGAAAGGGTATCAAACACCTCAAAGGACCGAAAAAAAAGTAGGTCACACCTGTCAGTGGAACAAGTGCGGTCAGGGTTGCACAAAACTATAAAGCAGTTGTGATCGAGACGAAAAATCAATATAAATACTTGGGTCGCACAAAATAGGGGTTTTTCTATGACAAGTTACACTAAAATCAGTCACAGTAGCAACCAAGATCGCTCCAAAATCCTAGACAAGTGTGATGTAGAGTTTAGGTCCAAGTTGCACTTATCAGGGAAAAATATGTGACCTAGGTCATGCTTATATAGAAAAACGATGCGACCTGGATCAAAGCTTTCTAAGGAAAAATTTTCGACTTGGGCTAGGGAGGGTAGGAACTATGAAAGTACTGGTTCAGATCTACCGCAGGGAGGTCATATCTATGATGGTTGAGGGTACCCAAGTAGAACAATGTGTTGATGTAATTGTAACTTTGGAATGTATTCACTTGTATTTATTATGTATTTTACCCTGATGTTTATTCTGGGAAGTGCTTGTAATGTAATTGAGTCATGTCATTCCCTGATGTTCCAATCAGGAGTTTCTATAATGTAAACAAGTCATGTCAAGTCAATGTGGGTAACCCTCATATTGTTCAAGGGTTAAAGTCCCTGTAGTTCCAAGGCCCTAGGGTTTTTAGAATCACCTAGTGAAGTCGGCCCTAGTGAGCCATTGTCAAGTTAGGAATTAGTATAAATAGAAACTGAGTATCTCTATTTATCACACACACACTCACTCACACTTAGTTGTAGCGCATAGCTGAGGGAGAAGAAGTTTATGGGGCTAGAAAGAAAGAGGCTACTACTGTCAGGAGATCATCTTACTATTTTGGGGTTTTACTTTTGGTGCTGATTCTATCTCTAAGGAAGTTGAGGGGTTTTCTCCATTTAGGGTTTCCCCAAGGAAAAATATTGTGTTCATTGTCTCTTGTGTTTGATTGTTGTGCTTGTTATTCTCTCAGTTAAAGATCCTAATATAATGCTAGCTTAAATGTTAAAATCTAACATGGTATCAGAGCTAACCTGAGAAGAAGACACTATGCACCTGCAGGAACTAGGGCTTCCTACTTTTTGGATCTCTCTCCATAGATTTTCAGCAAAAGAAGGTTGGGCTGACTCTCCTCCCTAGGGATCATCTTTCTGTCAAAACATAATCTGATTCTGAGCTTTTTCAGTTTTGGACCCGACATTGTTGCCAAAAATTAAGGCTTTCCACAGAAGTGGAATTTTTGTGTGATCCCAGGCCTGGATTGATCTCTTCCTCAAAATAGAATTTTAGAGATCAATATCAAATCATTTGGTTGGACAGAACTCCGGGAAAGTAAAACCCTAATCTACTCCTGAACCAATACTATAGAAATTTAGCTCCAAATCCAGATCCAACATCTTGACATGGTAAGATCTAAGTATTTTGTATTTCCATTTGAGGTTCTCAATTAAGATGTATCATCATACCAAGCTTGATGAAAATATTGAGGGAGTTGATAACTTCCAAGCCTGGAAGTATAGGATCTCCCTGGTCCTGGAAGAAAATGACTTGGACTCCTACATCAATGAGGAGGTTCCAGTTCCAGAGGAAGATGAGGCTAAGGACTTACATAAGAAGAAGTTGGTTATGGAAAAGATGATTATTGCTGATTCAATCAAGGATCACCTCATACCACAGATGTCCTCCCTGAAGACACCTAAGGCTATGTTTGACGTCCTAACCAAACTGTTTGAAGGGAAGAACATAAACAGGAAGATGACTCTAAGGAACTAGTTGAAGAATGTAAAGATCTAGAATGAGGAGACCATCCAGTCATACTTTACAAGGGTCTCCCAGATCAAAGAACAACTTGAAGAAGTAGATGAAGAAGTGGAGAATGCAGAAATTGTGATGACAACCTTGAATGGTCTCCCTAGGTCATGGGATTCTTTCATCCAAGGAATCTATGCTAGGAATAAGCTAATTAAGTTCATTAGAATGTGGGAAGAATGTTCACAAGAAGAAGCTCGAATAGCAGCTCGAGAATAAAAGATGGCAAGTGAAGATCAAGCTCTCACAGTACACTCCAAGAAAGGCAGAAGGGAAAATCATCATCACCAAGGTAATCATTCTCATCAGAAAGATAATTTTGTAAAAAGGGATCCATCCAAACTTAGATGTTATACATGTGATGAAAGAAGACACTTTACTAGAAATTTTCCCATGAATAAGAGTGGATCCAAGAAGAAGAAGAACTCGAAAAGAAGACATCATGCTCACACTACCGAGGATGATGATCCTCCTAGGAAGAAAGTAAAACAATAAAGTGAAGACTCTTCAAGTGATGAAGAATATGTTCTAATATCCACTCTTGTGGGAACTTTCACTCATGGAAGCAAATATTGGCTTATTGACAGTTGGGCTTCCAAACACATGACAGGATTCAAGGAATATTTTGAGAAACTATCCAAACATAATTCACCCCATAAGGTGAAACTTGGGGATGACTACCAATATCCCATAAAAGGTAGTGGTGAATCCTCCTACAAGCTAGACTCTAGAAAGTCTATGAAAAGGAAGGATGTCTTCTTTGTACCAAGACTAAAGAAGAATCTTATCTCCATATCGGCACTGGATGAAAAAGGCATGAGGGTTGCATTTGTAGATGGCCAAGTCCTCATGTGGCCAAGAGGAAAGACTATTGATGATGCAATAGTAATTGGAGAACAAGAAGGAGGATTATACAAATTGAAGTGCCATCCAGAACAAGATTTGGTCCATGACACAGTAGAGCCAAATGAACTTTGGCATAGAAGGATTGCACATGTGTACTACAGAGCACTACCACTTGCAAGCAAAGATGTTGAAGTTCTTCTAGAAATTCAAGCAAAACATGAAGGAGTCTACAAAGGATGTGCGAAAGGAAAGAACACAACGAAGACATTTCCAAGTAGTGAAAGCAAAGCAAAAGGAATATTGGAAATCATTCACTCCGATGTATGTGGTCCAATATCACCTAGTTCTTTAAGCGGGTATGTATACTATGTTTATTTTATTGATGATTTTTCTAGGAAGACATGGATATACTTTATGAAGAACAAATATGAAGTTTTCAGCAAGTTCAAGGAATTCAAAGCCTTGATTGAGAACCACACAGAAAAGAAGATCTAGACCTTTCAATCAGATAATGGCAGAGAAATCACATCAAATGAATTCAAAGAGTTATGCAAAGATTTAGGGATTAAGAGGGAGTTATCCACTCCATAAAATCCACAACAGAATGGGGTTGCAAAAAGGAAGAATAGAACAATTATGGAAGCTGCAAGAGAAATGCTTCATGATCAAGATCTTCCCATGCATCTATGGGCAGAAGCTACCAGAACAGCGGTGTAAGTACAAAACCGTACTCCACACAGAGTACTCAAGAACAAGACACCTGAAGAAGTCTTTTTTGGCAAGAAACTAGAAGTCATCCATCTCAGAATATTCAGTTGTCTAGTATACATACACATTCCAAAAGAAAAGAGAACAAAGTTAGATCCTTCAGGAAAGAAGGGTATATTTGTGGGATACTCTGAAATCTCAAAGGCTTACAGAATATACTTCCCAGGATTCAAGAAGATTGACATTAGTAGAGATGTAACATTTGATGAAGACTCAGCTTACAACAAATCCAGAAAGAGACCTGCTGAAGATCCTGAAGAATCAGAAGCACCCAAAATTCATGACACAACCATGAACGAAGAAACTCAAGAAGAAGATCAAGAATTTAAAGAACCTCAAGAACCTATAGATACACCTCAGGAGAAGAATCCTCACAAGAGGAAACCTTCTTGGTTACGAGAAGCTATCCAAGGTGTGGAAAGATATGGGGCTCCAAAAGATAATCACATAGAAAGAAAGAGGACCAGGTCCTACTCCGGGTATGTAGCTTTATTATGTGACTTTATCAATAAAGAACCTTCCAACTATGAAGAAGCTGTAGAAATAATGGAAGGATGCTATGATCGAAGAATATCAATTGATCATGAAGAATGATGTTTGCGATGTTGTCCCAAGACCAGAAGGGAAGTTTGTTGTAACTTCCAAATGTATCTACAAGATCAAGCATGCTGCAGATGGAAGCATAGAGAAATATAAAGCAAGATTCGTGGCTTGTGGCTTCTCACAGAAAGAAGGAATAGATTATGAAGAAACCTTTGCACCTGTAGCCAGATACACTTCCATTACATCAGTGCTTGTGATGGCTGTAGTAATGAAATGGAAGATACACTAAATGGATGTCAAGACTAATTTCTTGAATGGTGTAGTGGAAGAGGAAGTGTATGTAGAGTAGCCACTCGGTTTTGAGACACATGACAGGGAGTCTTATGTGTGTAGATTGAAGAAAGCCCTGTACGGTTTGAAACATGCACCAAGGACATGGTATGGTGGAATTGGTGGCTTTCTATCCAATTTGGGCTTTACCAAAAGTAAAGTAGATTCCAACCTTTACTACAAGGTTGAAGATGGTAACCCAGTGATACTCCTACTGTATGTATATGATCTATTTGTAACAGGAATGGATGGGTCGATTGCTGCTACGAAGAGGAATCTTGCTGCCAAGTTTGAAATGAAGGACTTGGGTATGATGCACTATTTTCTAGGCATGGAGGTGTGGCAGAATGCAGATGGAATCTCCCTCAGACAAGGGAAGTATGTAGTTGAGATCCTGAAGAGGTTTGGGATGATGGACTCCAAGGCCATGACCACACCTATGGCATCGAACCTGAAGCTATTGAGTGATGCTTCATCAAAAGTGGTTGATGCTATGATGTATTGTCAGATGATTGGGTCCTTGATGTACCTGACAAACAGAAGACCATATATTCGCTTTGCTGTGAACACCTTGAGCCATTTCCTGATAGATCCAAGACATGTTCACTTGATTGCTGCAAAGCATATTTTGAGGTAGCCGAGGGGTACAGTTGATTATGGACTCAAATATGAGGCGAATCAAAAGATTAACCTGGAGGGTTATGTTGATTCAGATTGAGAAGGCAGTGCCATCGATAGGAAGAGCACTTCAAGGTGTTTCTTCAGTATGGGATTAGGTGTGATCTCTTGGTTTAGCAGGAAGCAATCCTGTGTGGCACTAAGTATAGCTGAAGCAGAGTATGTCGCATCTTGTTCAGCTAGTTGTGAGGCAGTATGGCTGAGGAAGCTCCTGTCTGATTTATTTGATCTCTAGTTGGATGCTACTTGTATGCATTACGACAACAAGAGTTGTGTGAAGTTGTCGGAGAACTTGGTGTTCCATGGCAAGTCGAAGCATATTGAGATCGAGTATCACTATATCAAGGATATGGTGTAGAGGGGAGTAGTGAAGCTCCAGTATGTTACAGTGAACTAATAGATAGCTGATGTGTTGACAAATCCATTAGCCAGAGTGATGTTTGAGTACTTCAGGGAGAACCTTGGTGTTCTCTAGATCCAGGTTCCCTCCAAAGGGAAGTGATGAGTCCATGAGCCATTCTGACATGGTGAGAACATTGGTTCCTTCCATGGTCAGATGTAAGGGATGATCCATTTTGTAATGGTGAGAGGATTGGTTCCTTCCATGTTAGATGTGAGTGTTGAGCCATTTTGATGTGACTGTAGGATTTGTTCCTACATGATCAGATATAAGCACTGAATTCCATACTTGGAATGGAGGCACCTGGTCAGTTAATTACCAGGAAAGCTCAGTTTGGGATCGAGGGCCATTCTGATGTGACTGTAGGATTGGTTCCTACATGATCAAATGTGATTGCAGATCCATTCTGACGTGATTATAGTATTGGTTCCTACAGCGATCAGATGTAAGTGCAAATCCATTCTGAGGCGATTGTAGGATTGGTTCCTACAATGATCAGATGTAAGTGTAGAGCCGTTTCGGCATGGAGGATTGGTTCCTTGCATGGTCAAATGTAAGTTCTAGGCCTTTCTGACATTGGTTGTTATATGTGAGTGCTAGGCCTTTTTGATAGGGTTGTGGGATGTGTACCCACATGGTCAGATGTGAGTGCTGGGTGTGCATTTCTAATGTGATTATAGGATTGGTTCCTACATGATCAAATGTAAGTGTTGGGCAGGCCATTATGAATTAGGGTCAGATATAAGTGCTGGAAAAGACCTACATGGAGGCTAGGCCTACAACTAGCATGAAAAAGGGTTGGATCTGTAGAAATTCCTATGACGAGAAGAATCAAGAGATAGCACTCGTGATGATGATCCAGCGGAGATGTTCCAAAACTAGAGATGATCCAGATCGAGTGATGATCCAGATCCAGTGATCATCATCTAGATTGAGTGATGATCCAGATCTAGATGAATATGACTGGAAGATGAAGATGACTTGAAGCTAACGAGGACTCGATGATGATCCAGATGATACAAAGAAGAAGACTTGTGCTGATAAATTGTGTTGAGAGAATACCTTCCTAGTTAAGAGGGAGTGTTGATGTAATTGTAACTTCGGAATGTATTCACTTGTATTTCTTATGTATTGTACCCTAATTTTTATTCCGGGAAGTGCTTGTAATGTAACTGAGTCATGTCATGCCCCAATGTTCCAATCGGGAGTTTTTATAATGTAAACAACTCATGTCAAGTCAATGTGGGTAAGCCTCCTATTTTTCAAGGGTTAAAGTCCTCACTATTCCGGGGCCCTAGGGTTGTTAGACTCACCTAGTGAATTTGTCCCTAGTAAGTCATTATCAATTGGGAATTAGTATAAATAGAGACTGAGTCTCTCTATTTATCACACACACACTCACTCACCCTCAGTTGTAGCACATAGTTGAGGGAGAAGAAGTTGTTGGGGCTAGAAAGAAAGAGGCTACTTCTGTCGAGAGATCATCTTACTGTTTTGGGCTTTTACTTTTGGTGTGAATCTATCTTTGAGGAAGTTGCGGGGTTTTCTCCATTTATGGTTTCCTCGAGTAAAAACACTGTGTTTAGTGTCTCTTGAGTTTGATTGTTGTGCTTGTTATTCTCTCAGTTAAAGATCCTAATATAATGCTAGCTTAAATGTTAAAATCTAACACAAACTAGCAAAAAAACCTGCAAAAACAAAGGTCCAAGGGAATCGATCCAGCATATTCACCAAAAATATAGTGGGGATTTCTCCCCTACTACATGAAAAAGCACCTACCTAAGATCAATCGGTTCTAAGGGTAGATTTCATGGTGCAAGGGATTTCTTGACCTTGACTGACAACAAGTAATGAAAAACTAATTTTTATAAGTTTATATTTTTTATCTAACTAATGAAACAAAAATGCAAACATACCTTTATATTAGGCAACTACAACCTTTTGAGGAAATGGTCTTTAGGATCCCACGATCCTGGTCTCCGATATTCTTCACCAATGGTTGTCAAAGGGAAATGGATCAAGGATGGTATGGAGCAAGCTCAACATACACCATGGGGTGATATGGAATCAGAAGTGTGACTAAAAGTTGGGAAAAAGTGAAAAGTATTTGTTGGGAGACCTTCACAATGTATTTATAGGATGATCCAAAATTTTCTTAACTATGGTAATGAACCATGGTATTTCATTGTACCTGGTATTTGTCCATGGTTTTTGACCCATTCTCATTTTAGTTTTTTTTTTCCTTTTTGGAGAGTGGGGTTATGCTGCAAAAATTTCCATCTTCCTTGTATTTATGGGGGAAGGAATAATAATGTTTTGGACCAATTTTGGTGGAATTTAATTGTGAAGGTCAAAATGGAGGGAATAATAATGGGACTGTGATGTATAATTATGGTTTGTACCATAGAGAGGTATGTGGACTATTTTTGGTGTTAACAGAAGCCATGAGATGTGATATCTTGTGGAGAACATACACATGAGAAGAGACATGGTCAAAGTCTCAGATACTATTGGATACTCAAGAAGAGTTGTAGTCTGAATTGTCAAAGAATAATTAAAGCCTTTTGGATATGTTAGATAGCCATATAGTTGGATATGTGGGGTATTTTAATATGAAATCACTATGAAAGAGATCATGCCTTGAAGAACATCTCAGAGAATGGAAAACTCACTAAGAACTTATTTAGATGGTAGAAGATTCTTGAAGTCAACAAATGTTGAAAATTGAAAGAAAAGAAAAGATTTTATTTATGCATGATAATTACACATTTAATGTGTTGTTTATGATGGATATGAAATCCATATTTTCTAGTTTAGATAAACTGCATTCTGTATCAGATCCAGATGATGCTACTTTGAATAAGTAGTTTGTTGGTCTGTTAAAGTACTAAGCAGACCTATTGTATTTTTATGCTTGTGTATAAGAATATGTTTGAGTACCTTTGAGGTACATTAGAATAAGTTATTTATTTTATTTTGATACATAGTAGACCTATTATATATCTTTGGATGAGCTATGTGTATTGTAGTTAGTACTACATAAGATAAATGTATTTTGTAGATTGTACTACCTGTTGAGGACTAGTGTAGCTTAGGATGCTACCTAATAGGGTGAAAGAATTGAGCCTACAATTACTAGGTGTTAATAGTCAATATTTATGAAAAACCCTATGTGTTATGATATAACAAATTAAGATGAATTTTTACTTCATAGAAGTCATGGTCATGTAAAAAGAAAATTTCAGTACATATCTATTGATGAGAATATTGCAAATTTGTGAACTTGTCGATGTCATTAATGAAGTTGAGATACTTTTGAGATCAATTTGGTATGGCAGGAAATTCCCGGTAAAGCAAAGAATGTATCCCTCGCTAAGAGGGAGTGTTGATTGTACACCATCAATAGTCATTCTCCGAACTTGTGAGTAATAGCAAGTCAGGATTGTGAGTCATATCAAGTCCTATGTGTCATCATATAATTGAGGTGGTGATGTTGTATTGTAAACCTTGTGAGTAATATCAAGCTAAGTCTTGTCAGTAATATCAAGATTATACTTGTGAGTAACATCAAGTCTTCTCATAGAAGGTACCCTATGAGAATGGATCTCCAATTATGGAGACAATGTTGTTTTGTATCAAGATTGAGGTCTTGTGTTGTACGAAGATTGTGGACCTCAATTTGTTAAGGTGGTTATACTATGTGATATATTACTATTCATGTTAATTTAGTGCTATACGGCTCTGTTAGAGCATAACTACCACTAGAGTAAGTACTTTAGCATGTGACTATATGTCCTAGGGTAATATATATGTTCATCAGTATGTATGGAATAAGTATTTATACTATGATATGATAAGATGTACTAATAACACATATGGAACATGCATTAATTATTTAATGATAATGAGATGAAGCATAGAGAATGATAATTTTAATTTCCCGTGCAAATGTATGAATGAACTCAAGTTATAAAGCTTCAATAAAGTATGAATGCCTCAATCAATGCCTTGGTCAAGAATTAGTTGAACTATTAGTGAATGTAACCAGTGAATAAAAGAAGATATTGATGTTCATTAATCGACGTGAATCATTAACTAAAGAGATCCATGCAAATTTTAATAATAGAAATTGTACATGGATGACACTAAGAATGAAGCACTGATGACACTTAAGTTATCCTGTTAACTAAGTGATCAACAATCACTTAAATATTGGGTTCAATTCAAGTAAGTTATATTTAGTTAACATTCAATTCAAGTAAGTTAACTTTCAATTCAATTCAGTTCAAGTAAGTTAACATTTAGTTCAACTGAGTTAACATTCAGTTCAAGTAAGTTAATATTCAGTTCAAGTAAGCTAACGTTCAGTTCAAGTAAGTTAGCATTTAGTTCAAGTCATTTAACATTCAATTCAAGTTAGTTAATGCACTAAGTGAATGGACTATGTGGTGCTCTTAGTTTGTTTACTAATCCTCCTATGCGTTACCTTCTGCATCTTAGGGTTTTTGGCCTTTTATTAATATGCTAGGCATATGGAAAGTTCAATAGAGTTGTTTTTGTGAGGTTGCATTGCATATCTCTTCTCTACTGATGAGGTGAGATCTCTTATAAGGAAATCTGCTTATGTGTTGCAAACCATTCTCTACAAATCTATTTATCATACTCAAATAATTGTTGGGTTTTTCATCCTCCATGTTTGGAGGGTTTTCCCAGGGTATATATTATCTCTCATGGTTGATTGATTTATATGGCTGATTTATGGAGTTGATTTATGTGGCTGATTTATTTATGAGATTCATATGTGGATGATTTATGAAATTCATAAGTGTTGAAATTTTTTGATAAAAGTTTTAAAGTTCAATCATCTTCTGTTTTTCTCAAACATCAGTAGATATAGCATAGCTATGTAACAACTAAGCCAAGGAGATAGGATATCCATGGATGCAAATGAGCTCACAAATGGCTACAAATAAGCTATTTGATGGTTGAAAAAACACTCTTTGATGGCCGCAAATGATCTCTTTGGTGGCTGCAAATGCACTTGTTTTATGCATGTAAATGAGCACTCCTTCGATGGAATTGTTGGAATATTGAACAATATTGAGAAGGGGGGGGGTGAATCAGTATTGATAACTTTTAACAATTAAACAAATTTTCATTTATTTATTAATACACATGATCAATAAAAACACATGGAACACAAATTTATCATGTAAGACCAATTAGGTAAACCACCAATACTTCCTATTACGAAAAAATTATATTTACAAATATTTTTTGTCTGCAACTAAAAACAATGATGGTACTACACCCTATTTACCAGCAACTATTGGAAAGAGGCTATGCCCCCTTGTTTTACCAGCTGCTGCTAAAAGGATGTTGCGACACGCTATTTACCAGCTACTACTGGAAGGAGGCTACGAGCCCCCTTACAGGCCTGTTTCCTGCCCTAGCTCTGCCCAACCACCCTTATATGATAATTTAATCTCTGGGTATACTACATTAATCGATCTCCAATTGAATGTACAGAGACACTTATTTGAAAATTTAAAGCATTTTTTTAATGCCCTAAAATGTATCTTTTCATCTAACAGTCACGTATCTTCAACTTGACTCTTCACAAACAAAAAACTAATTTAGAATTACCTCTTTTTTTGTCATTTTATCTCTATTTAATTTTAATAGTCACAACCTTCTAGAGTTTCCTCTCCGCAACATTATTTCCACAACAATATGTCCGCAACAAACCTTTTTGCATTTGACCTTTCCATATTTTACCTTCCGCAATTAACTTCCCAAAATTTTGGATTCCAAATTATGGACAATTTCCTTTCTGCAATTTTTGGGAACTCATTCCTTCTGCAATTATGAGTTGTAAATTGCGAATGCACTTTTTTACTTTTCTAGAAAATTTCTTCCGTAATTCATCTTCCACAAATCCTGTGAAAAGTCGATCTCTTTGTGGGAACCTCCATGTCCGTTGATTAATTATCAAACACAAAGATTCATGTTGGCACTTTGGAATTTTATTTTCCATGCACATTTACTTTGTGGATCCTTTTCCTGACATCGATCTATTCTCTTGATGCAATCTGAGCCATCCAGCCTATTCTAAATAATTTGATTGCAAATCCACGGCTATGTGTCTTTCCATCCTCATCACATATTCCATTGTTTTCCTTACCACCGTGTCATCGCTTCCTTTGGTATTTCTTTGTCTTATACTGAGTTCCTTTTGACATCAGTGACAACTCCATTCCATAGGACTCAAATGAACTTATTTGATGGTTAGAAATGAGCAACTGGATGGTTTTATATTAACACTTTAATGGTTTCAAATAAGAATAAATTTATCTCTTTATTGGCTGCAAAATCCCTTCTTGAACATGTAAAACCTTGATCCCTAACAAAAAAATTCACTAGTACACTAACTAGTTTAGTACCCATTTTGATCTAATAGCATATGAAGTTTGAGCATATCTATCTAGGAACATAAATCAAAGAGATATGAAATGAAATAAAATAAGAAAATAAATAATCATGTACCAAATGATTCAACATGTCATTACACAAAAAACTAGAATAAAATAGTAATAATATAATGATGCATTTCATTTACTTGAATGAATGTAGGTGAACAATATTTAAAGGAAGGAAACTAGAATTAGGTTAATAGGAAACTCAAATTGCTCATCCAGTGTAAGAGAGTCTATTCAAAATTAACTAGAGAAAAGAACTATTAGTTTTCCATGCTTACTCTCCTTAATTGAGTTACACTAACTCATGACTTCACAACCTCTAGTTCTAATTGAAGTATGCTCAATTAACTAAATGAATGAACTAAAAACCCATAAAAACACTCAAGGAGGGAAGAAAAATATCTCATAATAGATAGTAAAAAAATAGGTGCATGGAGTCCCTAAACAGTGAAGTAAACTCCCCAAATTTACTCTATAACTCAAAATTGCAATGTGGAACCCTAAAATCAAGGAAAACAACCCATAATTGAAGGAATTTTCCCTCATATGCCAAAATAGACTTCATTAATTCTAAAAAAGGAAAATAAGGTAGTTTAGGACCCTTAGAGTTTAGAAGTAATATCTAGGGCGAGTTAGGTGGTCAATATGTGTGAGGTTTGTCCCACTAGAGTTATGAATTCAAGGCCTAGGTTACTAGGTAGGAGAATTATGCTATGGAGAAGGTATTTTGCTCCAACAAATACCCATGCACAACAATAAACCACATGCTTAGAAAGCAAGATAAATGCCCAACAATAAGGAAACCATCCAAAATATCATAAAAAATCCTCAAGCAAGGAGAAAAATACCCCTAGCAATGAGTGAATGATCAAAGCAATAGAAAAATACCACATGAATTGAGAGAAATGAGCGAAGAAATAAAAAAACTTCACGGGAAATGCATATTCACCCTTGGAAATGACGAACATGCTTTAAACAATTGAAGAATGATCAAGCCTAATACCAAAACATCCAAGGTAATGTAAAAAATTCCTTATACAATAAAAGAATAACCTAGGCAATAGGTAAAAATGCCAAGGAAATTAGACAATTTCTTCTAGCAATCAATCAAAACACACAATAAATACAATTACACTTAAATAAGATTGAGATAAAATGGCCCAACAATTAATAAATCTAAAAAAAATGATTTAAAACGTCTCCACAAGATTTCAAGAGCTCCCAAATGGAAACCATTGATCTATGATATTGAATGGTAATTCAATGGTGGGGGTTAACTAGTTGTTGGCTCTTCCATTAGATAAGTAATACCAAGAAACATGATGAATCTACCAATATAATTGTAAATCCCTCTTAAACACACTCTCATAGTTTATTGTAATCCATTAATAACATTGTAAACAAGTTAACACGGTAAAACATTGTAAAAATTGTAAACAAGTTAACATGGTAAAACAATCACACATAGAGAAACATTGCAAAATGATACATTATTTACCCTAGAAACCCAATTGGGAAAACTAACATCCAAATGATAGTTCAACCTATTCCAACAAACTCTAATTGCAGTGTTGCTTATGCCTCTCTTCCATCCTATGTGTATTCTCTTCTTTGTGGCCAAAAAAGACCCTTTGAGAAACCAAATACAATGAGATATAGGAGGATTTGGAGATAATAGGTGTTGGAGCCTAAAGTATTGATGGTTCATCACACCTTATATCTTCTAGAGACAAACAATTATTATACAACTAGAAACTAGCAAAGCAGTCGACTAGGGGCCTGACTAGGAAGGTTGGCATAATGAATAAATAGTTGGTTGGTCATATGACTAAATGGTCAAAGAGATTATGGGTGGTATGAATACAACAACCAACTAAAATTTGGGAAGTTGTGGATTCTATGCAAATGGTTAATACCTATGACCCAAATGTGTGGATTAGATCCTCCTCACTTCCAGGAATTTGGTTAAATTAGGAAACTATAAAAGGAACACCCTATGGTTTGTGCAACATAACCATTACAATTTGATATGTCTATAATGTTGATTATGCATTGTGATGTTCTGATCATGATGTGATAATATTAATTGTTGTAATGGTTTATTTAGACACCACCTTTATTCTTGGAATATTGTTCCCTTCTTTTTTAGTTTTTGTTCAATAGTTAAAGGTTAAAGGGTTCTCCAACATGGTATCAGAGCAGTCATTTTTTATGTATCCCTATTGTTTAGAAATTGTGCTAAGTCGGATATAGGGTTGATTGTCTCTCAGCGAAGATTTATCGAATGATACCTCTTCTTAAATTTTGATTAAATCTATTAGATCAGAAGGATGAATTCCAAGGTAGAACCTATTTTTCTCAATGGACACAATTATGCAATATAGGATAGAAATATGGAGACCATGTTGAAAAGAAAATGACCATGGTAGTTCATGAAAAGTGTTATTGTTGATCCGACAAATTTCAATGCGAATTTCTCCATCTACGTTAAGAAGGATTATTTTCTAGGTGTTATCATGAAATACACCTTAAGGGAGATTTGCTTTCATACAAGTGGGATCAACTGCCGTCATGTCATCTGAAAGAAGCTAAATATGTTTTTCAACAATATAAAAGAAGGTGAAGTAATGTATATAGGGAAATATGGCCCTCTCTCCTAGGGAAATTTCATATCCAAACTCTTCCTGAAGTTTAAGATGTGTTCTTATTCAACTGTAAGCTTTTGCCTAAGAAATTCCAAAGAGAAGATCCTAGTTGTCAGAAAGGCTAGAAGAATATAAGGCTGGTGCACAAATCCATACAATCTTATAATTGTTTCAGACTATGAAAGGAACCAATCTCCTATCATTTTACTAGGAGAAAGTTGCATATTTCCTTCATCTCTGGTAATACCCTGGGAAATATTTCCTGAAAGAAGATGCTGCAAATTTTTTCCATCAAACCATTCATAAAATTGCAATAATTCCAGCTCATCTCATCTATGATTACCAACTCAAAAGACTGTAAGTTGTCCCCATTATATGATAAGAACATTTTCAGCAAAAAGGACTGGAATATGAAAACTCTGGTATTGTGGAATTTGACTAAATGAGAACGAATGTTCTCAGCTAGGAACTCATCAAATTTAAGGCAACAACACTGGAAGGACTGACCTGGAATTTTAGACTCAATTTGGCAGGTACTTAAGACAAACAACAGACTCAATAGTTATTCTGTAACATAACCATTAGTGTCTAACCCCAAAAATTGACTAGCTAAAGTAATACAAGACTGAGTTTCTTCATTAAACAGAATTAGGTCAATAGGGTAAGATAAACCTATAACCTCACTATCTTGCTTCAAACATGACTTTAAAAAGGATTTTTTACTCTCAGTTGTAGACTCTTGGAAGAAATCTATGATATTTTTTTGTTTGTACTCTTGGGATAAAGGAATAAAATCATCTAGGACAGTTAGGGATTTTTGGATAACAGAGGACTAAACAAGGAAAAGAATCCTACACTTAGATTTTTTCATAATGATTCCTTCACCAGCAGAATAGTTATTCACACACCACTCGAAAAAATTTAGTGAAATTAGGGGTTTGGTCGGAAGAGAAAAAGTAAAAGAAGGATTTAAAAACACCATGGGTGTCACTACCTTGGTCCAATAATTTCAACTTATTCTTAGCTGTCTCAATCATTTCATTCATCAAAATAGTATCAGAAATTTCAGCATTCTTATCTTCAAAATTATTCTCATCCCTCTGATTAGAAACCCCTAATTCTTCATTATCTGCCACTTCTACTACTTCTATCTCATCCATTTTATCCATTTTCAGAAGTACTTGGAATTTTTCAAGATGCCTACCTTGTCAATTTACACAGCGTTCCAATTCTGTCCACACTGGCACTTTACACAAAGTCAAGGTTATCGTCAATTCCATAGCTCATAAAAAAAATAAAAAAAAATCCACATAAATGCTTTTATAATTTTTTATGTTTCATAAGCATCGCGCACCTCCCGTAATATACACCGTAGATTTGCTCTTCTTCAAAATATAAGCCGTCCATGTGCAAAATCTCAACACCAATACTTGAGACTAACACCCTGCACAACTTGATTCAGTGGAATCAATATTAGCCTTCGATCTGCAACCTTCCTTCATTAGGACCGTCCAACTGTGGAAAATTTTAACATTCCACAAATCATTTCAGAACTGATTGATCACGCAACTTCCATTCGCAGAATGCACCTAATTCATCGATCAAAGCCTGAGCTTTATCAAAACCATTGGTCAACGTGTCCCCTACCAATTTCCGTGTATTTCAATTTAGACTTTATCCACGCTTGTTCAATCTGTAGAATTTTTCTCGACTGTAGATATATCTCCACTCTCATCCTGCCCATCCAATATTTCCACCTGTTAAACCATTCAACGAATTACAAAACTCCATTTATCCTCGCATCTCTGATATCTGGAATGCTTCACCATCGTTGATCTACAACACATTAAATACTAGTCATCACTATTTAACACCTTTTACCTCCATTTCACCGATGAAATGACTTCAAATTCCCCCCCCATGTTTCATCAACGGAACGATCTACCACCATAGATCACCCCCTTATTTTCATCCGACGACCCATAATGAAATATCATGCTCACCCATTAACCTAAAGATCACTTCCACCCAACTTTTAACATATGAGTATTTTCAAACCCTTTAATCAAACAATCTACAATTTTCAACTATAGTGCTAACGTCTCCATGATGGAAACTTCTACTACCCACTTTTGCCAGCTTACCTCTAAGTTGGATAGCCATTAATTTGAATCCTTTCATAAGATGTTGGGTCATGTTCTTGGTTATCTCATCAAATAGATGTTTCATGATTCTCATATGCTCCTCACCATCATATGAGGTTCCCTTTTCATCCATAGTCATAGTTTCCTAAAAAAATGCCTTATTCTCCTACTTTTGTTTTCCTCTTCAACAAAAGAACTTTTGGTTTCAATATATAATGGTGTTCCATAACTTATTGTCCTCATAAATATAATACCACATCAGCTTCCAATATCATTCTTTGATACCACTGTAATTTCCCTTTTTCAAAATTTTATTAAAATGACCAATTTTTCACTTTTTCTCCTATTTCGACCTTTGACTAGTTTTGATGTCTAGGTCTCCAAATTGGCCCTGATGCTCCAAAATATTATTAGAACATGTTTTAATGATATTTATACTTTAATATGATGTTCAGGGATTATTTGACACTCCAATTAGTTCAGAAAACTTGTTTAATATTCTGTCAAAACTATGACTCTTTACTAGCAAATTGGGGTTCCAATACCCCCTGGGTAAACGCTGAAAATGGCATCTCAAATGATCCAAAAATCACTCGAATTTCTGAGAAGAGGCAGGTTATGTTTAATGTAAAATGTTAAGGTCTCATATGCATAATTATTCACTTTATACATGCTGTTATGAGCCTCTCCCAAACAGCTACAAAATCACTAGTTCGACCCTTAGGGAAATGACACCAAATCTTCTCCAAATGCAATTAAACTGAGTAAAATGACTTCAAATGCTGAAGTGTTGAACATGAAACTTGTAATAATAATAAATTTAATTCCATTAATCATAAATATATCATATATGTATTCTCCCATTCGAAATAATCAGCATTACCATGGCATACAAGAATATAGTGGGGAAATGGTCATTGTTTGCTCATTAATATTCACTTTTACATACAACCCTTTGGTATTTCTACCTGAGACTTTCTGATAATGAATAAAAGAGAATATTATACTTATTAAAATCATAAATGTACCATGAGAATTTCTAAATCATCGACATTCAATGGTATACATCAATCTAATGGGGAAATGGTCATTGTTTGCTCATTAATAGTCATTTTGACATACAACTCTTGGGTATTTCGACCTGAGAATTTATGAGAATGAAGAATAGATAACATTGAACCTATTGCAATCATAAATATACCATGAGAATCTCTCCCAAATATTACAATAGCTCACCCAAAGTGCAATCCCTCAATGAACAATAATATGCAATAAAAACTGGAAATGGTTGAGATAAAGTGTTGCAATAGAAGGAAACACTAGATTCCCTGTAGCTTACACCAAATTTAATGGGGATATTTCACCCTCAAAATTTGATAAGGAAAGAAACTTGTCATCCACTAGCTCTCTCAATTCACAAATGAAAATTTCTCAAATGATCAAAAGGTGCCTTCATTCTTTGTTTTTGACATTTGTAAAGTTTACAAGCTATATATGGGTTGAGTTCCTTCCAAGAGATGCATTCCAACTCTAGTTGGGAATATATTCCAAAGAATGCCACTTTTACAACAATTCCTAGTCTTCCACTTCCACCAAATCACATGTGTAAGCATCTTAGCTGCCTGTTGCAGTTGCAACTGTTTTCCCAAATTCAAAAAAAAAATTTGGACCCTCCTTGTCGATTTTATCTTGCTTGGATTTAATTGGTTTCCTAAACTCGGTTGTTCCTCTGCTACAATTTTGAATTTTTGCGTTTGATTCAAGGTAAACTGTTTTCTTTCATTTTGGAGGTAGAATGATGCAAAACTGCCAATGCTTTTGACTGTGGAACTTAAATTTTTTTATTTTCGATGATTTTGTTTTTTTTTATCGTTGTCGGAAGTCATTTGAACAATGAATCAGGGCCGTAGTTCTCTATGCATCCGTTGTTGCGGAAGCTAACTAATTAACATCCCAATGGGAGTCATGTTTTTTGCCGATTGGTTTATCTCGTTCATTTGTTTTTCAAAAAACTTTTACTTTTTGACTTTCTGCGTTGTTTTGCTTATCACTGTTGAAGCATTAGCCTTCTATATCACCGCCGTTTCGGAGGACAGATAGGGAATGGGCCGATGGATAGTTTTATATTTTCCTATCCCGTGGGTTTTTGTTTTTAAATGATTTGTTCTCTTTTCGCAATCGGAACAGGTTTTGTCTATTGATTGGGGGGCTAGTCCTTTGCATTGCCGACACAATAGCAACATTGAGCCTTTTGTCGCCGATACATAGTCCTCAAAGCATCTGATCATCAATGTTTTATGTTTACTGTGGAACCTTTAATCTGTCTGTCTCCTGCCATTGCAGCTGTGTACTAAACTATTCTGCTGACGCATTATGATTAGTCCTTCTGATCACCGATGATGTCTTATTTCGCGGAAGCCGTAGTCCTTATGTCTTCCATCCTTGCAGCTCCTTAGTGGACTAACCATCCGACTTGTAGTTTTTCTGCCCGCCGATGAGAGTTTTGTTTTTTCCTGCTTAGTATTTTTCCCGCCGGTGAGGGTTTTCTCGCCTTTCTCGTGTGCTTTTACTCTATTTTTTCGGTGGCAGTTACATTGTCATCTTTCATGCTTCCATCTAAGGATGTCAAAGTGGTATAGATCTAGCCTAGTTGAGATAAAGATTCTATTTTTGGGGCTTGTGATTTTAGTTTGGACAGTGAATTTAGCGGAGGTCAAGATACAAACATGCAGTATTTTCTTTGCATTATCATTTTTTTCTCTTCATGCATTAATATTTTGGTAGTCCACTTTACAAGATGTATGTTGTAATGCAGTTTGTGTTACTTTGTCAAACGCTAAGTGATCTTAGAACTGGTTATGCATGACAAGGTGATTGTTGCTGTAGAGAATGCATGTATAGAAGACAAAGCAGAAGAAAGGAGGCAGTAGGGAAGTAAGAGAAATAAAATGAAGAAGCAGAGATGCATAAAGAGAAGAAGGAAGTAAGGGTCTGAGATCTCAAATAGATCGATAGCAACAGAGGCCCAGGCTTGGGAAAAGTTCATCAGTTACCAAGCTGGTCCCTTTTTATAAAGTGCTCTTAATATTAATTTGAAATGTAACGTATTGTATAAATCATGAGCATTCACTAAAAGACAAATTGTGAGATTAAACGGTTGAAGGGGAGCCCAAAGGCCACAAGGGGAGCCCAAAGGTCACCATGGGGGCATCCCAAAAGTTTTTCTATTTTGTATAAATATAGGAGAGTTAGATGTAATAGTGGACATTTTCCCAGATATATTTGTAGGATTATGTTGTAAGAAGAACTATTTCCTTTTGCAATAAGAATTACAAGTTTCCTGTTGGATAAAGCTTGGTGGAAGATTTCAAATGTTGTGTTATGGATTTGTTGAATGTGAACTATTTCGTTTTCAGCTGTTGTCCATTAACTGTGAGATCATTCTAACTCTTTGAACCTATGTTCTAGTTATGAATGCGCTCTAGTTTATTCTATGAAATTTCCACTGTGAGTAATGAAGGCTTTTCATAAACAATGAGCTATCTTGTTGTTCATATATCTATTAATGTTCATGTGTTTTGAATTAAGTAACAACTATCTATGATTTTTCTTAATGCATGCGCAGAAATACATTACTCATTGATAAATGATAATCTTACTCCCTAGGGATAGGTTATATAGTTATTTTTAGTTTCTTGTTGTCTGTGATTTAGATGCGAGTGAGTTAAGATGAGAGGTAAGAACCTGTGCATCACATTGTGACCACTCCTCGTATTCTCTATCAATCGGCACTCTTAGATAGGCACTTGAATATCATACTTAAATTCAAAAAACTAAAAAATACACATGATGGACCGGGCCGTAGCCGATAAAACGTTTTATTTTGTTACTTGACCTACTATATCCATACCGTAAACCAGATGGATTCCCCATACCAAATAGTAACGGGCTAGTGGGGAACGTTTACTGGGAAGAATCCCTAACTGTTGTTATCTATGAATTTCTAGGCCTCAACACTGCCCTAACTCCCTTGAGCGCCCTCTTGGAGCTATTTTTATCCTTGAAATGTCATATATGTCAGATTTCATCCTTCAAATTTGGTTTGTGTCATAGGTTTTATAGAATCTTCATAATTGTTATCATAGAGCTAGGAAATCTAGTCCAAGTGTCTCACTCTCTCCAAAATGCCTCTTCCTCTTCCATGGGAGTTACTCTTCCACTACAATTCAGCCTTAATTGACTCATTCCAATCATATTTACCTTCCAACTCATCCCAAGACCCTTGGGATTCTTATGGATTCGAAATGACAAGAGGAGGATGCCATGTGGCATAGAAAATATAGCTTGTGTGGATCCCACATCCTCCATGTGTCTTCATGATCAATTGCCACTTTGATTTTCCCTTGTATTTATTATTTATCTCCTTTATTAAATATTTATGCCATTCTAATGTTCAAACATCATTTATTGTCCCCCTTATTCCAAATCCCAAATCTTCCACCCCCAACCTAGGACTCTAGTAATTTTCCTCCTTGGCAATTATTTGACCCTTAAAATCAATTTGACAAACTCTCATGAATATGAAAAATGTGATTAGGCCATTGTGATCCAATGCAAAATTTGGGATATGACAATCGAGGTGGACGTTGGGGGTTATGAGCAGGGGAGTTGGCTTCGTTGTTATTTGCAGGGTTGGGTTGTTGGCCACCTCCTTGAGCTTGGTTGTTTCCCTGGTTCCTACCTCTTTTTTCATCTTCCATGCCCTTGTTGGTTATTGGGGGTGAGTTGATTAAGGAGGTTCTTGTGAGCATAGACCTATCCTTGAGGAACATGAGGAGTCAGGGTCAGAGAAGGTGTAGGTTTCATAGGTGGTGGGTAGTAGGAAAGTGCAATTGGAGGGGTGGAAAATCCTACCATCTGGCCATTACACACAAGAGCCAGATAATTTGGTTGTGAATGTGAGAAACGGGTTCCAGATATGTATATGAAGGTGTCGCTCTGGAATAAGCCACTACAAGTTAAAATTCAGGGGTGTAGCTAGGTTGGGAAACACTAGGGGTCTTACCGAAGTGAGGTGGCATCGAAGGAGATGTGATGTATATATGGTGATGTTGGGTAATAGAGTCGATGACTCCATCGGTAGCATGGGTTGTCCCTGGAGTGTCTCAATGCAAGGAGCCAGCACGGGGAGCATTAGGTATGATGGTATAAAAACAAACTAATTGTGCATAGATAAGGTCAAAATGTTGTGCTTTTAGGATTGCTTCTTCCTCAGTTTTTGGGTGCTCAGATGCAACATCCTTGGTGATAAGGGGGAGTAAGGTTTTAAGAAACCAATCTAGGAAAATTCTATCATCTAACTAGATTTTACACAAGCTACGGTGATGATGCCACTTATGGATGTAATCTGTGATATGGCTAGCAATGTTTTGTCTACAAGATAATAGGGTTTCCATTCCCTCATTGTAATAGACAGGTAGCTCGAGGTACCGAATAAACATCAAGGCTAACAAGGAAAACTTAGGATACATAGTATGGGGCAACTCAATATACCTTTTGGTTGTAACACCAGCGAGCACGTGATAGAATAGTTTCAATCAAATAGAATCATCCACTATGTTCTTGGAGGAACACCATAAGTGGAAGGACATAATATGGTTTTGAGTGTCTTCTCCTACCTTTCCCTCAAAATTAGGAATGTCCGAAGGGATTTTGGTAGGCATGGGAGGCCACAATGTGTCATGATAGATGGGGTCATTCGTCAACCATGACAAGTCAAGAAGTTTGAGACTAGTTATGCATGGTAGATTAGGACTTGGACTAGATATAGGAGGGTCAATAATGGTGTTGGGGATGGCAGGAATGTATTTGTCACATGCAAATGGGGGTTGGTAGGGATGGGTTCCAATAGCATAAGTAGTCATCGGAATGGCGTGAATAGCCGTAATAGTGGTAGAATGGCCAGTGCCCCCAGGCATAAATGTAGGTATGGTGTGAAACATGGTGGCTAGAGTGGGGCCACCACTAGTGGGTAGCAAATAAACAATATTGTGTGTAGTGGTGAAGGGCCCCCTAGGACTAGAACCTGTAGGTCCAATAGAAGGGATACCTAGTATGACGAGTGAAGCAGTCACAAGTATACCATCAACCATCCCCCCTGGAAGGGGTTGGGAGGTGCACCATCCATGGGGCTAGATGGGGAAATGAACAAGGTAGGTTCAAATTGATAGGAATATAAATCAGACTCAGATGTAGTGTATGGATCTGAAGGTGGTGAATGAAGCTGAATATGGATCCAATGATGATGGTTCAAGGAACTCAACTAAGGGGTATGTCATCTAAGTCTCTAGGAGTAGCTTGGTGGAGAAATGATGATGTGAGGTTGTACGATATGATGAATGAAGGCTCAAGGGTGTCAAATGCAAGGTCAAAATTCTAACTACAGGTGAGTGTGTAGAAGGAGAGATGGTAAATGGTCGCACGCAGGCCAAAAAAAATATCTAAAACCAAACTGCAACAATGTGTCATAGTAGGTGAGTCTACAAAAAAGTGTTTAGAAATCCAACAAGCAGCACTACCTATAAAGAAAATGGTGCACTAAATTATGAGGTATAAGTGCAAGCTAGATCCTAGCTACAAGATGGAATCCCCTCATAAATCGTATCCTCTGCTGGGTGGTCAAATCCATAGTTAAACAATAAAAAATGGAAGAACTAAAGGCTAAGAGAATCCCACTACTGAGAGGGAACTCGGGTAAAAGAGTCTTAATAGACTGGAAACTAGGATACCTCATTCAATACACATCTGGGATGGTTTCTTGGTGATTCATCATTTTTTTCCTTAGCATGCACGAGGAGGACTATGAACAGTTAGGCTTCGGTGCATAATGGAGTGCATTATTCCACCCTGACTTCCAGAACCCCTTCGTTGTGGATTACCCCCGCATAGCGAAAGGCCCCGATAAACTAGTTGTGACCGTGTTAACAAATACTAGAGGACTTTGGTTTCCTATAAGACAAGAAATATGTCTCATATTTAAGTGACAAAGGGATGTTATTTGGATGCCTATCCCCAGTGTCCTAACTTAACTACAATATTTTTTTGGTCCTCAAATGAGGTTAGAATGTTGGTTGAGTTAAGTTAAATTTTAGGCTCATATTGGGGTCATGAACCAAGTGTTTTAATTTAAAGTGTGATATGTGTGCACAATTGAAGTGTAATTTATAAGCCCCAATGCTCTCGTGCTAGAGATGCATATGCTTAAAAAATAATGAACAATAAATGAAAGTAAAATTTCTAACAACTAACAAGTAATCCTTATACATAACAAAACATACACAAGTAAATGAGCACATAAGGAAATTCATAGGCTATAGGAAGCACATAATGGGTCTCAACTACCAAAATTGACTAAGATGGGATCATACACAAGCAAAATAGGACTACAAAACAAACCAAGGGGCTATAGGAAATCAAATATGAGAGGAAACAATCAAGGAAGGGGTAGAACATAGACAAGGGGTCTGGAAAGGGTATCAAACACCTCAAAGGACTGGAAAAAAAGTAGGTCACACCTATCAGTGGAACAGGTGTGGTCGGGGTCACACAAAACTATAAAGCAATTGTGATCAAGACGAAAAATCAATATTAATACTCAGGTCACACAAAACAAGGGTTTTTATGTGACAAGTTACACTAAACTCAGATGGAAAATCAATATAAATACTCAGGTCACACAAAATAAGGGGTTTTGTGTGACAAGTTACACTAAACTCAGTCACGGTAGCGACCAAGATTGCTCCATAAGCCTAGACAAGTGTGATGTAGAGTTTAGGTCCAATTTGCACTTATCAATGAAAAATATGAAACCTAGGTCACGCTTATATAGAAAAAAGGTGCGACCTGGATCAGAGCTTTCTAAGGAAAAATTGTCGACTTGGGATAGGGGGGCAGGAACTGTGAAAGTACTAGTTCGGATCTACCGCAGGGGGGTCATATTTGTGATGGTTGGGGGTACCCAAGTAGAACAAACTATTGATGTAATTGTAACTTCGGAATGTATTCACTTGTATTTCTTATGTATTGTACCCCGATGTTTATTCTGAGAAGTGCTTGTAATGTAATTGAGTCATGTCATGCCCTGATGTTCTGATTAGGAGTTTCTATAATGTAAACGAGTCATGTCAAGTCAATGTGGGTAACCATACTATTGTTCAAGGCTTAAAGTCTCCATAGTTTCAGGGCACTAGGGTTGTTAGACTCACCTAGTGAAGTCAGCCCTAGTGAGTCATTGTCAAGTCAGGAATTACTATAAATAGAGAGTGAGTCTCTATATTTATCACACACACACTCACTCACACTCATTTGTAGCACATAGCTGAGGGAGAATAAGTTTATGGGGCTAGAAAGAAAGAGGCTACTGTTGTCGGGAGATCATCTTACTGTTTTGGAATTTTACTTTTGGTGTTGATTCTATCTCTAAGGAAGTTGTGGGGTTTTCTCCATTTATGGTTTCCCCAAGGAAAAACACTATGTTCCTTGTCTCTTTTGTTTGATTGTTGTGCTTGTTATTCTCTCAATTAAAGATCCTAATATAATGCTAGCTTAAATGTTAAAATCTAACATGGTATTAGAGCTAACCTGAGAAGAAGACAATGTACAGTTGCGGGAACTAGGGATTCCTACTTTTTAGATCTCTCCCCATAGATTTTCAGCAAAATAAGGTCAGGCTGACTCCCCTCCCTAAGGATCATCTTTCTGTCGAAACAGAATCTGATTATGATCTTTTTCAGTTTTGGACCCAACATTGCTGCCGAAAATTAGGGATTTCCACAGAAGTGGAATTTTTGAGTGAGCCCAAGCCTGGATTGATCTCCTCCTCAAAATCGAAGTTTAGATATCAAGTTCAAAGCATTTGGTTGGACAGAACTCCAAGAAAGTCAAACCCTAATCTGCTCCTGAACCAACACTGTAGATATTCAACTCCAAATCTAGATCCAACATCTTGACCTGGTAAGATCTAAATATTTTGTATTTCCATTTGAGGTTCTCAGTTAAGATGTCTCATCATACCAAGCTTGATGAAAATCTTGAGGGAGCTGATAACTTCCGAGCTAGGAATTATAGGATCTCCTTGGTCCTAGAAGAAAATGAGTTGGATTCCTACATCAATGAGGAGGTTCCAGTTCCAGAGGAAGATGATGCTAAGGGCTTACATAAGAATAATTTGGTTATGGAAAAGAGGATTATTGATGATTCAATCAAGGATCACCTCATACCACAGGTGTCCTCCCTCAAGACACCTAAAGCTATGTTTGATGCCCTAACCAAACTGTTTGAACGGAAGAACATAAATCGGAAGATGACTCTAAGGAACCAGTTGAAGAACGTAAAGATCCAGAATGAGGAGACCATCCAGTCATACTTCACAAGGGTCTCCTAGATCAAAGAACAACTTGAAGCAGTAGATGAATAAGTGGAGAATGCAGAAATTGTGATGACAACCTTGAATGGTCTCCCTATGTCATGCGATTCTTTCATCCAAGGAATCTGTGCTAGGAAGAATCTAATCAAGTTCAGTAGACTGTGGGAAGAATGTTCACAAGAATAATCTCGAATAGCAGCTCGAGAAGAAAATATGGGAAGTGAAGATCAAGCTCTCACATTACACTCCAAGAAAGGCAGAAGGGAAAATCATCATCACTAAGGTAATCATTCTCATCAAAAAGATAATTTTGTAAAAAGGGATCTATCCAAACTCAGATGTTATACATGTGATGAAAGAAGACACTTTGCTAGAAATTTTCCCATGAATAAGAGTGGATCCAAGAAGAAGAAGAACTCCAAAAGAAGACATCATGCTCACACTATCGAGGATGATGATCCTCCCAGGAAGAAAGTAAAACAAGAAAGTGGAAGACTCTTCAGGTGATGAATAATATGTTCTAATCTCCGCTCTCATGGGAACTATCACTCATGGAAGAAAAGATTGGCTTATTGACAATGAGGCTTCCAAACACATGACCGGATTCAAGGAATCTTTTGAGAAACTATCTAAACATAATTCACCCCATAAGGTGAAACTTGGGGATGACTACCAATATCCCATAAAAGGTGGTGGTGAATCCTCTTACAAGCTAGACTCTGGAAAGTCTATGAAAAGGAAGGATGTCTTCTTTGTACCAGGACTAAAGAAGAATCTTCTCTCCATATCGGCACTAGATGCAAAAGGCATGAGGGTTGCATTTGTAGATGGCCAAGTCATCATGTGGCCAAGAGGAAAGACTATTGACGATGCAATAGTAATTGGAGAACAAGAAGGAGGATTATACAAATTGAAAGGCCATACAGAACAAGCTTTGGGCCATGACACAGTAGAGCCAAATGAACTTTGGCATAGAATGCTTGCACATGTGCACTATAGAGAACTACCACTTGCAAGCAAAGTTATTGAAGGTCTTCCATAAATTCAAGCAAAACATGAAGGAGTATACAAAGGATGTGCGAGAGGAAAGAACACAAACAAGACATTTCCAAGTAGCGAAAGCAAAGCAAAAGGAATCTTGGAAATCATTCACTCCGATGTATGCGGTCCAATGTCATCGAGTTCTTTAAGTGGGTATGTGTACTATGTTTCTTTTATTGATGATTTTTCTAGGAATACATGGATATACTTTATGAAGAACAAAGATGAATTTTTCAGCAAGTTCAAGGAATTCAAAGCCTTGATCGAGAACCACACAGAAAAGAAGATCAAGACCTTTCAATCAGATAATGGCTGAGAATTCACATCAAATGAATTCAAAGAGTTATGCAAAGATTCAGGGATTAAGTTATCCACTCCATATAATCCACCATAGAATGGGGTTGCATAAAGGAAGAATAGAATGATCATGGAAGCTGCAAGAGAAATGATTCATGATCAAGATCTTCCCATGCATCTATGGGAAAAAGCTACCATAACAGCGGTGTATGTATAGAAACATACTCCACATAGAGTACTCGAGAACAAGACACCTGAAGAAGTATTTTTCAACAAGAAACCAGAAGTCAGCCATCTCAGAATATTCAGTTGTCCAGTATACATACATATTCCAAAAGAAAAGAGGACAAAGTTAGATCCTTCAGGAAAGAAGGGTATATTTGTGGGATACTCTGAAAGCTCGAAGCCTTATAGAATATACTTCCCAGGATTCAAGAACATCGACATCAGTAGGGATGTAACATTTGATGAATACTCAGCTTACAAAAAATCCAAAAAGAGACCCGCTGAAGATCCAGAAGAATCAAAAGCACCCAGAATTAATGACACAACCATGAATGAAGAAACTCAAGAAGAAGATCGAGAATTTGAAGAACCTCAAGAACTTGTAGATCCACCTCAGGAGAAGAATCCTCACAAGAGGAAACCTGCTTGGGTACAAGAAGCTATCCAAGGTGTGGAAAGATATGGGGCTCCAGAAGAGAGTCACAGAGAAAGAAAGAGGGCCAGGTCCTGCTCCAGGTATGTAGATTTATTATGTGACTTTATCAATAAAGAACCTTCCAAATATGAAGAAGTTGTAGAAAGGAAAGAATGGAAGGACGCTATGATCGAAGAATATCAATCGATCATGAAGATTGATGTTTGGGATGTTGTCCCAAGACTAGAAGGGAAGTCTGTTGTAACTTCCAAATGGATCTACAAGATCAAGCATGCTGCAGATGGCAACATAGAGAAATATAAAGAAAGATTTGTGGCTCGTGGCTTCTCACAGAAAGAAGGAATAGATTATGAAGAAACCTTTGCACCTGTAGCCAGATACACTTCCATCAGATTAGTGCTTGCGATCGCTACAGTAATGAAATGGAAGATACACCAAATGGATATCAAGACTGCTTTCTTGAATGGTGTAGTGGAGGAGGAAGTGTATGTAGAGCAGCCACTTGGTTTTGAGACACATGACAAAGAGTCTCATGTGTGTAGATTGAAGAAAGCCCTGTATGGTTTGAAACAGGCACCCAGGACATGGTATGGTGGAATTGATGGATTTGTATCCAGTTTGGGCTTTAACAAAAGTAAAGCAGATTCCAACCTTTACTACAAGGTTGAAGATGGTAACCCAGTGATACTCCTACTGTATGTAGATGATCTGTTTGTAACAAGTATGGATGGGTCAATTACTTATACGAAGAGGAAGCTTACTGCCGAGTTCGAAATGAAGGACTTGGGTATGATGCACTATTTTCTAGGCATGGAGGTGTGGCAGAATGCGGATGGAATCTCCCTCGGACAAGGGAAGTATGTAGTAGAGATCCTGAAGAGGTTTAGGATGATGGACTGCAAGGACATGACCACGCCTATGGCATCGAACCTGAAGCTATTGAGTGATGCTTCATCAGAAGTAGTTGATGCTATGATGTATCGTCAGATGATTAGGTCCTTGATGTACCTGACGAACATGAGACCAGATATTTTCTTTGTTGTGAACACCTTGAGCCAGTTCCTGACAGATCCAAGACATGTTCACTTGATTGCTACAAAGCATATTCTGAGGTACCTAAGGGGTACAGTTGATTATGGACTCAAGTATGAGGCGAATCAGAAGCTTAACCTTGAGGGTTATGTTGATTCAGATTGGGTAGGTAGTGCCATCGATAGGAATATCACTTTAGGTTGTTGCTTCAGTATGGTATTAGGTGTGATCTCTTGGTTTAGCATTAAGAAATCCTGTGTGGAACTGAGTACAACTGAAGCAGAGTATGTCGCATCTTGTTTAGCTAGTTGTGAGGCAGTATGGCTGGGGAAGCTGCTGTCTAATTTATTTGATCTCCAGTTGGATTCTTCTTGTATATATTATGACAACGAGAGTTGTGTGAAGTTGTTGGAGAACCCAGTGTTCCATGACAAGTCTAAGCATATCTAGATCAAGTATCACTATATCCGGGATATGGTGCAGAGGGGAGTAGTGAAGCTCCAGTATGTTGAGATAGACGAATAGATAGCTGATGTGTTGACAAAGCCATTAGCCAGAGTGAAGTTTGAGTATGTCAGGGAGAATCTTGGTGTTCTCCAGATCAAGGTTCCCTCTAAAGGGAAGTGATGATTCCGTGAGCCATTCTGACATGGTGAGAGGATTGGTTCCTTCCATGGTCAGATGTAAGGGCTGAGCCTATCTATCATGGTCGGAGGATTGGTTCCTTCCATGTTATATGTGAGTGCTAAACCATTCTGATGTGACTGTAGGATTGGTTCCTGCATGATCAAATATAAGCGCTAAATGCCATGCTTGGAATGGAGGCACCTGGTCAATTACCAGGAAAGCTCAGTTTGGGACTAAGGGCCATGCTGATGTGACCGTAGGATTGGTTCCTACATGATCAGATGTGAGTGCAGAGCCATTCTGAGGCAAGTATAGGATTGGTTCCTGCAATGATCAGTTGTAAGTGCAGAGCCATTATGAGGTGATTATAGGATTGGTTCCTACAATGATCAGATGTAAGTGCATATCCCTTTTGGCATGGAGGATTAGTTCCTTGCATGGTCGAATGTAAGTGTTGGGCCTTTTTGACATTGGTTTTCAGATGTGAGTGCTGGGCCTTTCTGACAGGGTTGTGGGATGTGTTCCCACATGGTCATATGTGAGTCCTGGCCATGCCTTTCTAATGTGATTATAGGATTGGTTCCTACATGATCAAATGTAAGTGTTGGGTAGGCCATTCTGACTTAGGGTCAGATATAAGTGCTGGAAAAGACCTACATGGAGGCTAGGCCTACAACCAACATGAAAAAGGGCTGGCTCTGTAGAAATTCCTATGATGAGAAGAATTAAGAGATAGCACCTGTGATGATGATTCAACAGAGATGTTATAGAACCAAAGATGATCCAGATCGAGTGATGATGATCTAGATCCAGTGATGATCCAGATCTAGATGAAGATGACTTGAAGCTGACGAGGACTCGAAGATGATCTAGATGATACAAAGAAGAAGACTTGTGCTGATAAATTGTGTCAAGAGAATACTTCCTAGTTAAGAGGGAGTGTTGATGTAATTTTAACTTCAGAATGTATTCACTTGTATTTCTTATGTATTGTACCCTGATTTTTATTTCAAGAAGTGCTTGTAATGTAATTGAGTCATGTCATGCCCCGATGTTCCGATCGGGAGTTTCTATAATGTAAACAAGTCATGTCAAGTCAATGTGGGTAACCCTCCTATTGTTCAAGGGTTAAAGTCCCTGCAGTTTTGGGGCCCTAGGGTTGTTAGACTCACCTAGTGAATTTGCCCCTAGTGAGTCACTGTCAAGTCAGGAATTAGTATAAATAGAGATTGAGTCTCTCTCTTTATCACACACACACTCACTCACACTTAGTTGTAACACATAGCTGAGGGAGAAGAAGTTGCTAGGGATAGAAATAAAGAGGCTACTACTGTCAGGAGATCATCTTACTGTTTTGGGGTTTTACTTTTGGTGTTGATTCTATCTTTGAGGAAGTTGCGGAGTTTTCTCCATTTATGGTTTACCCGAGGAAAAACACTGTGTTCAGTGTCTCTTGTTTTTTATTGCTGTGCTTGTTATTCTCTCAGTTAAAGATCCTAATATAATGCTAGCTTAAATGTTAAAATCTAACACAAACTAGCAAAAAAACCTACAAAAACAAAGGTCCAAGGGAATCGAGCTAGCAGATTCACCAAAACTATAGTGGGGATTTCTCCCCTACTACATGAAAAAGCACCTACCTTATATCAATCGGTTCTAAGGGTAGAGTTCATGGTGCAAGGGATTTCTTGACCTTGACTGACAACAAGTAATGAAAAACTATTTTTTATGAGTTTATATTTTTTATCTAACTAACGAAACAAAAATTTAAACATACCTTTAAATTAGGCAACTACAACCATTTGAGGAAATGGTCTTTAGGATCCCACGATCCTCGTCTCCGACATTCTTCACCAATGGTTGTCAAAGGGAAATGGGTAAGGGATGGTATGGAGAAAGCTCAACATACACCATGGGATGATATGGAATCAGAAGTGTGACTAAAAGTTGGGAAAAAGTGAAAAGTATTTCTTGGGAGACCTTCACAATGTATTTATAGGATGATCTAGAATTTTCATAACTATGGTAATGAACCATGGTATTTCATTATACCTGGTATTTGTCCATGGTTTTTGAACCATTCTCATTTTAGTTTTTTTTTCCTTTTGGGAGAGAGTGGGGTTATGCTACAAAAAATGTCCATCTTCCTTGTATTTATGGGGGAAGGAATAATAATGTTTTGGACCAATTTTGGTGGAATTTAATTGTGAAGGTCAAAATGGAGGAAATAATAGTGGGACTATGATGTATAATTATGGTTTGTACCATAGAGAGGTATGTGGACAATTTTTGGTGTTAACAGGATCCGTGAGATGTGATATCTTGTGGAGAACATACACATGAGAAGAGACATGGTCAAAGTCTCAGAGACTATTGGATACTCAAGAAGAGTTGTAGTCTGAATTGTCAAAGAATAATTAAAGCCTGGATATGTTAGATAGCCATATAGTTGGATATGTGGGGTATTTTAATATGAAATCACTATGAAAGAGATCAGGCCTTGAAGAACATCTCAGAGAATGGAAAACTCACTAAGAACTTATTTAGATGGTAGAAGATTCTTGAAGTCAAAAAATGTTGAAAATTGAAAGAAAAGAAAAGATTTTATTTATGCATGATAATTACACATTTAATGTGTTGTTTATGATGGATATGAAATCCATATTTTCTAGTTTAGATAAACTGCATTCTGGATCAGATCCAGATGATGCTACTTTGAATAAGTAGTTGGTTGGTCTGTTAAAGTACTAAGTAGACCTGTTGTATTTTTATGCTTGTGTATAAGAATATGTGTGAGTACCTTTGAGGTACATTAGAATAAGTTATTTATTTTATTTTTATACATAGTAGACCTATTATATATAATGGGATGAGCTATGTGTATTGCAGTTAGTACTACATAAGATAAATGTATTTTGCAGATAGTACTACCTGTTGAGGAGTAGTGTAGCTTAGGATGCTACCTAATAGGGTGAAAGAATTGAGCCTACAATTATTAGGTGTTAATAGTCAGTATTTCTGAAAAACCCTATGTGTTATGATATAACACATTTAGATGAATTTTTAATTCATAGAAGTCATGGTCATGTAAAAACAAAATTTCAGTACATCTCTATTGATGAGAATATTGCAAATTTGTGAACTAGTCGATGTCAGTAATGAAGTTGAGATACTTTTGAGATCAGTTTGGTATGGTAGGAAATTCCTGGTAAAGAAAAGAATGTCTCCCTCGCTAAGAGGGATTGTTGATTGTACACCATCAATAGTCATTCTCTATACTTGTGAGTAATAGTAAGTCAGGATTGTGAGTCATATCAAGTCCTATGTGTCATCATATGATTGAGGTGGTGATCTTGTATTGTAAACCTTGTGAGTAATATCAAGTTGAGTCTTGTAAGTAATATCAAAATTATACTTGTGAGTAACATCAAGTATTCTCATAGAAGGTACCCTATGAGAATGGATCTCCAATGATGGAGACAATATTGTTTTGTATCAAGATTGAGGTCGTGTGTTGTATGAAGATTGTGGACCTCAATTTGTTAAGGTGGTTATACTATGTGACATATTGCTAGTCATGGTAATTTAGTGTTATAAGCCTATGTTAGAGAATAACTACCACTAGAGTGAAGTACTTTAGCATGTGACTATATGTCCTAGGGTAATAGTATATGTTCATCAATATGTATGGAATAAGTATTTCTACTATGATATGATAAGATGTACTAATAACACATGTGGAACATGCATTAATTATTTAATGATAATGAGATAAAGCATGGAGAATGATAATTTTAATTTCCCATGCAAATGTATGAATGAACTCAAGTTATAAAGCTTCAATAAAATATGAATTCCTTAATCAATGCCTGAATCAAGCATTAGTTGAACTATTAATGAATTTAACCAGTTAAGAAAACAAGATATTGATGGTCATTAATAGACATGTATCATTTAACTAAAGAGATCCATGCAAATTTTAATAATAGAATTTGTACATGGATGACACTAAGAGTGAAGCACTGATGACACTTAAGTTATCCTGTTAACTAAGTGATCAACAATCACTTAAAGTTTGGGCCTAATTCAAGTAAGTTAGATTTAGTTAACATTCAATTCAAGTAAGTTAACATTCAGTTCAATTCAATTAACATTCAGTCCATGTAAGTTAACATTTAGTTCAATTCAATTAACATTCAGTTCAAGTAAGTTAACATTCAGTTCAAGTAAGCTAACGTTCAGTTCAAGTAAGTTAGCATTTAGTTCAAGTCATTTAACATTCAATTCAAGTCAGTTAATGCACTAAGTGAATGGACTATGTGGTGCTCTCAGTTTGTTTACTAAACCTCCTATGCGCTACCTTTTGCATGTTAGGTTTTTTGGCCTTTTATCAATATTCTAGGCATATGGAAAGTTCAATAGAGTTGTTTTTGTGAGGTTACATTGCATCTCTCTTCTCTACTGATGAGGTGAGATCTCTTATCAAGAAATCTGCTTATGTGTTGTGAACCATTCTGTGTAAATCTATCTATCATACTCAAATAATTGTTGGGTTTTTCATCCTCCATGTTTGGAGGGTTTTCCCAAGGTATATCTTATCTCTCATGGTTGATTGATTTATATGGCTGATTTATGGAGCTGATTTATGTGGCTGATTTATCTATGAGATTCATATGTGCTTGATATAACTATTCATATGTGGCTGATATAAAAAATCATATGTGGATGATTTATGAAATTCATAAGTTTTGAAATTTATTGATAAAAGTTTTAAAGTTCAATCATCTTCGATTTTTCTCAAACATTAGTAGATATAGCATAGCTATGTAACAACTAAGGCAAGGAGATAGGATATCCATGGATGCAAATGAGCTCACAAATGGTTACAAATCAGCTATTTGATGGTTGAAAAAACACTCTTTGATGGCTACAAATGATCTCTTTGGTGGCTAAAAATGTACTTGTTTTATGCATGTAAATGAGCACTCCTTCGATGGACTTGTTGGAATATTGAACAATACTAAGAAGGGGGGGGGGGGGGGGGGGGTTGAATCAGTATTGATAAATTTTAACAATTAAACAACTTTTCATTTATTTATTAATACACATGATCAACAAAAACACATGGAACACAAATTTATCATGTAAGACCAATTAGGTAAACCACCAATACTTCCTATTGCAAAAAAATATATTTACAAATATTTTTTGTCTACAACTAAAAACAAGGATGATACTACACCCTATTTACCAACAACTACTGGAAAGAGGCTATGCCCCCCTGTTTTACCAGTTGCTACTGAAAGGATGTTGTAACACGCTATTTACCAGCTACTACTGGAAAGAGGCTACCACGGGGGCTTCACTTGTTGACCAATATCCTATCTCATTAGTTCATATTGTGTGTTTTAAAATGACCAAAAATCGAAACAATATATTGCAGGTATTGGGGGGATGAGGGGTTCAAGGTGGGGGTGGGTAGGGTGGTTTATAAGGATTGAGGTATAAAAAGAGGTGGGGAGGAGGTTTTAAGTATTGGGAGCGGGTTTCAACAAAAAGAGATTGGGTCAATATCTCTCGAAATTAAGGGTATTCTTTAATATCCCACGATCGCACGTGCTATGTGAGAGGTTCACTAAGTGAAGTCCCCGTGGAGGCTACAAGCCCCCTTGCAGGCCTGTTTCCTACCCTAGCTCTTCCCAACCACCCTTATATGATAATTTGATCTCTGGGTGTACTACATTAATCGATCTCCAATTGAATGTACAGAGACACTTATTTGAAAGTTTAAAGCATTGTTTAAATGCCCTAAAATGTATCTCTTCATCTAACAGTCACGTATCTTCAGCACGACTCTTCACAAACAAAAAACTAATTCAGAATTACCTCTTTGTTTGTCATTTTTAGCTCTGTTTAATTTTAACAGTCACAACCTTCTGGAGTTTCCTTTCCACAACACTATTTCTACAACAATATCTCCACAACAAACCTTTTTGCATTTGACCTTTCCATATTTTACCTTCCGTAATTAACTTCCCAAAATTTGGGATTCTGGACTACAGACAATTTCCTTTCTGGAATTTGTGGGAACTCATTCCTTCTGCAATTGCAGGTTGCATATTGCGAATGCACATTTTAACTTTTCTAGAAAATTGCTTCCATAATTCGTCTTTCGCAAATGCTATGAACTGTCAATCGCTTTGTGGGATCCTCCATGTCTGTTGATCAATTATCAAAAACAGAACTTCATGTTGGCACTTTGGAATTTTATTTTCCATGCACATTTACTTTGTGGATCCTTCTCCTAACATAGATCTATTTTCTTGATGCAATCTGAGCCATCCAACCTATTCTAAATAAGTTGGTTGCAAATCCATGGCTATGTGTTAATTGATCAGAGGATCAATCAATCAAGCTTGATTAGACTTGGTCCCCTCATGTGTCTTTCCATCCTTATCACATATTCCATCGATTTCCTTACCACCGTGTCATCGTTTCCTTTGGTATTCCTTTGTATTATACTGAGTTCCTTTTGACATCAGTGACAACTCCATTCCATAGGACTCAAATGCACTTATTTGATGGTTGGAAATGAGCAACTAGATGGTTTTATATTAACACTTTAATGGTTTAAAATAAGAAGCAATTTATCTCTTTATTGGTTTCAAAATCCCTTCTTGAACATGTAAAATCTTAATCCCTAACAAAAAAAATCACTAGTACACTAACTAGTTTAGTACCCCTTTTGATCTAATAGCATATGAAGTTTGAGCATATATATCTAGGAACATAAATAAAAGAGATATGAAATGAAAATAAAATAAGAAAATAAATAATCATGTAACAAATGATTCAACATGTCATTACACAAAAAACTAGAATCAAATAGTAATAATTTAATGATGCATTTCATTTACTTGAATGAATCTAGGTGAACAATATTTAAAGGAAGGAAACTAGAATTAGGTTAATAGGAAACTCAAATTGCTCATCCAGTGTAAGAGAGTCTAGTCAAACTTAACTAGAGAAAAGAACTATTAGTTTTCCATGCTTACTCTCCTTAATTGAGTTACACTAACTCATGACTTCACAACCTCTAGTTCTAATTGAAGGATGCTCAGGTAACTGACTGAATGAACTGAAAACCCACAAAAACACTCAAGGAGGGAAGAAAAATATCTCACAATAGATAATAAAAAAATAGGTGCATGGAGTCCCTAAACAATGAAGTAAACTCCCCAAATTCACTCTATAACTCAAACTTGCAATGTGGAACCCTAAAATCAAGGAAAACAATCCATAATTGAAGGAATTTTCCCTCATATGCCAAAATAGACTTCATGAATTATAAAAAAGGAAAATAAGGTAGTTTAGGACCCTTAGAGTTTAGAAGTAAGATCTAGGGCGAGTTAGGTGGTCAATATGTGTGAGGTTTGTCCCACTAGAGTTATGAATTCAAGGCCTAGGTTACTAGGTAGGAGAATTATGCTATGGAGAAGGTATTTCGCTCCAACAAATACCCATGCACAACAATAAATAACATGCTTAGAAAGCAAGATAAATTCCCAACAACAAAAAAACCATCCAAAATATCATAAAAATGCCTCAAGCAAGGAGGAAAATACTCCAAGCAACGAGTGAATGATCAAAGCAATACAAAAATGCCACATGAATTGAGAGAAATGAGCAAAGAAATAAAAAAACTTCATGGGAAATTCATATTCACCCTTGGAAATGACGAACATGCTTTAAACAATTGAAGAATGATCAAGCCTAATACCAAAACATCCAAGGTAATGTAAAAAATTCCTTATACAATAAAAGAATAACCTAGGCAATAGGTAAAAATGCCAAGGAAATTAGATAATTTCTTATAGCAATCAATCAAAACAGACAAGAAATAGAATTACACTTAAATAAGATTGAGGTAAAATGGCCCAACAATTAATAAATCTAAAAAAAAACATTTTAAAAAGTCTCCACAAGATTTCAAGAGCTCCCAAATGGAAACCATTGATCTATGATATTGAATGGTAATTCAATGGTGGGGGTTAACTAGTTGTTGGATCTTCCATTAGATAAGTAATACCAAGAAACATGATGAATCTACGAATATAATTGTAAATCCCTCTTAAACACACTCTCATAGTTTATTGTAATCCATTAATAACATTGTAAACAAGTTAACACGGTAAAACATTGTAAACATTGTAAACAAGTTAACCGTGGTAAAACAATCACACATAAAGAAACATTACAAAATGATACATTATTTACCCTAGAAACCCAATTGGGAAAACTAACATCCAAAGGATAGTTCAACCTATTCCAACAAACTCTAATTACAGTGTTGCTTATGCCTTTCTTTCCATCCTATGTGTATTCTCTTCTTTGTGGCCAAAAAATACCCTTTGAGAAACCAAATACAATGAGATATAGGAGGATTTGGAGATAGTAGGTGTTGGGGCCTAACATCTTGATGGTTCATCACACCTTTGTATATTCTAGAGACAAACAGTCATTACACAACTGGAAACTAGCAGAGCAGTCAACTAGGGGCCCGACTAGGAAGGTTGGCATAATGAATAAATAGTTGGTTGGTCAGATGACTAAATGGTCAAAGAGATTATGGGTGGTATGAATACAAAAACCAACTAAAATTTGGGAAGTTGTGGATTCTATGCAAATGGTTAATACCTATGACCCAAATGTGTGGATTAGATCCTCCTCACTTCCAAGAATTTGGTTAAATTAGGAAACTATAAAAGGAACACCCTATGGTTTGTCCAACATAACAATTAAAATTTGATATGTCTATAATGTTGATTATGCATTGTGATGTTATGATCATGATGTGATAATATTAATTGTTGTAATGGTTTCTTTAGACACCACCTTTATTCTTGGAATATTGTTCCCTTCTTTTTTAGTTTTTGTTCAATAGTTAAAGGTTAAGGGGTTCTCCAACATGGTATCAGAGCAGTCATTTTTTACGTATCCCTATTGTTTACAAATTGTTCTAATTCGGATATAGGGTTGATTGTCTCTCAGTGAAGATCTGTCGAATGATACCTCTTCTTAAATTTTGATTAAATCTATTAGATCAGAAGGATGAATTCCAAGGTAGAACCTATTGTTCTCAATGGACGCAATTATGCAATATAGGATAGAAATATGGAGACCTTGTTGAAAAGAAAATGATCGTGGTAGTTCATGAAAAGTGTTATTGTTGATCCAGTGAATTTCAATGCGAATTTCTCCATCTACTTTAAGAAGGATTATTTTCTAGGTGTTATCATGAAATACACCTTAAGGGAGATTTAATTTCATACAAGTGGGATCGACTACCGTCATGTCTTCTGGAAGAAGTTAAATACGTTTTTCAACAATATAAATGAAGGTGAAGTAATGTATATAGGGAAATAGTTGATCTCTCTTGAACCTCTTTTCATTGAACATATCAAGGAATATTTAACTCGCATCAAGGAGCTACAACTCAAACTAAGTGAACATGGAAAAGATTTCTTAAAAAGGATGGACAATTCGTTGAGATGGTTTTGAGGAATTTGAAGACACTATATAATGTCTTATGTTCCTATTTTTGGTCTAGTTGGATGTCACACAAGAAATATGGTAAGTATTTTACCTTTGATACTTTTTGTGATTTACATATTACGGATCAATAGAAGTTTCTTAAAGAAATCCGTGAGGTGTAGAGCTGTTGGTGGCGGGGTATGGTTAAGACACCCCCTAAGCTGAAAGGTCATCGGTTCTAATTCCGCCGGATATCAAAAAATCCAACCATGTTAAGGGTTGGTGTGATCCTCCAGTGATTTTGACGGATTAGATTCCCCTGGTTCATGACAGCACTTTGCCAACAAAAAAAACCAGAAGTTGCTTAAAGGGAATCTTGGAATAAAAAGCAAGGCTCACTTGCTGAAAAGAAAGGTAAATCCAAACCGTAAAAAATGGTGGACAATATCACCGACCAAAATGTATCAACCAATGTAGAAAATGGAAAATCAAATAGTCATCATCGATGAAGATGGATCATAAGAAGAAGGCATGTTGGTATTTTTCAAAGGTGGTACATGTCGAGAAGAAATGTAGGAAGAAGATGAAGTATTCATAAAGGAAGGTCAAGAACCTTGAGGATTGTGCATAGAATGGATATTCAACCAATCAACCTCATTAAAACTATACCTTCTCTGTAAGAACTTCCCAGGAATTGCATTCCTGCACCACTCATACCAAATGGATATTCAAATATGGATCTACTCATCATATGGTAAATGAGGCTTCTATGTTCTATTCCTTAAGTGATTCTCCTAAAGAGAATATTTATGTCAGTGATGATTATGATTCACTATCACTAAAAATGGTGATTTTGAATGCCAGCATGGTCACATATCCAACATATATCATGTACCAAGACAAAGTGAAAACTTGTTTTCATTTTCCCAACTGACAAAGACAAAGAAAACTATTGAGTTCTAATTGGATTGATTTATCGTAAAGGGTCTGAGGATTTTGGGGGGAATTATTTATTCAAGGTTTTTGGATCACAAAGATGGACTTTATAAGTTTTTTCCCATGAATGTTTCCTGGATGATTAGGTCGATAAAAATTGTCACTCAAATCGATGACATAAGTTGAACATTTCATGAACAACTTGGTCATCTAAACTTTTGAAGTATAAATATGATGGTGATCACTCACAACATGGTTACTAGTATTCCAAGTATTGGTCTTCCTGATGGAGTCTGTAAAGGATGTATCCTTGGAAAGCATCATCAAGAACCCTTTGATTCAGGTAAAGCATGGCGTGCATAGGACCGACTAGAGATTGTTCACAATGATCTTTGTTGCATGAATATACCTTCATTAGTAGGTGTGAAGTATATTTTGACCATTATTGATGATTTCAATAGATTCACGTGGGAATATTTCTTGAATAATAAGAGTCAAGTATTTGGAAAATTCAAGGAATTTAGGGCACTAGATGAAAAATAGTATGGACAACCCATTAAGTGTTTGAGATCAAATAATGGCGGTGAATATGTTAGACAACAATTTGAATATTATCTCTTACACAATGGTTTTTATTAGCATATATCCATTCCTCACACCCCTAAACAAAATGGTGTCATAGAGAGGAAAAATAGGAATTTGGTAGAAATGTCCCAGTTCCTACTATAGACCAAATATCTCCTAACAATGTTTTGCAAATACATTTTTTATTATTCAAAGTTTACCATGATCCTTGTACTTACTCGAGTTGTCCTTGAATTGACTCCAGTTGAAAAATAGAATCACAGGAAACCCTTTATCAAACACCTAATAACCTTTGGATGTGTTTCTTGGGCACATATGAGTTATAAGTGCAAAACAAAATTGGGTGTAAAGATTCATTCTTGCATCATGGTGGGATTTGATGAAAAGAATTTAGGTGATAAGCTATTGAATTCCTCCTTTAGTCTATTGAACAGTGATTCATTTGACATCGTTGAAGTGTCTAGATTGATTGTACCCATATATGGAGTTGTTACCATATTGATGAATTCTACTCCTAATTCAACAGGTAGTCAATATACTATGATTGTTTAATTAGGAAGCCCAACTTGTTTAATTTAGTGAAGCATAGGATTCTCAGGCCTAATTGAATTAAATGAGAAAAGAAGGCTGCAGAATAGAGGCAATTCAATGTCAACTTATTAAAATATTCATGGAACTTACACACTCATGAGGAAAAATTCTATTAGCACAAACTTACATCAATTATAATTATTCGATATGTTATACAATGGTGTTACAATAGGAAGAATTTGAATGACTTAGGTAGGATTCAAATTCACCAACTCAAACTCACTCCAGTGCTAACTCAATGTGGGAAAATCACCACTAGAGCTCATTAATGCAACTATAGATCATTGAATCAGTTAAATGATCTAGTTAGGTGAGTAAATGCACCCTACCTCCCTTAAATCATGCAAACTAGATATAAGATGACTGAAAGTGAACAAATTGAACATAACTAGACACTGACTGGGGTCAACTACTAGTGGCACTTGGAGTGGGTTCCTAAATTATAGGCATTGGTCCTAGAAGCTACTAAACTCATGTAGACATGCACATTGAGTGTTAGGTGGGCCCCATATGAGTCCCCCATGGAACTAGTGAAGTGGAAATGACCTCCTAAGTTAGGAAAATACAAATAGACTATGATGGTAAAGGGAGGATTAATTAATAATCCTAAAACCCCCCCTTAATCCTGACTTGGAAAAATTAGGCCCTGGAAACTAAGACCAAAGGTCACCCATAAAATATAAATTCAAAAAATGAATTCTTAACAAACCAAGGAAATGGGGAAAACCTCATGGGAAAACCCCCTTCAAAATAAGCATAAAAATCACGAACAATAACTGAATCAATCCTTTACATGAAGAAGATATCTGAGATATATGAATCTATTTTCAGTGAAGGAATTAGTAAATATGTATACAATATTATCCTATATGTGGCATAAATTTAGAGTGATATCCTTACTATGCACTAGTTCCCAGATGTAGTGCATGTGGACTTCAATGTGCTTGGCATGCTACTTTTGAATTGGATCACTAGATATCTTGATTACACTCCTATTATCACAATAGATTCCTACTAAAGGAGGTGTGAATTCCATACTCTATCAAAATCCCATGCAACCAAAATTCCTAAATAGTTGCATTCACATCCTCCCCCCCAAATACTCTGCTTCAGAGATGCTTGCTTCTTGCTTGAACAACAGGTTGGTCTAGATCACAACATGAACAAAAATAATGATGTATATTTCTTGTGAGTACTATCACCATCCTAGTCTGAATCAGTAAAACCAATTAGATATAGTTGTGCACCAACATAATAGTGGATCCCAAACTCCCTTGTACCTTGCACATAATGCAATACAATGCTTTTCTACTTTCCAATGCATCTCATGTGGCTCCTACATGTATCTGGAAACATCTCTCATAGCATAAGATAAATATGGCCTCAAATGGGTGAGGTACAATAAGCTACCAATTAGTTGTCTGTAGAGTGTACTCTTAACCAGTGGTTTGGAAGCACCTTCTTCCAACCTGATGCTAGATAGGAAGGGGAAGGGTGTTGCCTTACAATTAGTCATGTGAAATATTTTGAGATAGTATCCTATGTATCTAGACTATGTAATCATTATTCCCGAATCCTTTTGATTTACTTAGAGACCAATAAATTTCCTTCATAGTCCTAGATCAATCATGGAGAATGCTTCATTCAAAGATGACTTGATTCCTATCATTCTAGCAGCTGAGCCACTAGTAATGACTAAGTAATCCATAGATAGAAAAATCAATAGTAACAATCCTTCTTTTTTCTACATGTAGACATTCCAATCAAACTTGCATCTCTCGAATTCTGTGACATTGGGAAGGAATCCATCTTGTCATACCATGTCCTTGGGGCTTGCACGATCCCATAGAGATATTTCTTTAGATTGCAAACTAAGGATGAATATTCAATGTACCCCTCAGGTTGTTTCATATAGATCTCCTCTTGCAAGTCACCATGGAGGAAGGAACTCTTCACATCCATGTGATGTACCTCCCACCTCTTTGAAGATGCAATGGCCAAAACTAGTCTCATGGAGTCCATTATTGCAATAGGAACAAATTTCTCATTGTAGTCCTTCCCATGGACTTGTGAGTACCCCTTTGCCACTAACCTAGACTTGTACTTGTTAGTGATTCCATCAGCTGCTAGCTTGGTCTTGTAGATCCATTTTCACTGAACTAAATTCCTCCCATGAGGAAAAGTGAAAAGCTCCCGGGTCTTGTTGTCTTGTAGTGAATAAAAATCATATTCCATAGCTTCCTACCATCTTGGATCATGCAAAGCCTCCTTGTAATATTGAGGATTTGACCCCATCATCATGAAGCACCTATCTAGGAGAAGTGGATTTGAATCGAAAAGTAAAATGTTTTCATCATGATACTTATATCATGCTCTTCTTCTATCATCTATATTCCCAACACTATTCCCAATGACTTCAATGAGCTTTTGGGATCATTTAGGCCTCTAATTGGGAGAGGGTGTTCGATCTGGATCTAGATCTACTTGAGGTTCATTATCAATATCAAGATATTGAGCATCTTGATACTCATATTCTAAATCTGAAACATTAGTTAAGACATCATCATATGCAAATGGAAATGGATGAGAAATTATGCCTTCTTATTCTTTAGCTGACTATGGATCATGCACTTCATCTTCTTCAAATTGAACATCATTCTATATGAAGCATTTTTTGGTTGCAAGCTCCATCATTTTGTATGCCTTTACATCATTTTTTTTATCCCAATAATATGCATTCGATACTCTGGGATTGGAAGGATTTCCTCTTGTCAATAGGAATTATGGCCCATGCCTTGGAGCCAAAAACTCTCATATGTGAGACAGTGGGCTTCTATACCATCAAAAAATAATCTATTGTATACCACACAGTGAATGGGTGTTGTTATTTTTTAAGAAGGTCGACCATGGCAAGGGAGAGAAATGTGTTTCTAGGGTATGACATATTAACAGCTTAACTAGACCATGGTCAGACAATGACTCAGATTTATTCATTTGAAATTGCATACTCATAGAGTAGAGGGTGTTAAATAGAAACCAAGGAAGGCTTATGTTCTTACCTGCTCTTTACCATTGCAAATTTTTTAGGAGCCGGAAGTGGTATGTATGCACCATATTGTATCTTCCCTCGCATGTAATTTACTTCATGATGATTAGGGATATAACCACCATTTCATTAAATCTAGATTAATTCAAGTCCAAATTCATATAATAATAATAATAATAATAGTTTTTAAAGCCCAAAATTAGGATTTATAATTTCCAAATTCCTTTGAATCAATAATTACACTTTTGGAATAAAAAATTGTAGTTTAGAATGACTTTTTTGGGGCTTTAGAAAGGATAATTTAAGATATTTTTAGTCCACAATCTATTATATTTTTATATATTTAATGAAATGGGGGTTCTATATCTACCCAAGGCTCTGGTAATGCTTCTCTTTTCACACTCCCCATTTCTTCCTCAGACTTCTTTGTGAATCTAAATAATTTCCTTTTATCCTTTTGTGTCAAATATTTGTCATCCTTTTTTCACTTAATCCCCTTAGGAAATCCTATCATCGTATGCTCAGTACATATTCTTTTAGTTATATATCAACCCCTTTTACCCTTGTGTTGTTGGTGTCTTCATCAATATTCCTTAAACTTATTGAAAATTCCTCAGTCATTCCTTCATGGTATCCATCAAGCTTTTGGAAGTAATTGATCCATACTAAATCCTGAAAGTATTTGACTGCATTGAGTTTTTAGCACAGGTTTCAATGGTCTATGGTATCATTGTTTACAAATCCTCTAGTCATATTCTACTGATTACCTACCCTCATTTTTAGAAAATGAAAAATAGGGTTTGTCTTTCAAATACTTGTTCAATTGTTCCCCTTTTTTCTATAATCAACTAATCTACTTTTGATGTACTCCTATTATGGTGTGAAGTAAACCAAGTCTTTATTTTGTGATATGAATGGGTTACCCTGATAAGAAACTCGGTACCTCAATTGCGTGTTTATTTTATGATTATTGATTGTCTTCTCTTCTTGCTTTGTCAATTATTTCCATTTAGTCACCTCAAATTTTGAGTGGTCTATTTTGAAGACAACCCTCTTCATGCATGTGAAGTGTCATTTTTTCATGCATTTTGATATATCCTTGATATCTTGGCTTGCAATATCCTTATTTGATCTTTTTGTTCACTTCCTTTGTGTCATGATTCAAATTGGTGGATGCTTAAGTCCTTTTAGTAGTCATTTGAGTTGCCAATCATAACCCATGCTTTGAAATTTTTACTTCCTACACATCCTATTTATCTTATAATGTCCTCATATATTATTTTAGCCCCTGAACATTAAGTTTGTTGTCCACATTATTAAGAGTGTAGGAATTTTAGCTAAGACCTTAATGAGATTAGAAAGGGAACTGCTTGGTTAGGAAATACATACCTTATCTATAACTTACTTTTGTAGGGTTCTCATGTAGAGAATGTGCTTTTGGAACATTGTTGTATATTTTCTACAACTTGTAGAGGTTTGTAATGGTACAACTAGTCATTGGAGGTGGCACTTCTTATGGAAGTACTTCCTGTGGAACATTTGTTGGATTCCTCGAGTACCTGAAAGAAAGACGTTTAGTATCCGTTAAGAAATCTTTTTGCTTTTTTTCCTTTTTTTTAAAAATTTTTACAGACTATTAGATCACCTCTTTTATTGAAGGTTTTCAATCTTACAGCCTATCCTAGGCGCTTCCTAGGAATTTTACGCTTGATATTTTTGTTTTGTCTCTTTTCCCTTCTTTTTCTTCTTTATTTATTTTATTGTATACCGCATTGCTAGTTATGTCAAAGAATGGTATTACTCCGCTGAGATTAATTGCAATTCTATTACTTTGAGTTTTTCTATGAACTTTGACTTGTTAAGAGGTTTCTTGTATACATTTAGTCAGTGGCCATTGACTAAAATTAGTATTTTATCTTTGTCTATGGTGGATATACTAACATATCCATTATCCCTAGCCATCTGGTTCTTAACTTACCTTCAAATATTTAAATCTTGAATCATAGATCATGGACCGGTCTCCTTCTTTGAATTCCTTTTTTTTATGAACTTATCATGCCATACTTTATTTGTTGTTGGACCATTTATGTGTGATGTAGGGCTTCTTGTCTGAGTTCATCTAACTGATCTAGTTGGAGTAGTCTTTCATTTTGTGTTGTATATAGATCCATGTTGAGTTCCATTGTTGTCCTTAATATTTTCAGCTCGAATTCTATGGGAAACATTATTTTCTTTCCGTAGACTAGCTCGTATGGTGTAATCCCTATAGTGGTATTCGAGGTATTATTATATGCCCATGCTACTTCATGAAATCTATTTTCCCAATATATTCTATAAATGCGTATTGTTTAGGTCAAGATATTCTCTATTTCTCTATTAGTGACTTATGCTTGGCAGGCATTTGCTTGTGGATGATAAGATGTTGATTTTCTGTGCTTGACTTTGTTAAGTTTGAGAATCTCTTCGATCAAGTTTGATGTGATTTTTTTACCTCTGTTGGTAACTAACTCTCTAGGAGCTCCAAATCTTGTGAATATTTATTTTGTAAGAATTTTTTCAACCGATTCTTATCAATCGTAATTATTTCACTTCCACCCATTTTGTCAGATAGTCTGTGCAGACTAATATATGATTTTTCATGTTAGATGGAGAATCTATATGTCCAATGAAATCCACCCCCCTTTTCTCAAAATATTCTATTGTTACCTAGGGATGGAGAAGTATTTCATCTCTTTGAGTTGGATTTCCATTCTTTGATAGTAATCACATCCGAAAACATAAGCTATTGCATCTCTATGTAAAGTTGTCCAGTAGTATCATGCGTGTAGGACCTTGTATGTTGTTCTTTTGGTTGCATAGTGTTTACCACATGGTTCATCATGAAAATCATGAAGAACATCATGGAATTTGTCTTCTCATATGCATCTTCTCAATATGTGGTCTGGTCCCTTTCTAAAAAGATATATTTTGATCTACAAAAATGGAACACTCTTTCGTACTATGTTGCATCTATTTTTGTAAGTGAAGTGTTAAGGGAACTTTCCAATAGACAATTAATTTGCAATGCCAGAAAACCATGAAGTATATATAGAGATGGAAACAAGGTGTTCATCCAGAATGTATCATATATTATCTCCTTATCTGTAACCTGAGATAGTTTGGACAAGAAGTCTGCTACCACATTACATTTTCATGGTTTATCTACAATAGTTATATCAAATTCTTGCAATAGTAAAATCTATCTTATTACTCTACAACTGACATCTCTCTTATTCATCAAATATTTAATTATTGAGTGATCAATATGGATGAATACATGATATCTTTTGATCTAGTTCCTGAAAGTGTTGATGGAGAGGATAAAAACAATAAATTCCTTCTCTTTGATAGTGTAATTGAGCTATGATCCTACAAGGTTCATGCTGATGTGATAAATAGCATATGGTAGTTTTCCCATTTCTTGGCCTAGAATTGCACTAGTTTATTTATCTGAAGCATCAGAATGTATGTGGAAAGGTATTTCCCAGTTCTATCCTTGTAATATAGGTGCTTCCATGATCTTTTCTTAATGTGTTTGAATGCTTGTTGGAAATTAGTATCCCACTGGAATTTTGCATCTTTGGTCATTAATTTAATATTGGAATAGATATTTTACTATAATCTTGTATGAATCTCCTATAGTATCTAGAATTCCCTATGAATATTCTAACATACTTTAGTTTTTGTGGAGGAGGTAGTTCAATTATAAATTGAATTTGGCATGGTCTAGTGTAATTCTTATTCTATATACATAATGACCCAAAACTACTCCTTCATCCATCACTAACTGGCATTTTTCATTACTCAAGCAAAGGTTCATTTCTATACATCTCTTAAGAACATTTCCCAAGTTTATGAGAGCTTATTCAAACTCATCTCCATGTGAGATGAAATAATCCATGTATATCTCCATTCAATCATGGATAAAGTCAACAATGATACTTAAGAATTCCCTCTGGAGGGTAGCTAGGGTATTGCAAAGTCCAAATAGAAAGACTATATAGGTAACAATTCCCCATGGATAGGTGAATGTAATCTTGTGTTAGTCTATTGGATGGATTTGTATTTGATTATATCCACTAAGAGAATCTAAGAAGGAGAAGAATTTATTCCCTTCTAGGTTATATAACTCTTGATCAATGAATGGTAATGGGAAGTGATCCTTCTTTGTAACTTTATTCATTTCTCTATAATCTTTACAGACTCTCCATTTTCCTCATTTGTTTAGGACAATCACTAGTGGTGAAACCCATTCAATTTCTAGTATAGGATAGATGAATCCTTCATCAAGGATTTTTTGCAATTATTTTTTAACAATATCTCATAGGGATGGATTCATTCTATGTTATGGCTTCCTAACAGGAGCGGCATCTTCCTTGATGTATATGTGGTGTTGGAAAATTGTTGGATTGAATCCTTTCATGTTAGGGTAACTCTAAGAGAAGGTTTCTTGGATTGACTCATTTCTATTAGGAGTAATGCTTATCGTTTTGGTGGTTGTTTCTATTTCTTCCATGGTATCGATTTTATGCCATACGGGCCCTTCCATTTCTATGATTTCCAAGTCTGAAATTGTGTGATGTTTTCCAAAAGAAACATGGTTATCATAAATATTTTGGATAAAATTGGAAATGACCTATCTTATTGCAGGGATCTAAGCGCTAAAGCAATATCAATGGTCAAGACATGATTAATAGGTTTATCATAATCATTTTTCTCTAATTTCCATTGAAACTCCTAAACATCTACATGAGGTATGGCAAGAGGATATAGGCTTAAAGTATTTCTCTCTAACCCATTTGTGATATTCATATCTCCTTGCCTACATCTGATTTTTGCATCATCCATTTCAAGACAAGGTCTCCCAAGTATTAGAGTAGATACAATAAGTTTAGCTTTAGTGTGGATAACAATGAAATCAACTAGATATCGCCATGTATCTATGGTCATCATATTGTTTTCTAGTATTCCATTTGGACAAACTTTAGAAGTGTTTGCAAGTTGCATAATTGTAGTAGTTTTCCTTAGTAGGTTTATAATGTCAAGTTTTATCATGGTATATTGATTCATCATGTTTATGGCTACTCCTAAATAAATTATGGTATCAGAAATCAGACTTCCTGCTATGTGTAGATCTACTATTGGACTCCCTAGGTCAACATATTCTGGATTAATGATTCTCCACGACATCAGGTCTGCCAGTTATCCTATGACATTGATAGTGTTACCACCTAAGTTGTACTTAGTGGTTATTATCAAGTGAGCCTAGTGAACCGGACAGGGTTAACTTGTTCGGACTTCAAAAGACCTTTGGAAGTACTTCTGGGAAGTGCTTGTTGTATCATATCACATGTTCATACTCCATGGGGGAATTGTAATAAATGTTCTAGCATGATAGTATCTGTAAAAGACTCAGTCTCTTAGACTTCATTTGTCAATCCGATCAGCCCAGGTTTTTTTTTCCCTTGGTTATTATTGGTTGTTGAATAAACGACTGATAATTTCTGGGTTTTGCACTCCATACCTCCAAAGTTGGGGTGGTTGGCTTGGCATTTAGGCCTATTGAGGTTATTAGAGTTTATGTGTCAATGCATAAGCATGCTATACATCTCTTTTGAGTCATATGAACATGTCTAAGTCCCCCTAGGTGTTTTTCAATTTTTCAATTTTTCAGTTTTTTCAGTGTTTTTTATTAAAATTTAATTTTTCCAAAACTTAGGCTATTTTTTAATAGTTTAATTGGAAAATTTGATTTTGTAATAAAAGTGGGCCAAATAATTAGTTTCAGTCATGTAGGTGCTCATTTTCAAGCTAAGAGCACCATGTAAACCCATGGACCCACTGTTTCCTAGTTTTGAGTGATTTTCCATCACTCAGGTCAGAAAGCCCCAAAAATCAATTATTGATTATTTTAATTAATAAATTGATGAATAATGGAGCAAATCCAAAATCATAAATCAATGGATTCTCAGCCGATTTGATTGAAATCAGTCAGATCTGAAGCAGATTGACTGGATCTGACAAATCCTTGACTAAAGGAGGTGATCAAATCAGATCCAGAGTTGATCTTGATCATCCTTTATGGGGAATTTCTCCCTCCCTCTCTCCTCAACACGTTTTGGCTCTCCTAGATGCTCTATGGGCCAATGTGTCAGTGTATGGGTTGATGTGTCAGCCAAATCAAGCCCTCTGTTGATAAGTAGGCTCAGTTCAGCCTCAGTTCTGCATTGATGAACTCTCCATCAGTTGATTTCACTTGATTCCATGAGGAATTGCACCCCCTTTGGGCTAGATGGCCTGTAAATTGTATATATCCTGCTTGAGGCTCCCTCTTCTAAGCTAGTGAGAGCTGGACTGAAGGGCTTGCCATTGTAATACTGTTGTAATCTTTCGATTGTTGAAATAAAGAAGCTTTGGAGGCTAAATGGTGTAATTCTCTCATATGTGTGGATTAAGCATTGTCTTACGGCTATTGATGTTGCCATCTTTTCTCTCAATTTCTGCATCTGAACCCTATCTAGCTTGAATGATTCAGCTGAATCAATAGGAGTATAGTTGGGCAAGTAAGGTTACTTGTTTTTATTATATCTCATAGAATATATGTTAGAATATCTTGATTATACATGTTTAATAAGTTTATTTGCATGTAATCCTTGTTTATTTTTCATATATATATATATATCCAGATCTCATGAGGTTTTGTGCAGGATTGTGTGTTTAGCTTTCAGGTAGCAAGGATTGGACAAGCTGTGGATCTAAGGATTGGACGAGCTGTGGATCTAGTTTGACTCCACTACACACCCAAATTTTTGTGAAGACATTGCCCCTCTGCATTCCACTAACAAGTTTCCTCTGCAGATTTGCTTCAACAACAAGCACCTTTCTTCCCCTTTCTCTCCTTTAAAATCTAAAATTTTCCTCAAATCGGTTACTTAAAAGGTTTCTCATTACTTTGATATATCTCACTAAGAAAAATACACATATATCTAATCAGTAAGATCCCTCCCAAAGTCTATATCTTAGTTTTGTTTTGCACCTAAAGTTCAATTTCAAGAGATCTAGCTAAAAGTACCTTATTTTCGCAAGCAATTTAGTGAAAATTCATAGCTTGCTGTTAAGGTAGTTTCATTTGCTGTTCGATAAGTTTAATGTTCTGCAATATCAGTGCAATTTAATTGGCTACACAAACAGTAAGCCAAGATCCCAAGGAAAGCTTGCTTTCCTTGGTTCCTTTTTCGTCGTTTTAGCTAGTTTAACCGCATTATTTTTGAGATAAAGTAGGCTGATCCAAAGGTACTCTTAAAGTGCCTTTGGTCATATGTTATTATAAATTTCTCACTGTCCTTTAGCAGGTCTGACAGAAATAAAGGAAATCTGCTGTCTGAATTGGTCTCAGGAGCGTTCAAATCCCCCTAGGGGTCTCCCTTTTCGCCAAAAAAATCTTAATTGTTTTGCAAAATTGTAAAACATTGGTTTCATCCTGTATAAGGACCAAGAAAGTTATGATTTATCAGTTCTTTGATATTGTAACCTCTGTAATAAAATAATTTTTGGAATAGGCTCTTTCAAGCCCATTCCCCACCCCCCCTGGGGGGATTCGCGTCGGTGCCCTTTTCGTCGTTTTCTGCTTATTTAATTTTTACTAGAATTGATCTAATTTGTAGGGTAGTATACTTGATCTTTTTATTAATTCCATACTCCATATCTCACATTTCAAAGTAATCGTAATACTTACCCCACGATTTCCCGATTGACCCGAAAGGGGAAAGAGATTCGTGGTAGGATTAATTAAGAAAAATGAATTGTGTATCTTTTTGCTTTATTATACATTTTTTTTATAAGCAACTATAAAATTTACCCCTCCTCGATTCCCCAATTGAGATCCACTTGGATCGAAAGAGGTTCTTGGAGGCTTTTCTTTTAAACAAGAACATCCAGTTTAAAACTTACTAAAATCAACAAGACTCTAGTGCGTATGCTCTACACTTGGCTGTGGTTCGTCCGATCAGTCAAGTTGTATCAAAATCACTTGGGTGACTAGCATAATTAGGACTCACCCTCCCCAATTGACAAACCATCAGGTGAAATTCCAACACCTCGATCAAACCTCTACGGTGGCAAAATACCCAAAGGAAGCGGGAACTTCTGAAAAGTGACCTCGGGGTGCCGATCTCTGTCACACCCTAACGGGTGCGTTACGAACAATAGCCCCAGAGACTCCATTTCAGCCCACATATTCCTTGCGGGTAGCCGTGAAGGTTTAGTTTTGGACATACTCCAAGTACTCTTGGGTATATATGGAGTCCCCCCTTTTCCTAATTTAATCAACTCATACTTCACATTTAACTTAAAACATACCAAGATGCAATCGCAAAACATTTACTCCAAGCACATGCAAGCATATTGATTATATTTTTTACTCCATTTTAAGGCACTGGTCATTTTTGCTTCATATATATATTGTGTATCAGCTTTGTGCTTTCATGTGTTTATTTTTGCATCTCGTCATCTTTAATTATCTATAGTTAAAATATTCAAACTCCTAAGTAATTGATTCAGTTTAACATCATCACACTAAGAAATCATCCTTAGTAACTTAATAGGGTCTACCCCCCTTGGCTTCGTTAAGAGTTGAGCCTAAACGGAGGAGTCAAGAACAAGGTGACAGCCTTAAGTCGAGACTTGCCCCCAAGGACACAGCGAGTGGCTTGAAGATTTCTGCCACATGACCCAGGTGTGTGAAAGGCGGCAACAGATAGCACATGGTATTTTCTCTTCATACCTAGCCTCTTTATACAATTATCCTTGTGCATTGATTATAGATAGGGATTTCCTTAATATCATGTAGAATGGGTATCTTAACACACAAATTATTGAGTTCTTCTAGAATAGGTTTTCCACTTTTTTTACTTCTTTGGACTGTAATCTCTGTGGAAAAGGTGGAATAAGAGATGTTGGGTCCCCTATATGTTGTTCTTGTTCTAAAGGCTCCTCTTCTACAAGTTCCTCTTCCAGAGTGCGTTGTGTTGTAAGGGAAATATGTGTATCTATGTGTGCTTCTAGTTCAGTTGTTGGGAGTGTTACAATCCTTCCATAATGCCAATTCAACTAATTTATTTCTATGGTATCCAAATAATATATTGGGTAGTTGTTTTTCTCAGTGGTATATGTAGGTTGTACATGTTTGTTGTTAGGATTTAGAGTGGGATGACTTGGAAAGGGTGGCCTTGGTGCTAAAGGGTTAGGATTTTAAACTTGTGGTTGAATGGTATTAGTTACTAGAGGAGGAATAAGAGCAGTGAGTTGTTGTTGTGGCCTCCATCCCGTGGGATGAAATTTTTTTCCATATGAAGGTGGAACGGATTGGGGTTTTTTCCATTGGTTTTATCCAATGGGTGTCCATTCACGTGTAGGATACAGTTGTTTTCCATATGGGTTTGGTAAAGATTGATCTGCATAGGTGGGATGAAATGTTTTCTAGCTAAAAGGTTGTTGGTATGTTGGTTATACTTGGAAGTTTTAATACTATGGATGGTTATAAGATTACTGAAAGGGTCTTTGTAGTCCTATCCTCCTAGGATTTATATAGAAAAGATATTTTATTGTGTCTTATGGTTCATATAGTTCAGCCTTCACAGAGCCTAAGTAAGGATAGTCATCTATGGAGTACCTATCAAAACAAATCCCACAAGGTTCAATTTTTTTAGCACTAACTTGCATTAGGTTTAGTAGGACCTCAATATTTTGTTTTGTTTATACAATCTAGGCAAAAAACAACCAAAGCCTTGTTTGATTCTTCTTTCTTTAAGGGTTTTTGAAAAAGACTAACTATTATGAAAATAAATAAAATTAAGTAACTAATGAAAAATTGTGTTGTAGTATAGAGACTTACTTAGTAGCACATTTGCATCCTTCTTCTTGTGTTCCAAACACTACCTTCTTAACCTTGATTTAGAAACTAACTAATATTTTCAGTCTTTCTTGTGGTTTGGAACACCTCCTTGATAATGGCACCAAAAAGTGATGGGCTTAATCAATCATCATTAATATTGTATCCCATTAAGACAACATATCAACAAGAGTGTTGTTTATAAACCTTTTACTTTAATTGTAAAACCTAGGGATTCATGCAAACTTGTGAGGGTGTTGCACAATATATGCAACTACAAAGAGAAACTGACAATGACTAGTAGTATTAAACTTCAATTCAACGAGTCCAAAGAAATATTGGTAAAAAGAAAAAATAATTTCAATCTAAAATCTAAGGGTTGCAAGAAACATGGATCTTCATTATTCAACCAAGCACCTATCCTCTATCATCAATCTCAAAGACAAGTTTTCATAAGCTCTTCATTTGGTTTTAGACAAACCTTTTGAAGGACTCCCTAATTTACCCTACCATCAGCATGCATGCTATAGATATTAAGTGACACAAAATTTTGAGTATGTAATGAAAACATTAGAGAATGTGACATTTTACCTAGTCCATATAACAACACTCATGCAAAATAAAATAAAGAATTTAAATTCAAATTGCAGAAAGAGAAAGAAGACATTTATGCTAACATAAATAACTCATTAACTCTATCCTACTAAAATACTAGAAATTGATACAATTTGTAGGAATTCTACACTATTTATTATATGAAAACATAAATAAAACGATAAATATACTTTAACACATGAGTCCCTATAGTCACCTATGGATGGGCCTTGATCCATGGCGACACAGGAACATAAGGATTACTCAATAAGGTGTGGTAATGGTAGTCTTCATTAATATTGGAAAAAAAAAACTATTTAACATTCAACACTTAGTCTCTTCAAACTGTAATAATAAAAACTGAATTCATAACATGGCTACACTAGATTGGCTAGCTACTTCCTTCTAACTTATAAAAATGTATCTTTTAACCTACCTTGCTAACATCTAGTCTAATTGGAACATCTCCATGCAAAATTGCACTGAGTGTGCCGACGTAGGAAGGTAATATCACTCGAGATCAAAAGGAATGATACGATGACGCTTTGGGTTTGTTATGTAGCTTCCATGTGGTCTGTATATTTGGGGACTAGGCATCCAATTTATGGATCTATGAGTAACATCAAATATACCATTGGTGTTCTCATGATGTTCTTGTGATTGCTTTCAAAATGGGAAGTGTTATCTTGTCAATTGGTAGTGTTTCATTGATCTTTTGATTCATCTTTAGATATCTCGAGCTATGAGTAAAAACATGGAGCTTTTTCTGAGTGTTGATTCAAAGGTACATTGAGATGAAACCTAGTTCCTTTGTAACTTTGCTAAATCACCTAGCTATAGGTATCTTTTTTCACATTTAGTTATTCAAAAAGGAAGGAATTAATCAACAAAAGAACTACTTCTAAATGTGCATATAATAATTACTAAGTGTCGTCCTTGTCTTAATTTAGGTGTATTATCTCTTTTGTTGAGATTTAACATGATTCAACTATCAAAGAAAGGAGGGCTATATGTCACTAAAGGTGGAGGCCATCAACCGACAAACCAACAATAGAAGAGTCAAAGTGTGGATATCTTAAAATCATGTTTTGAATTAAAGGGGAAAATGGGCATGTGCAATATTAATAAATTTAGGTTTGAGGAAGTAGATCGTCACTTTTATATTGGATTTGTATTTTATTTATACCAAATGCATACACAATCATCATTTTTTTTTAACATGTGGTCAATAATAATGGTTGAATACCTTTGTGTGCACGTGAATATGTTTGATTAGTAGGTCGTGTTTGTTTCAACTCTTTCTTATGTATGTGTATTTGTATGGAGGGTCGAATATTCTTGGATAAAACTATTTTGAGGCATCCCTATCCATACACATCAGTTGAAAGAATGATTATTTTCAACAACAAATGAAGTTTTCATGACAGTCTTGTAGTAGCTTTCCAAGGTTTTAGATTTATGTGAAAAAAGAAGCAATAATAAAGATTACTAAAGAGGATAGATCAACTGGTAAATTATTTGATTTTTTATCTAAGGAGCATGAACAACATGTTGGATATGAAATATTTGTGAACAGTAAACAAGTGGATCAACTGCTACAAATTATTTGTCTTGTCCAATACTTCTGTCATTAAAGTTTGAGGTAGCATTTTATACAATTATTATCTACATGGGTAATTCCTTGACATCAATTATGCTTGTAGAAAACCAATAAATTCCTTTTGGGTACTTCTATCTCTTCTTTTACCTAAGGACTGGTCAAATCTTTAGTTTTGGGAAGAAGTGGTTGTTGCATTTTTTTCTTATTTGAGCACATTTACCTTGCTCATGAGCATTTTTATTCACATTTGTCTACAAAAATGCAGAAATTGAATCAAGGATATATTGCAAACCGTGAACTAGGTCTTCGCGAAGGAGTGATGCAATATGGTAAGGAAAATATACTCACTAATTTTCAGGCAAAACTAGTTCACAAATTTCAAGAAATTGAACATCATCACCTACAACTATTTTTCCTTTTGCTTGAAATTCTTAATGTGGGTTTCCCCAGTTTTTTGTTGATGAGAAGGAATGGAATAACAAAAATGTACTTGTAAAATTTCATGAAAACCAAATTTGTTATTTCAAATAAATTGATCAAATAGTTTTACATTGTTAACAATGATTCAATTTAGAATGAAGACATGTTCTATACTCAGATTTTTTTTTTGCAAGGCGGGGCGGGGGGGGGGGGGGGGGTGGTGTGGGGGGGGTTGTGCATTTACATACATAAACAATTGCATATTCAAAGATTAATTTCATTTCTAGTTCATCAATCAATGGTTTTTTGTTGCTAGTAAGTGATTTACTTAGATTTTTTTTGCACGCAAACATCTAATGGAATATGGTTCAAAAAATTTTCTTCCAATAGTAGCATGCATGCATACTATAGCAGATGCTTCAAATTCCCAAGTGATATCAACATTGTCACATAAGAATTATTTTTGAATTCAGAAGTTTCTCTACAAGAACTGGTTGCATATGTAAGGGGGAGTTCTCAAGAACAAAATGTCAAGTGGTTTAAATTAAGAGATGGTGAAAATATTCAATTCTAATTAGGAAACCAAGTCTCCTTAAGGTGTCCAATTTTAATGAATTAAATAAGATCAAACACAATGATATCATTTGTGGCATACTAAAGGAAGGATCATAACAGTTTAAAAGGATACATAGCAAACAAATATTTCAAGGTAAAAGGTAGAGTGTTGACAAAAGATACATGTATGCACTTAAAAAAAAGGACAAGCATTATTACAACTTGGTTGATACAAAGGTATCAGGTTGCATGAGGTAATGCAAAATATTCCTTTCCTCTTCAATATCCACTCTTCTCTTCCTCACACAATATCTAAGGTGAACCTCTAAACAAAGTCTCCAAATTTTGTTTTCAATTGTGTAAAAATTCTTGGTGTTGGATGGATTTCTTAAAATTCTTGTCTTATCCATGTGATTGAGTTTTCTGTTGGTTTTGAGTATCCTTCTTATCAATATTCCTATGAAATAAATATGCCTTGTTTCATGTGTCTTGATTTTCCTAGTAATATGCCACACCATGGCCTTCATTCCCATATAATGAATATACCTATGAGTAACAATACCTATCATCTATGCATAATTTATTCCTATAGGAATGAAAAACAATGGACATATTGACTTAATAATATATATATATATATATATATATATATCCTCCTTGTGTTCTAGTTTAGTTGCATGATACTTCCTCAAATTGTTGGAGTAGGCTAAGTCTTGCAACTCTTCTCTTTTCCACCCTGCTACAATTTGCCACAAGATTTATGAAGTGGAGGTGTTATCGCTCTTCCTTCACTACTTTACTTTCCATTGATGAGAATTCCAATTCTACCTTGTATTTTTCCTTCACAAAAATGGTATTGGTGTTTTCAGTCTTTTCCTTTTTGCAATCATAACCCAAGCCTTCATGCTTTTTCATTTTTTTAGCTACAATAGAGATTAGGATGCCTTGTCTTCTCTTGCATATCCCTTGTACCACAAATTCCATATTCCTTATTATCTTGGAAACAATGACTCTTGTATTCCTTTCAGAATTTCCAAAAGGTTCTTGAGAAAATTTTGAATAAAATGAACTCACAATGTTGTTCTCAATCATGGTGTTGGACTCAACAGTGGAAATGGAAGGTGGTATTACTTTTTTTTTCCCTATAATTATTGTAAGTAGCTTCACCAATGCATCCTCCTTGTTTTCCAACTCTTTCTTCCATTTATTATCCATTTAAGTTTGCATATCATTTTGACAACTATCCATATGGATGAATTTCTATCCCAGTTGCACCAACTAAGATCTACGCTTGTGCCACTTTTCCATGAATGTAGAAATGGATTATTTACATTTAGAAAACATGTTATTTAACAATGGAAATAATTCATCATAGGTCTCAAGTTTATTTTCTAAATATTTCATCCTTCAATCATAAATTTGAACCTTGTGTATCAAGTTCGTGTTCTCCTCTGAAATTAAGCATTGTTGGTATGCAAGTCTTCCAACCTTCCTCAATTTGCTTTACGTATGCTAGAATTGCAAATGTTCCTTTAAGTTCTAATAGTTATGTCATGGTTAAGGATTCAACCATTCTAATACCATATGATATGTTACCATGGAACTTATAGTCGCTTCACTTCACCAACACAAATACTATGTAAAATAAAAGTCTTGTCCCTTTTATCAATGTTATAAACAGAGATATTTTCCTTGGTATGGATTCAAGGCCTATTATAACACTACATGGACAATTGCAAACATTTATTATTCATGTTCTCCAATAGGCATGTAAATCTTCCAATATTCCAATCTACTGCCCATGCTTATTTAGTGTAACTTGTGCACGAGACAACTGACCATCGTGTACTGAGGTTTTCACCAACATACCACAATTGTGAGAAGGAATGGTTTTGGATGTTTAAAACCACACACTAAGAATGAATCAATAATATATGTACATCTCATTATCTCATTGGTAGTTTAATATTGTCCTCAATTTCATCTAGAAACATGAGCATGCTCTCATTCAAGCAATAACAATCTAATGAGCATGTAAGGTATGAATATCAATATGTGGAAAAATTGAACCAACTGAAAAATATGAGGACCAAAGGGATAGTTACTCGACCATCCATACTTTAGAAAATACTTTTTCCTATATCCAAACAATATTCCATCCTTCTCTTTCATTGCTTGAATTCAACCATGTGAAAAATCATCATTTATATATCAACATTTGATAATAAATATGATGTGAACAATACCCAAGACACCCAAACACTTTTTCCATGTGTTAGTGGGAATAAACAACACAACTCAATGACATATCATTAATCCATTTTATGCTACCAAAAATGTAACAGTGGTCTATGCTCTTAAGAGAAAACATAGTACAAACAGGGACAAGATGTAAACAATCGTTTTCAACATGATTTCACGTTTCTAGAATTTTAAAGAAATAGATCATTTCTCATATTTATTTATCTGTAAATTATTTTTCATTCCTTAGGGAAATTGTTCCACTTTTTATCGTTTTGGGGTTCAATTTAATTTTTGGATAATTTTTCTATGAATATTAATGAATGGTGGGTCATGAGTCTAGAAGCCATGTAAATGTAAATGGTACACCACTCTAGTAGATGTGCATAATTGGATAACCATTGAATGTTATAGAAACTTTGAAATAAAATTTGTCATCTACAACATGTTTGCTACATTGAACTTCAAGCCTTTGCTTTGGCTAAGGAGCTTATCTAAGCAAAGAGAATTGGTAGGTCTGACGAGCTTGGATTTCAAGCTTGGAGTTGAAATCCTAAAATATTGGAATGTTTTCATACAAATGCATATTTCTATAATGTTTTTCCACATATACATGAAATCATTCCCATTTTATCAATGTGTTACATTTTTAGCAATTAGCCATGTGTATCTCATATCTTTGGCCATAGCAGTAAGTTAGTAACTATACAAAAATGTAAATCTATTACCTCTTGATGTTTATTGATTCTTTCATGTGATTGTGAGGAGTGGGAACAAGTGTTCGATTATGAAAATTTGAAAGTAGCGAGTGTATATATAAATTTATAATTTCAATGGTAAGAATTTTTCCAACCATACTAATACATTCAATTGGCATGAAGTATTTAGAGTACTAGGGCTACATTTTTCCCATTTTCCCATAAACATAGTTTATGAAGTTAGTATGTTATCACAAAAAAATCACACACCTATGACAATTTCATGATTCACACAGTAGAGTATCATTGACATACAATATGACCTAACATAAGATATCTTCACAAGATTCAAAGAGAAAATTGAAAATAAAATGGTCCCAAAACAGTCAAAATTCATGTCAACCATGTGAATTAAGTTCCATTTACATGCACTACAATGTGCACATTCAGAGAAACACTTGCACTTCAATGCAAAAATTCCTTTGAGATCCAAGCGTTTGACACAAATGGTAGGATCTCACCCACCAGTGGTGCATTGATGGATCATGAAGGCTCCACTTACCCATTTGAATTTGAATTTGTCCTATCACTCACTTAGTTTCCTTAAATAGCCACTTGGTTTACTTTGTATCCAAAACATGAATCAATGGGTTCACAATATGATCTTGTCATTTCTTGGCCACCACTTGGCCTATAAAAGAAGGACATGGGCATGCATATTGAAGAATAATTTTTAGCAAAGTTATGCTACTAGAATTGTGACTGAGATTCCCCTTAGCTCACCTTTTCCCTCTTTCCAATAATTTTCCAAAGTTCCCTTTCCTCCTTCCCTCAAGGGCCAAGTGCTCTTCTCATTTTGCTTACTTCCTTAAGAAGCAATACCTTCATTCTTTTAGCTTATTTTAGGCTTTTTGAAGTTGCTTTTGCTTGTGGGTGCTTGGCTTTCCTAACCCATGACTATTATTGTTTCCTTGGTTGCAAGTTCAATGATAATAGGGAATATTGCTCTCCTTTGTGTCATTTTTCCCTCAACAGTATTAATGGCAACTCCACTTCATTTATGTTCAAATCTATTTGTTTAGGTTGGTGTTTTTGGTGTGATTTTGGTATTTTTTGTTTTGCGGGTGAGGAGGAACATCCCTCCCATTCCAAAAATTCAGCCTTCATTCGATCATTTCGACAATTTTTATAGTAGTGTGGTTCCCATCATTTCTGGGGCATTGACAGCACACTTTATCCTTCGACAAACGCGTTGACCATGATTTTTAACATACTTCTACATGCGTGGATTTTTTGTCCCAAAACAAAGTTGATTTTCTTCAGTGTTCCCACGTTATAGTGCAATAGTGATTGTTTATATCGTGCTGCAACATGATTGTAAATTGTATTTTCATGTTGTCTTTCATTTACTTTCTTTTTATTTATTTATACAACAATATGCATCCCACTGGCTACTTACTAATGATCAAGTAATTAATTAGATTACAATGGTTACTTGTTCCTTTAGTAGTTATGTTAGGAATTATGATCCAAAATGTAATAATTAGAAGTTTAGTTTAATAAATGTAAAAGGGCATCTACACACTCACGTGATTATCTGAGGTGTCCCTTAGTTAGTTTCTGTAACAGTAAATTAGTTGTTATTCTTTGGATATTTAAATCCATTGAGTTTTCCATGTGAGGTAATCTTTCGGGACTTGGCCCTCACATCTCTGTGATGTAATTATTTTCCTTCTTCTTTAATAAAATGATGTGTCGAAGGACACTTTGTCAAAGTGGTATCAGACTTTTGGGCTAAAAAAAAAGAAAAAAGAATCTATGCTAAAAAGATTAACGCTTCCTATTCTTTTGGGCTAAAAAAGAATCTCTGCAGAAAATATTTTTTATAGAATCAGTTTTTTTTTCATTTTACTTAGAGAGAGTAAAATATTATTATTTTTTAAAGGCAAGGTTATTTAAAAATTTTGTGGAAGAGAATTTAAAAAAAAAGGAAGACAAGTATAAGTTCTTATTTATAAAAAAAAATCATTCTTATTGTGCTCACTCACTGAGAGAGATATCATAGCCGGTGTTGGGATAGAGATGTCTGAATCAGCATAGAAGAAGAGAGAAAACCAGCGTTGAAAAGAACCAGCAAAACCAGCATTGAAGAGAGAAAACCAGCAGGCATTGAAGAGAGAAAACCAGCGTTGAAGAGAGAAAACCAGCAAAACTAGCATTGAAGAGAGAAAACCAGCAGGCATTGAAGAGAGAAAACCAGCAGGCATTGAAGAGAGAAAACCAGCGTTGAAGAGAGAAAACCAGCAAGCATTGAAGAGAGAACCAATGTTGAAAAGAACCAGCAAAAATCCATTGTAGAGATAGAAGAGTTCACAATCTTGTATAATTTTTTCACTTTTCATTTAATTCAAGATTTATGTAATATTTTGAAAAGTGAATAAGTTGTTTTGGAGAGATAAGGTAATTTATTATTCATTTTTATTTTTGGAGATTTTTTATATTAAGAAGAAAAAAGTGGAGAAATAAAACTTAAAAAAAAAAGGTTATTTTTGGAGTTGATGGGACTGGATCTTGTGACCTCCCACTCAACAATCTTGTATCTCTTCAATTCACCTATAAAGATTTGTTATTTTTTGGAGTGATAAGGTGTAATTTTTTATTGGGCATTGGAGTAATAAGGAACATTGTTGGTGTCATAAGGAGTACTTGTATTTTCACTCAAGGTTTGATTAAAGCAAAGTGAAGCTCTATCAAATTATTTTCTTGGGGTTATACGTGGGTCAAGGCCAAGCCCCTATAGCTTTCTTTTGCATGCTGTGTGGTGTTTCTTGCAGTATTTCTTTCATGGTGACTCTTGTTGATGAGTAATTTTCTTTTCATGTTGGTGGTGATATTTTTGTATAAAATCTTCTATTGGTGATATAAGGTGATTGTTTATTCTGGTGACATAAGGTGTTTTCTTTTTTAATTCTTGGAGCTATAAGGTTTGCATAGTAAGGTGTTTTTTTTTTTACAATGTCTAAAGTTATAAGTCTTTTTAATGAATCTGACAAGTTGGAAGGATTGAAAAATTATAAAGTTTGGAGTCGTCATATTCAAAGCACTCTTATTTACAATGAATTGTGGAAGGGTGTCTGTAATGCTCAGCCTACCAAACCGACTAATCCTGATCAGCTTGCAAAGTGGGAACTAAAAGATGAAAAGGCCTTAGCATTGATTCATAGTACTGTTTCTGATGATATTTATGTGCATATTGAAAATAGTTCTGATGCGTGGTCAGCTTGGAAGACATTGAAAGATTTATTTGATTCTCAAAGTGAAGCTAAGAAAATAGATCTTCAATTGAAGTTGTTTCAACAAAAATTGTCTTCAGGAGGTGATGCCATGGAGTAAAGTTTCTAGATTGAAAAATATCAAACAAGAAATTTCAAGAGCTGGTTTTGATAAAATTGAGGACAGCATGATGGTGACCATTTTGATCGCGGCATTGCCTGAGACATATAAGCATTTTTTGGAAACTTTACAAATTAAAAATAAATTGGATAACAATTCTTTTGACAAACTAAGTGAATTACTTGCCACACATGACAAAAATTTTGGTAAAACAAAGCAAGCAGGAGAAGATGTTCTGGTCGCAAGTACTAGCAAACAATCTTCAGGTAATCATAAAAAAGGTAATGATCAGAAAGCTTTTCAAAATTCAAATAGAGGTCGTGGTCAAGGTTTTGGAAGAGGAAGAGGAAGAAATCAAGGAAGAAGTTCTAAAGAATTAGAAAGTACACAATCACAGGTTTCTGGAAGAGGAAGAGGTTCAGAAAACCAACAGGTTTTTGGAAGAGGAAGAGGTACTAAATAGGTCACATGTTTTTGTTGTAATAGAGTTGGACATTATGCTTCAGATTGTAGAGTTTCATTTGAAAAAATTCTAAAAGAAAGAGAATCTAAAGAATCTTCATCAGCGGCACATTATGCTCATGCAGACGATAGTGAAAATTGTGAATATGTTTTTATAGCACTTGGACAATCAGAATCAATGGATTTTGTTTAAGTTCATCAGTTGCAATTAGCGAATTTTGTTCAGTCTTCTTATTGTTTCAAAAATGATTTTGAAGATGCTTGGATTATGGATACAGGGGCTACTCAGCATATGACATATAGGAAATATTTCTTTTGGAGTTATGAAGATTGTCATTTAAATTCAATTTTTCTTGTAGATGATTCTATTCATTTACCACAGGGAAAAGGAATAGTCAAGGTTGACTTGCCAGGAATTGGAGAAAGAGTGATTTCTAATGTTTGGTATGTGCCTACATTTAAGAAAAATTTGTTGTCTTTAGTTGTCATTAGCCAATTAGGACATCGAATTGTAATGGAAGATGGTATCCTTTTGGTTAATTCAAAAAAGGATGCATACAAAACAGTTATGACAGGTTATGAAGATGGAAAGCTTCTTAGGATGAAGGGAAAAGTCATTCCTAGATCAAAGGAACATTTGAAGGAATTTGAAGGTTTAGTTGAAACTGATGTTTCACCTATCAAATTGTGGCACATTCGTTTTGGGCACTTGAATGTTGATAGTCTTGTACAGCTTCAAAAACAAGGAATGGTAAAGGGGTTGCCTACTTTTCGAAAGGAAAATACAAAGTGTGAAGCTTGCATTTATGGAAAATAGAGAAGGATAGATTTTTCAAAAAGCACTTGGAGAGCAACAAGGAGATTACAGCTTGTTCATAGTGATGTTTGTGGTACTTTGGAAACTTCACTTGGTGGTTGTAAATATTTTTGTTGTTTATTGATGATTTTAGCAAGATGGTTTGGGTGTATTTCTTGAAGGAAAAATCAGAAGTGTTTGAAAAGTTTCAGTCATTTCAAAATTTGGTTGAAACATCGACAAAGGAAAAGATTGCTAATTTGAGAACTGATAATGGTGGTGAGTTTACATCAAATCATTTTTTGACTTATTATCAGGAAAAAGGGATGAAAAGACAATTGACCATTTTTTATACTCCACAGCAAAATGGAGTATCAGAAAGGATGAATCAAACTTTATTGGGCATGGCTAGAGCAATGTTATTTTTCAAAGGGTTGAAATCATGTTATTGGGCAGAAGCAGTTCATACAGCAGTTTATTTGAGGAATAGATCTCCTTCATCATCACTTGATGGAATAAATCCTTTTGAGGCTTGGTATGGATTCAAACCTATGGTCAAACATTTGAGAGTTTTTGGTTCAGTTTGTTATGCACTTGTCCCAAAAGAAAAGCGAAAGAAGTTAGAGTCTAGAAGTGTTAAGTGCATGTTGATTGGTTATTTTGATGAGAAAAAGGGGTATAGGCTTCTGTCAGATGGAAAGTTTATTGTCAACAGGGATGTGATTTTTGATAAAACAGAAAGTTTTAGTGTAGAAGAGGTTGAAAAACAACTTAGTCACTTAGAAGAAAAATTAACTAAGGGACAATTAAGGATGTAACACTTAAACAAGACAAGAAATGAACAATGGTTTGATCTCACTTCAGAAGTACAGGATGATGAACAGGTTGAAGACACCTTGAAACAGAAGATACTTTGAATTCTTCACAAGTTAACTTGGATGATTCAAATCAAGTTAACATTGAAAATAAGAAACCAAAATGGGCAACTAAGTTACTTCAGGATGTTAAGTCTGATGAAAAAGGAAAAACAAGTACAGGAGTTCTAATATGGGTTCATAAAAATTTTCTCTTTCAGTTGTTGAAGTAGTTGAGTATGATGAATGGAAAATGGCCATGCAAGTTGAGTATGATGCAGTAATGAAGAATCGGACTTGGAAAATTGTTGATTGTCCACATGATGTTAAACCCATTGGTTGTAAGTGGGTTTATAGAATTAAGTACAAAGAAAATGGAGATATTGATAAATATAAGGCAAGATTGGTGGATAAGGGTTTTGCTTAGAAATAAGGGATTGATTATGAAGAAACTTTTGCTCCAACGGTGAAATGGAATACTATTAGGATTGTGATAGCTTTAGCTGCACAAAATGGATGGAAAGTGCATCAAATGGATGTAAAAAGTGCATTTCTAAATGGTGATTTGCAAGAGGATGTTTATATGACTCAACCTCCTGGTTTTGAGGTTCCAGGGAAAGAAAATCAAGTTTGTAAACTAGTTAAGGCATTGTATGGATTGAAACAGGCTCCCAGAGCTTGGTATGCAAAAATGGATGCCTACCTATAGAAAGTTGGTTTTATTCGTAGTGAGTCAGTTGATACTTTGTATGTTCGAATCCAGGAAAACAAATTAGTCATATTGGTTATGTATGTTGATGATTTGCTCATAACAGGTAACAATAATGATCATATATTTCAGGTTAAGAAAGAACTTCAAACATGTTTTGAAATGACAGACTTGGGATTACTTCATTACTATCTTGGAGTTGAAGTAAAGCAGCGGGAAGGAAGTATATTTATTTCTCAAGCTAAGTACATTTATGGATTATTGAAGAAGTTTGGAATGGAGGAATGTAAACCAGTGATTACTCCCATGGAGCAAAATTTAAAACTTTCTAAGTTTGAAGGGGGGGGACTTGTAAATTGGACTAGATATAGACAGTTAATTGGATGTTTCATTTACTTGATGAATACTCGTCCTGATCTATCTTATGCAGTCAGCATACTTTCCAGATATATGGAGGAACCTAGAGAAAGTCATTGGAATGCAGAAAAAAGGGTGTTAAGGTATCTTCAAGGAACAAAGGATTTTGGACTTGAGTTTAAAAGAAACAAAAATTTCAAGCTTTTCAGCTATTCAAATGCGGATTTTGCTAGAGATGTTGATGATAGGGAATCTACTTCAAGTTACTTAATGAATATGGGATCAGTTGTAGTGGCATGGAGTTGTAAAAAACAGGATACAATTGTGAATTCTATAGCAGAAGCAGAATATATTTCAGCTTGGGAAGCCGCTTGTGAGATAGTTTGGTTAAGAAGGATTTTGCAGGACCTCAAAGTTGATCAGAAATAAGCAACTTCATTATTTATTGATAATCAATCAGCAATAAAGTTAGCCAAAAATCATGTTTTTCATTCAAAGACTAAGCATATGGATACTACGTATCATTACATTCGGGCTCTTGTTGTCAAACAAATCATCAAGCCAAAGTATTGTCCATCAAAAGATCAAACTGTAGATATTTTTACAAAATCTCTTGGAAGGGTCAAATTTGATAAGTTTAGAAATGAACTCGGTATTTGTTCAAAAGAATTTTTGGATCAAAGGGGGGATTGTTAGGAATTATGATCCAAAATGTAATAATTAGAAGTTTAGTTTAATAAATGTAAAAGGGAATCTACACACTCATGTGATTATGTGAGGTGTCCCTTAGTTAGTTTCTGTAACGGTAAATTAGTTGTTATTCTTTGGATATTTAAATCCATTGAGTTTTCCATGTGAGGTAATCTTTCAGGACTTAGCCCTCACATCTCTGTGATGTAATTATTTTCCTTATTCTTTAATAAAATTATGTGTCTGAGGACACTTTGTCAAGTTATCCCATCTAGACTAATATTAGGAAGTAAAGTGGTCATTCCCCATTAAAATCAACTTAGGTAACCAATTTTGAGGCTTCCCAAGGAACTCATTGTTGTCACTAGTATTTAGGACATCATTTTTTTTTTTTACTTCAACATATTTAGTTTAAAGTAGTGTAGCATCCACTTCATGCACATAATCAAGGACCTAAATCCCCTTTCCTTCCCAAGTATGCTCTTCACAATTTATGTGAATCAGAAAAGGGAGTGATGGGTGAAATACCTCATATGCACACTTAGCATTTATTTTTGCAAGCATCACCAATTTGTTTAGAGCGCAACTTAAAATTTCCATCATTTTATTTTGAGCACTTCACTTATTGCAACAATACTGTTTTCTTTCATCACATGTGTATTCCCACTAGAACACACTAAGGGACCTAAAGACCCTTTCCAACCAAGTATGATATTAACGATTTCAGTGAATCAAAAGAGTGTGAAATACCTCCCTTATGCTCATTTAATTCACAAAAAATTACTTAAAAATAAACCATTATAAAATTCTCACCAACTAAAATCCTCCAAAGGAGACCACAAAACCACATTTTAGATTGGTAGGTTGATTGTTCTAGGCATCTGAACAATTCCCAACAGTTTAGTTTCATTAGGAATATTTTTGAAACTTAGCATTGTCGTATTCTATGGTACTTTTAAATCCTCCTATATGGAAGTGTTCAAAGAGATACTGGATCATATATGTGTATCGATACCCAAGGATTTAAAATAAGAGGTATACCTTCCCTGATCTCCCCTATGAGGAATTCACCTTGTTGTTAAGGAGACAAAAACATACCTCCCAGGTCCAACTATTGATCCACACTTGATGCAATATAACCATAGTGGTCAATCTTAGGATAGCGCCAAGGAACACTTAGGAGTGCAAGTGATTCTTGAAGTAATTTATTTTCATTGGGGGGTGTTTCCAAGTCTTCTTGATTGGAATATAGGTCCCATTTCTAGTAGAACTGGATCGTTGTTACCTCCACTAGTCCAATGTTATGTGGATTCCATTATCTCCGTTAATTGTGCTTTTGGGAGGTCCAATTACAATTGAGAGGAAGTACGTTAAATATTTTTAGGGAATTTACACTTTTTGTTATTTTTTTAAATAAAATATCATTAAACTCATAATTTAAAAAGAACCAACATGTGGACACCATCAGACTAAGCCATATTTTCACATATCATTCACATCTTACACCATATTGCGTCTGTTGTGGTTGGAATAATTTATTCATGTGTCTATATTTTGTTTATTTCATCACCCATCACTCTCACTTAACAACCATAATTCCACCATTGAGGAATAACCCACCCTCCCTAAGGCAGTCTCGTAGATTGCAGTGCCACTCCCCTCTCTCAAGGGGTGTTTTTCATTTATCTCCCTGTAGCACACTAGCGAGATCATTAGGTCAACATCACTCCCAAGCCACATTGATTATGTCTTATAAACAAGGATACACCTAGATTGATTCACTCTCTCACATTAAATATAGTGTTGACCATTTGCCATCCTCTTCTCATGAAAGAGGTTTACCATTAAGTACTCCCCCATGAGGGAATATTCTACCTTATCCTCCCCCATCAAGAGGAAGCCACACTACATCTCCATCTTCTCGTAGAATACAAATATCACTGCCACATATCCCAAGGTCTCCCCTCAAGGAAACAATATTCAGAATAACATGGTGTCCCTCAATCCAAACCTACCATTCATGGTAAGTTTAAACCTCCTTGACCTAACCAAACTGGTAAATGACCCCATAGCTCATGACGCCAATTGGCCAGATATGTAAGAAAATATACCTCCATATATCCTTAAATTTGAAGGGAAGTAGGGATATGATCCTTCCAACCACATTATGTCTTTCTTCCTATGGTGTTCCTCCAACATCATAGTGGAATATTTGGTCCACCTATGTTTCTTCCAAAGAACCCTAACCGGTATAGCTGTGAAATGGTATGTAAATTTGAAAAGATTCCTAACCGGTGCAACAATGAAATGGTATGAAAGTTTGACAAGATCCATAACCGGTACAGCTGTGAAATGGTATGTAAATTTGACAAGATCCTCTCTTACCACATTTGATACCATTTCCATGCCATTCCTTTCATTTATTTCCCAATGAAAATCACTTTTGAATGCTCTAGGTGTTTTCAACCCTTCCAACGCAAACCTAATAACCTTTGATATCAATAAGGGTAAACCACAACTACCCTCATCGTGACTTTTCAAGTACCAGTCACGGTAAAAACATCATCATTTATCAATGTATAATAGATGAAGGTGCATCCACTTGCATCATGCATTCCAATGTTTCGAAGATATTGATCTCCCCTCAGTTAGCACCATCCTCTATCACTCTCCATGCATATGATGGTACACCATCCCAACCGCGAGGATTGTACCGAAATGTCCCCATCAATATATGGGGAAAAATGGTGATGATTGAAGTTGAATTCATCAATGCGTAACCTGACTACAACATCCTATTGGGGCGTAGTTAAATGTATGCCATGAAGGCAGTCGCATCCTCAATGTTTTGTATCATGATGTTCCCATTCAATGGGAAGGTGGTCACCCTTAACCAACTCATTTACTACAACCCCCATGCATCTTCCAATCCTAAAAACGTCTTACCCATAGTAAGAAAAAAAAAACCCAACACCCTATGTTGAAATCATCCCAGGGGTCTACAAGGATTCTGATCTCCTAGGGGCATATTCAGTACCTCCACCAATAATTCACCTCACAACAAAGGGTCTCATGTGTACTTGTTCCACCATGAAAAAATAATCTTCTACCCCAGTGAAATATTCATCAACAACCCCATTTAGTCACGACATAGAAAACATATTGAACCCTTTTGTGCCGCCAATGTTCCAAATTCCATTTTTGTAACCCACCACAGGAGTATGGGGAGCTTTGGTTATGGCTCAGTTAACACTCCTAGGAATCATGATAAGACTTCCTATGTGGTAACTCACACCACCCTTCCTAGATATGGATTCAAAACCCATCTCCCATTACAAGATGGTGCCAGTACAACGAGTCACCCCTACAACTAAACCTATCGAATCCAAAACCCCCATGACTCAACCACCAATGGAAACAACTAAACCAAAAAATATGGGTGTTATTCAACCTAATGTAAATACCTTAGCCAATGGAGGCACCACTCAAACCAAGTTCAAATCCATCTCCACAACTAACCACTCCCTTGAATCCTCATTGAGGGAACCTAAACTCAACATGAATTCTACCACCAAACAATGCTCAAAGCACCCATCATGCATGATACACCTACCATGCGGATAAAAACCCCATGATATTTGTGTGGATAACAAGTTCATGCAACAATTATATGTGCATACCTTATGTTAGCTCAGAAAATTTCTCAATACACCTGTTAGTGTCACACATTCCCCTCAAGATGGTACTATGGGCACATCAAACCCCTCAACCCCTAACTCCAAATCCTCACACACCAACAAAGAGTGTTCGATTTGTTCTCAATATGGGAACTACACAAACTATTGCCCCAATCTCCCTCGATTTTAGAATGCATTGGAAACCATTTTCCTTACACAAATAGTGGAGGATCCCCCATAATCCCCACCATTCAAGGTATCTTCCATTAATATGGTCACCACCGATGTAGTTTCAAACATTGTGTAATATCCCAAAAATTCGTAAAAATTTAAAATTTTTCAAGTGACATTAAATGTCTAAAGTCGGAACTAAGTACCTGCTAATGGTTATCAGAAAATGAAACAGTTTATAAAAGAACATGGGATTGCTTCTTTATAAGAACCTGTAAACTAAAAGTGTAATCTTAAAAACTTGTGTTAGTGCTATTAATGACTTAGCACCTATAATTCTATCAGAGTTAGAAAAGGACTTGCATTTTGCTGCTGCTAGATATACTGATGTTTATATTTTGTCAAGTAGGGAAGAATTCTTGTGTGTGATCGGGGCTTACTTAGCTTTCAGCTAACTCAATTGGACTACTGGTTCCTTACAGGTTTAGCAGGTAAGAAACCTAGCTAAGAAACATAACTATCCAACTTGTTTTATTATCAAAGAAAAACTCTAGAATAAACATAAATATTCATGTTATATCCTATAGTCAATTCCTTAAGTAACAATACACCATGGTAATATCAAATTATGGGCAATCATATAATGTATAGTTTATAATGATCGTTGGTTGATTGTAAATCATTTTGTTGCAACACTGACTATGGAACTCTACCCATGTTGGAGCAAATATTTAGAAGGACACGTGGGATGGTTTTATCCACACAAGGGTTAACTTCTAACTCCAAAACCCTACTCATTTGTTTTGCAGAGTGAGGTTTCCTCTACCTTGTTGGTCGAGCTGAGAGCTCGTGGCCATAGGAGACCTGTAACCACCTTCAAATTTGATAGCTTGCTTCCATATTCCAACGCTATGATTGTGTTGAGAGAGGTCGTGAGTGGTTTTTGGTCTTTAGATGTTGAAGTAGTTTACAGTGAGTGTAGTTACTGGTTTATATTCAGGACTCGAGGACTGTGTTTGTCTTGAGCCTGCAAACTGATTCACAGACCTTGAGTAGGATTATTTCTTCATCATGTTGAGTTGATATTCTCATTTTCTTTTGCAGTGGTGACTCAGTGTCTTCTTGTCTTTTGGCACGATGCCAACACGATCTAAGGTGGCCGTTTTACCTCAGCTTTATCCCGAAACTTTAACAGGTAAAGACTTAAACTTGTTTTGTTTATAGGTTAATTTTTATAAAAGGGTTTTACAAATTTTGTGAAAGATTTCTAATGATCATATGGTTTGTAAATGTGCAGGTCCTTCTCTCAATTCTGAAGGTGGAAACGAACTTACTCCAACATTCCACTTGAGCATAAATTTGGTAAGCCCCGGTTGCAAATGAGGGTTTCTTCTTGTAATTTTTTGTGGTGGTTGGAAGTTAGGTTCTTTGCAGTTGAAAAGGGCATGGCCTTGGTTTACCTGCTAGCTTGTTGTTCCTTGCTTGCTTGTTTCTGTATGAGCTTTGAAACCCTTAGAGGGTAATTTGTGCAAGGAGGATGAAGGCTATAGTAGCCATGGTAAATAGTTTTAAGTCTAAGCCGTTATGGCTTGAACAATGTAAACTTCTTTTACTTCTTTTGATAGAGCTCAGCTCTACGCCCTACGAGGCTGTCGACCCCTGTCTGGTTAATTTTTAGTTTTTAAAAATAGATTTTAAAGGAAGAGGAAGAATGTTAACCAATCGAGACATGTAACCTGATAAGGGTTTTTACCCAGAATTAATGAGTTGTTACTATTCTATATAGATTATTTTGTTTTAGCTAATATTTGGACAGGCCTGAGTCTTAACCTGTAATTCTAAAGGCAATAAGCCATTTTCTTCCTATTTGATTTTGTTTTTAATAAATGGTTATAGTACTATTTTAATTATTATCATGTAGTTAAAAGGATTTACAGTACAATGTATTTATGGAAATTTTTACTGTGTTAAGAGTACTATTATTACTCTGTTTGGCTCATAAGGGTTAATTTTTAAGTATACCCTACAGTTCGGTGAAAGAATAAATTTTACATAGAAAATTCTTAGCTTTGTTTTATTATTTTTCCTTCAATGATTTTTACAGCTGTTATAATTCTTATAAAGGAAGATTTTAGGGTAAATACTGCAATCTTTGAGAATAGGATTAAGTTTATCTTTCAATAACCTAAGTAGTTGCTTGAGGTTACAATAGAAAATTATGTTTTCATATCGAGACTAATATTGTCTGGGAATAAATTATTATGAGAATTTATTGAAATCTATCTAAATCTAAACCCTAAGTGATAGTCTGTTTATTATTCCTATGTTTATTTGTTAAACTATATCTATTGTGTTTATAAAGAATTATATTATTAAAATAGTTCTATATGTAGTATGATTACTAAAAATCTCTATATACCTATGTTCATTTCTTGTCTGAATTAAATACATTCAAAAGATAGAGTGTTTATTGTTTCTTTACAGAATAAAATCATAAGCAAACTATAGCAAAATTTAGGTACATTTTTCATTCAGGGTTAAATAAGAATCATCATATCTACCTAAAGACCCAACTGTACTAGAGTACTGCCTAAGCCAGGCGTGGAAAAATACAGTATGGAAATCTATTTCTATTTATTTCCCATTTAGCATATTTACTACTATTTCTAACATAATCTGTCAATTACTAAGTCCATCAATACACAATTACTCTTTTCTTCATAAACCCTAATAAAATACTAACATGCCTGTATTTGAAAACTAGTAAACATTTTACTGAAGAGAGTAAATAAATATAATAACATGAAACAAATAGAACCTGTCAATGATGAGGTGACAACAGCTTAAAGAGTTTGTTCCTCCCAACCAACTCCTGGAGAAATCTTAGACTGCACTTCCTCAGGAACCCCGAGCCTGTGTCCTAGTCCTCCTGGTAGAGTACTGGATGAAGGATATGTCCTTAAGACCTTCTATCAGCTAACTGGTCAAATTACCTCAGTAATCCAAATCTACTCACAGCAGTAAGAACTTCAGCCTAATAGCTGAAATAAGTTCAGTCTCAGTAGCTAACCCCTCAAACTCACTTCAGTAATCCCCTCCATCAAATTTCTCATGAGCAACTCATTCACCCTGAATGATCACTTCTCAAAATGAGCAGCCTCGGCTATCTTCAATGGGAAATTTTATAGAAAATGCCTAGGTATTCTGGGTCAGTTTTCACTTAATGAGCCACCTACTTCAATTCCACTTTCTTGGGGAATCATGACCACAAATATAGGGAAGTTGCCACCTGCAATAGTTGGAAGTATTTTGAGGATGTTGCCACTTGTCAGTGTACTCTCCACCCAGTCTCCTCCACTTAGTGACCAGTTAACACTCTTTTAACAGCTTCCCTAAGCTATTGTCTCATCATTTATTTATTTATAATTAAAATATTCTGAATTACATTAATTATTCTTGACCCCACTTGGTCATCAATTACAAACTTAGCATAAAATATAACACAATGTTCCTCAAATAACATTAAATTGTTTTTGCAAATTGGGGCATGTGATGCATTGTGGCTCCAAGTTATACCCCTTCAAAGACCCCTACATTACCTGAAGAATTTTAAATGCACAACATCAAGAGCCATTCTCCATAAGAATTGTGTTGTATCAAGTCTGGAACTTATGTTGTATCAAGTTCATAAATTTATTCATGAGACTCATGTTGTATCAAGTCCATAAATTATGTTGTATTAAGTTAAGGTCTTATGTCACATCAAGCTAGGTTGTTGAGGGTATGAGAGATGGCTATACTATGATCTTATGTTGTATTAAGATCGGGACCTTGTGCTATATCAAGGTCAGAGACTTTTGTTGTATCAAGTCCAAAAATTATGTTGTATTAAGTTCATGAGTCTTGTGATGTATCAATATTGGATCTACTATTAATGTATGGCTAGTCATGGTCACAAGATGCTATAATTCTCCTTTATGGATTATCTACCCCTAGAGTGATCTACTTTAGCATATGACTATATGACACAGACTCAATACATATGCTCATAGCTTGGAAACAATTCTTCTGGGTATGCTATGATAAACATGATTAATTATTTAAACACTCATGGACCATGTAGAATTAATTAAATAATAAATGAGATGGGCATTGAGATAGATTAAAGATTTGAATTGCCTATTTCAAACCTCTAGTGAACTTGAATTGCAAAGACATCAATTAAGTCTAAGTTGTGGAAACAAGTTTTAGTTAATTAATGAATCTACTCCTTAATTTATGCAAAGTGGTTGTTGAAGATGACACTGATAGTGAAGCACTAAAGGCATTCAATTAAAATCCTAACTAATGGTCAAACAATTACTTATTCATTTCACATCCAGTTTTGATGATTTTAGTCGAGTTCAGTTTAGTTACATTCAGTTTTGTCCATTTCAATTCAGTTACATTTAGTTATGTTCAGTTTAGTTTAATTACATCCAGTTATGTTCAGTTCAGTTCAGTTACATTTCAGATCAGTTCAGTTCAATCAATTAACACTCAGTTAGAGGCAGTTAATAGTGGTGAATTAATGGAGGGAGCATATCTTTAGTGTGGGAGATAATTACGAGATGACAACTTGGCACCAAGTCAAGGAAGGTACAATATGTAACGTGTTGAGAGTGCACATAGTGTGGATAATGTTCACAATTCCCAAAAGTCATGCAACCTTTTGCTACTTTCATTGTATAACTGAATAATCTTGTTATTAGAGTGTTTTGCACTTGGAAAGGCTATGACAGTATAATGTAGTATCTCTATTCTCTAGTGATTATTAGATATCTCTTATCAAGTAATCTGCAAGTTTTGTAAAAGCATTCTATACCATTATCAATCATACTCAAAGGATTGTTTGTTGGGTTTTCATCCTCTAGATTTTGGATGGCTTTCCTAGGGTACATCATCTGTCTTATGGATTGAATAATTTATGTCTTTGAATTGTTTTATGAAATCTACATGCAATGGATTTTTTTTATCAAAATTTTTAAAGTTCAAGTATCTTCATATTTTCTTGAACATTGATGAAGAACACCCCACTCATATAAAAAATTATGTCCAAACCAATGGATTCACTTAGTGAGGAAACCACCTCCATATTATTACTAGCCATACTAGACCCTCATCCACTAGAAGGTCCCCAATACTGAGACTATTCCCAATCAAGGGATCATGCCCATGTAGAGCATATGGAACAACCTCCCATTATTTGCTTCAATGACCCATTTTACGTGTTGAACGAGAGGTTTGCATAAATCATATGTGTCTACATGACCAATTTCTCCAACTAAGTGTCTCATCGTGAGAATCACCATTGGAGAAAATCACTCCCACGATATCTGATAGTATCGAAAAAATATCTCTCCTGGATAGATTACTCATGAGTGAGGATTCATCATCGTCTGATGGGGAGTCACCCTCCCTTGACAATAACCCTCTTCCTTTGATCCCAAACTAGATCATATTTGGATATTCAACCTTTCATCAAGAACATCAATATATACTCATACTCAATTATTCATCATATAGTTTCTGACATTTGTAGAAGGTTCCTATTATGCACCAATTGAACCCATATGTCATTGCAAAATTTTAGAGTTCATATATGTTTTCAATTCCATCGATCGAAAAGTAAAATATATACTTTGTTACCAATTCAAATGGATGTCAATCAACACACCTACATCAATTTCATGGACAATGCAAGTTGTTTCTCAAAAAAATTATCATTAGTTGCTTGGGCCATTTACACCCCCAACCTGAACAATTCCATCCATGAGAGAGTGCAATATCGTTATAGGTTTATTGAACAATTCCATCCATTTTGGTATAACTCACCTATACTTACACCTAGATTCTAATCTAGTTGTGTCGCAACTCAACAATGTGTTTCGTGTCCTCAACCCGCTTATCTTCTGCAAATATCTCCATGAACACCTCCTCATGTGATAGTTCGAATTCATCATCTTCACACATGTCCTAAGGAGTGACAATGTACTCATCGATGTAGTTTCCAATGAAGTCTTGAATTGGCACTTAATACATCATAATTAAACCTTCACACAAAGTAAGGTTGGTACATACATGTACAAGTATTCATAACTACTCATGTATAAAAAATCTATCATATAAGAAATGTGTCAATAATCAGATATAAAATCATTTGAAAACCCATGTCACTACACATAAAACCATATCTACATCTATATATAGCATCATCACTTCGAGCTCTTCATAATGAGACACCCTACCCCTCCGGATGAACCTTCATCCCCTGGGGAACTTTCATTCAAGCACCCCCGGGTGCACCATGTTTTGAGTTATTAATTTTTCATTGTCTATACCTTATTTATTTCATTTACTATACTTATGTATGTGTGTCATGTGTGCAGAGTTGTACTCAGAACACCCATGCTAGATGCCATCAGCAAATATGTAATATTTCTCTCTCGAATATGATCACAGAAATATCCTCCTAGCACCAATTGTTCCCCTTGATACCTATAACAGAGACACCATTTCCCATTAAACCACAACCCATTTTTGATGTGCCATCCATATCCCAACTAAGGACCACCCAATTCCCTCCATGGGTGTTTTCCCTCCGCAAACCTTCATCACAATCGACACCCATGATTTTGATCCCCCCACAAGTCAAAGTAATTTGTACCCAACCAAAGTAATCTTCCTGAATCCAACTATTCTATAGTTGTGCATTTAGTCCCCTACCTCAATTAGTGTCACACAATCAAATTCATCTACACTAGTTTTGAAGAAGATTTCACCATGGACTGCTCATACCTCCATGAGAATCTACCCATATGTAATTTTCATTTGTATCATCACCTCTGCCAAGACAACAATGGGTTCCCCTCCCTCCAAGATCACTAACTCCATTTAGTTATTTCTGCATGAACATTCTGCATGGAATTGATTCATGGGGCACCCATCTTTGCTTTTGCACACATACCCATCACGTCATTGTGGAAAAGTTTCCTAAACTCACTCAAAACCATTGGAATCCCTACCATCATCAAATTGAATCCCCAATCCACCCAAAACTGTGGGAGTCCCACCCATCATCAAATTGGTCCCCCAACATGCCCTAAACCATGGGAACCCCGCCAATTATTCGTTATGTAAAAAAAAATCACAACTCCATTTACACATGGGAATTAATCATTCTTTTTGAAAAAATCCCATGACCGCCTTTGATCGATGACATTGAAGTATCTTTCTACCCCATAGTCATATCTTTGTCAATATTCACTTTCTCATGTATTGTGTTCATAACAAAGTCCGTCATCTATAGTTTGTCTCCCTCCGTCACATCTTCACTTAAAGTATGACATCGTCAGCCTTCCCCCTATCTATCATCGATCAAAGGAAGTATGAGACCCACACTTATCATCCATTATTGTCTCAAGTCATTCAATCACACTTAGTTACAACATGATCTACATTCATTCAACAAGACCCTCATATTTTAAATATTCTTCATCTCTCATCGACATCAAAACCTCACATTCTGAGATTTGAATAAGTAGCAGTATTACCTTGGGATCCCTTTCAAATCGTTATAAGGGATTACCACGAACTAAGTAAGGATCGTCATGAGTGCTCCTTAACTTAGTAGTCTCCCTATGCTTGAAAACAATTCATTTATTCACATTAGGGGGAGTCATACATTTTGAATGTAGTAGTGTTCACATTTGAAAATAAATGTTGCAGCATCTCTGGTATAATAATGTCTCCATGACTTCACACTCAATATGGAAACCCACCCCTATGGCCCTCTTTGGATTCTCAACAATTTTGCTTCTTCAGCACTAGTTACACCGATCCTGGTCTCATCTACTCTTGCATGGTTTGAGGAAACCCTCATCCATGTCCTCAACATTTTATGAGAGATCCCTTGGTCTCTTCATTTTGTATCCATTCTAGCACCTTTTCATGAGCATGGGGATTCCCACCTCATTTTCATAATAACAACACATTGGAAAAATTTCCTCTTTGGAAGGTCACTCTTATCCATATAGTTTCAAGAACCAACAAAGAAAGAACACAAGAAATGATGATACATTGTCATCTCTATAGTACCCTATGAACCTCATACATTAGGGGGCATCTTTATCACAAAAAACTCACACACCTTCAAAAATTTCACAATTAACACAGTAAAGTATCAACAACATACAACATGCACCCAACAGAAGACATCTTCACAAGATCCAAAGAGAAAATTGATACCAAAATGACCCCAAAATAGTCAAAATCTACAACCACATGGATTAATTTTTGGTTACACGTGTTATAGCACACATATTCAAAACAACACTCATGCTGCAACATGTAAATTCCTTCAATATCTATGTGTATGACACAAACATCGGGATCTCACCCACCAATGGCGGATTGATGGATCATGAAAGCTCCACATACCCATTTTAATTCTAATTTGGCCTCTCACATACTTGGTTTCCTTAAATGGCCTCTTGGTGTACTTTGGAGCAAAAACATGAACGAATAGATTCACACTATGGTATTGTCATTTCTTGGCCACCTCTTGGCCTATAAAACAAGGCCATGGGAATGCTTATTGAAGAATATTTTTGAACAAAGTTATGTTGTTAGAATTGTGATTGAGATTCCCCTTAGATCACCTCTTCCCTCTTTCCAATCATTTACAAAGCTCCATTTTCTCCTTCCCTTAAGGGGCAAGTGATCTTCTCATATATTGGTCCATTAACCACTCTTCAAACATTGTTGGACAAGAAAGGAATCCCTTAGGAAGAGTGTTTTCCTCCTTTTGGATCTCACCTATCCAAGGTTTTGTATTAGCGTGACCATTGGGAAATATACAAGTGGTTTGGCTCACATTGATTGTAGGAGTTTGCATCCTCTCCCCCCTTCTCTATTTGGTTTAATTTTTTTTATCATTTTCTTGGATTTATTTTGTTTCCCTTTAACAGTTTATTGCGGTATCACTTGGGTTCATTCAATCAAACCCAAAAGGGGCTCCAAATACTAAGTACTTTTTAAAACCTACAAGGCCTAGCCCCATCCCAAAGTGGTAAGCATGTTTGTGCAATATTTCCCACAACATAGTAAATCATAAATAAAAATGAAAACAAAGTTATCATAAACATTCCCTAATGCTTTGGTGCATTCATATCTAAATGGATGATGTTAGGTTTATTTATTACTTACAATCAAAGAACAATTCATTGATGAGGAGATATGGTGAGGAATGAGAGTAGTGAGGATAACGTTTTTCCAGTTATGGGGAGTAGGAATGTGTGTGTGTGTGTGTGGACCCTGCATGAGAATATATTTTTGAAGAACCCACGAGGGTGGGTTATAATTCTACCAAAGGATGTCAACTAGATATTGTAAGTTGATTATGAGAAGATGAGGCTCCAACCCCAAAACCAAATAGTCAAAATTTCCCCCCAATGATTCGAACTAGCGAGACCATGTAGTAGGGTTTGCTCAAAGCATATCATAATGCCTAGAAAAATTACTACTCTAGGAACAATCCTAGTATCCTGTGAAATGGCACTTCTCCGTCTGAGTACTGAAATTTAATACGTTGGTACACAAAAGGACACAATGGATTGAAGTATCCAAAACCTATAGATGTGCATGTTCCTTGATACATCTTGATCCTTCCAGTCTTGCCTATGTTTTATAAAGATATTAAGGTGTAATCAGGACTATTGGCATTGCATCTCGCAATCCATTCATGGGTATCCATATATGCAACCCGAGGTTACATGATCACACTTTTCATTCATGGGTTTCCTTCATAAAAGTCGCAGTTCACTCACAACCTGCTATTATTCATACCCACAATTACCCTAAGACAAAATTTAAAAATAAAAACATGTTTAGTTAGGGATAGTTGGGCTCGTAATCGTAATGTTCCAACCTCCCTAACCATCTCAACCTTCGTAACTCCTCCTATTCATCAAATATAAATAAAGGGGGAGTGTTTAGGTTAATATATATCGAAAGAGAGAAGGGTTATGCTAGAGGAATACCCTTGGACATTTGGAGCAGCAGAACTAAGTTCATTGGCTAGCAAAGGAGGACTTGTATCAGATATAGGTTGTATCTTTCATCACTACTTATCAATAAAGAGAGATTTTCTTCCAAATTGGTGCACCAATGTTCTTATGTGTTATGATCCATAAATTATATTTTTATCTTACTGCAATTATAATATTTCATTAATATATTATATAAGATCTAAGATTCTCTAGGAAGGCATCTATCTCTTTTGTAGGTGTGAAGATCGCTTGGAGCTACTGGAACATTTGGATTGAAGGTGGAATCTTGGACTAGCCTTCATAAACAAGGTACACTAGCTTTCTGCCCTATTTTTCTCTCAAATTTCTAGATAGTTGCATGTCTAAAAGTTTGATATCAGTACGTTGGTGACCCTAGAACCTTAGATCATAAGGTAGTTTGAACAATAGAACTGGCGACTCCGCTGGGGAGTCTAACCTGTTTTGGGTCTGTTCTTTGGGTTTTTCCTATTCAATTTGCTCTATTGGTTATTGTAAGTGTTTTGCATGTTTTTTTCTTTCAGTTTACATTGTCTAAGGCTTAGGATCATTTGGCCATTCTTTTCCTTTGGAAAAAAATGTGGATGTAACCACAGGTTGTTAATATATAAAGTCGTGATTACTCTGTTGCATTCACAGGCTGACTGTATATACTATCGCAGTCCATTCGCGAGTTGTCTAAGTGAAAGTCATGATTTCCTATAGGTATAGGTCAAACTGTTAGGGTTTTATCTTGATTTTTTCTTTTTGACCTATTAGGTGTTGATAAGGTTCCTTCTTTAGCATTTTGTTGTTGTTGGTGGTGTATGCATTTCACGTTTTTCTTGTTGATCAAGTGTTTTTAGGTAAGTTAGGTCTGAATCCTTTTGTAGATGTGTTAGGTATTTCCTTCTTGGTTGTTTGGTTTGAATGATGGTGTCTTTATAGGTTGTTGGTGTCTATCAATCCTTTAAGAACACTGATTTTCCTTGGATTGTTGTTGTAGTGGTCTAGGTTAGTCATTTTTACTAATTTTTAGTCTATTGGTCTTACCAAGTCAATAGTTTTGTCCAAGTTAGGGTTTGAGTCATCTTTGTTTTACTTATTGAAGATAGTTACTATAAAGATATGACCGGTATAATTTGCATTTATATATGTTCAGACTGCTTAACTTGCTTAAGGTGCATTCAATTGCATAAATTTTTTGATTTTTTTTAAAAGAAAGACAAAAGGAAATTTCATTTGCATAGATTTGCATTAGTTGTTTTTCCATTGTTTTCAGAAAAAATAAAAAAAATATTAAAGTCTTGTGTTTTATCAAAATTGTTCAAAAGTTTCATTAGTTTCATTTAAAAAGAAAAAGAAAAAGAGCATTGCTAGTTTCATTTATTTTGAAATTTTATATATCATTTTCTTTCATATGTCTATTCCAAACACCATTCATTTCCACTCCACTACTTCTGAGTAATAAATCCGTAAAAAGAATGTTTAACATAAAATTTATTAGTAACCTTTCTTTTTATAGGTTTGATCATCAAATAGATTAGGCTAGGTTCTTGGACTAGGATATTTTAACTGTCCAAGAGAACTTTTATTTTAGACATAATGGTTTATCTTTAGGTAAATCCAATTCTATAAGGGATAATCCAAAAATATCCCCTAACATAGGATTTAAGCACGAGGTTGTGTGAGAACTTGGTTGCGTAGATAACCCTCCAATTCCTTGTTTGATCATATACCAGGATTGTTGTGCGTACAGGGGTTCTATCAATACCACTTCTTAGACCCCATGAGGTTCCAATATTGTTAGAATTACGGGCTTAGCTAGCCTACCCATGCAAATAAATGAGTCCAGCGATTGTTCTGTCGAACTCTCGTTGTAGATTTGTAGCCTTAGTCTCTAGACATTAGGTTGTTACAAAGGTGTCATTGGAAGGATATTTCTAGTGCTCCTAGGGTGGACTTGGAAGGTAACCTCAGTTGATAATTTGGGAGGGAGGTTGGGTGATTCCAGCACTTGCACCTAGATAAATCTTCACAAGACGCTAAGTAACCATTCTTCAATATTCATTGGTTGGATCTGTGCCTTAATCATCCCAGACTTTCCTTTGGAAGGTGTATCTTTTACCTCGTGTGTATGTGATACTTAGGAAATATTTAGTGTGTGATCTTTGTTTTGTTTGTGTTTTAGTTGGCCTTTAGATCTGTGAGTAATATTTTTAGCTATGGAGGACCATCCTCTTCATAGGTCTGGAAAGTTGCAAAAACTTCCTCCATATGTTACATTGGAGCCTCCGCCTCCACCTCAAAGGCGGAGACTTGACACAAACGGTTCTTTTGAACCGATCGGTGTTAGTGAAGTTCCAGATGAACCGAAACTTAGACTTACTCAGGAACAAACCCCACCAGTAGATATAGAATACTTGCAAGATATTGAGTTTACAAGGAATATAATACACCTCTTACTAATTTGAATGATCCTGTAATAGTCCGAGTCCCTCATTTCAGTTCACATGTTTCTAGTTTTTCTTTGAGTCTAGATATGTCTAGTACATGAGAGGGCATGTCACCCCTTACTTCATCCATGTTGGCTGGTAGAGTCTCACCTCCCCAGTGAGTGCTCCAAGACCTAGTGTATCTATTGCACTTCTTTCTCCGAGTGCTCAAGTGGTCAATCCCTCAACACCTTCTAATGTTATAGGTCAATCTACTAGGGTGGTTACTGGGATTCCTAGTGTAGCTTTTACTTTGTCTCCTTTCATACAGAATGCTCAAAGTGGTCCAAGTGGGTCCACTTCGTTTGTCCAAGGATTTCGATGGAATGGAGGAAATATTCCTCCATCGGCACCTTATGTAGTCCCATCTCCTACTTATGTGGGTATGTCATCTAGAAACCCAAACACCTTCACAAGTTACAGTTTTCATACCTCTAGTTAGGTTTTGACTGCCCCTTTTGGGAGCTCTCCCTTTTCACTATTTAGTGGAGGAATTTCTAATCCTACCTTTCAAACTCCAGTTTCGGCTAGAGCAGGAAAAACCGGTAATCACACACCACAAGTAAGTAATCCTCCGTCTTTTGGGTGGAACCCATTTTAGAATAGTTCTGCAACATCACATTCGATGGATGAGGGAAACCCCACCTTTTCTTTCAAGAACCCTGGGGAAGGTACTTCCACACCCTATACTCCTCAATATCAAACCCCAGCTAGGTCGAAACTTCCTTTCCTAAGAACGCTAAACTTACTAGATTTTTCTAAACTAATGAATAACCCTGTGCGTCACAATGCGGCGTGGCCACCTATTCCCACCAAACTTCCCTCAGACATCCCAAAATTTGAAGGGAAAACTGGTGAGGATCCAAGTGCTCACACCACTACATTTCACCTTTAGTGCTCTTCCAACTCACTAAATAATGACTTCATTCAGTTGAGGTTATTTCAAAGAATGTTCACTAATGTAGCAGCTAAGTGGTACATCGAACTATCGTTGGTTGCGTATGATATCTTCCTTGATTTAGCAAGAATGTTTCTAAATCAATTTTAACTTCCTGTCTGGTATGATGCTGGTATAGACTTGTTGTTAACTTTTTGACATAACAAGGCCACACACATATCTGATCATATTCAGGAGTGGCGAAGGATAAAGAGGATTATTAAAGACATCATCCCTCCTGAGTTCTTATTTGAGTGGTTCTTGAAATATTTACTTCCTTACATTTCTGAGGACATGTCTACTTCGGGAGTTACCATGGAGAATAGGAAATTCTTAACATCTAGATATGATCTACGCTCAGTATGGGATTCTTTATGAAATTATCCTTGAGGCACCAAGGTCTACGAATGACCTGGAGAAACCCAATCCTAGACCCCATGTCGATGGTGTGGTTGGTTCAGTTAGTACGCCCATTGTACAATCACTAGCTAAGCAAATACATGAGTTATCAGTGAAACAATATGCATCAGAGGAAGCTAAGGATGTCACTCCCTCACCACAAAGTGATAATGTCTATTCTGCACAGTCTTCCCAAAAGGTAAATCAGCAGCCCAGTGGGAAAAAGAATAAATGGAAGAAGGGTGAGAGGAAACAAAACAAACCAAAACCCACAAGTAATGTTGATGGGGGAAAGAAATAGAAGAAAAAGGTTAAGTTTCCTTGCAAGTTGTGCCAAGGATACCACTTGACTTATCAGTTCCCCGTAATGGATCAAGCACAGAAGTTGCTTAAGCAAAAACAACCAGTTGTCCTAAAGGATCCCTTACCCCAAGGACATAATGCAACTTCTTATTCAAAAGATGTCGGGGGAATAGCTATTGATCCTATTGATCACAACTATATCAACATGGTCTAATATAGTACTCTCCTATAGACAAGAAATAAAAATTATGAATCAGAGGCTCAGTATAAAAGTAAGTCTACTACCGAAACTTCATCCCCTCTCACCATTGAAAAAACGGTTGAACCAATGCCCATGACACCGAAAGGTGTCTTCAATAAAACATTCCACAACCCTAATGCTAGGGTTTCTTCTAACTACTCTGTGGTAGAATATGCTCAAACACCTTGTGTGATGTCAGCATTGGAGGTACTACAGATTTGTCCTTCTCAAATGGATGCACTCTTGGAAGCCATAGTCAGTTAGGACTCTGCGAGCCTGCTGGCCAAATTTAATCTTTTTGATGTTAAAATATGCCTTCCATACCATGTGTCCTTGTCAATCGATGTTGTCCATGGAGGAAAAACCACTGGACGAATGGTGGTTGATGAAGGTGCTTCCATGTGCGTCATGTCAATGTCTTGTTGGAAATCCTTGGGATCCCAAAAGTTGGTCCCATCGAACAATCTACTCACTGCTTTTGACAAAAGATCTTCCCATCCACATGGTATCCTACCAGCTTTCGAAATAAAGTTTGCAGGGAAAGCAGTGTTTGTTGAATTTGAAGTGATCAATTATCCCTTGGACTATAATTTGATGTTGGGTAGAATTTGGATTCATGCCATGAGTGATATTTCCTCATCCTTTTTCCAAGTCGTATTTTTTCTGCATGAAAGGAAGCTAGTTATAGTTGACCAGCTCAGTTTTACTCGGAAAGGTCATTTGGAAAATAATGAATCCATGATACCATTTATATATCAGTTGAAACCACTAATGAAAGATTGGGAGTTGGAATGTATACATCACTGATGGGCACATTCGATATACCATCTCCTATTAACTACTTAGGTTCAACGAGTGTTGAGAAGTATATCACGAAGGTTGTAGATAGAACTGATCCCTAGGTGCTCCCTTCGTGAGAAGAACCTCAAGTTCCCTTATCAGTAGTCCAAGTAGCTTATCAATATATATTTAATGTCATTGTTGATTCCACTGTGACTCCTTCTTTAGTCTTAGAGGAGTCAGATGAAGCCTATATGCCCGCCTGGGAAGAGAAATCTACATATCCAATGATTGCTTGGATATGGTTTTTCCTTAGAATGAAGCCATTTTGGAAGCTATGATTGGATGAGAAAATATTTGTGAAGACCTTCACCATAAGTCCTTCCTTCCATAATTAAGCAAAATTGAGAATTCAGAGTTCCATGTGAGACTGGCAAAAGGTGTTGATATGTCAATTAATCCTTTACCCAAAGAGGGAGTGTTTTCCAAGGGGAATATGGAAAACATATCTACTACCATTCCAATCAACATTTATACAAAATATAATGTTGTGGAATATTTTCATATTGGCGCAAAATGCTCTCCATAAGAGATTGCCATTTACACTTCCTTATTTAAGGAATTTTGTGACATCTTTGCTTGGTCATATGAAGAGATGCTAGGAATTGATCCATCTATAGTTGAATGTGAGATCTATACCTACCCTAATGAAAAACATGTTTGACAGAATATTAGACTAGTAAATCCATAGAAAGCAGCAACCATTAAGGCTGAAGTGGAAAAATGCTGAAAGATGGGTTTACTTACCCGATTTCTCTGATAGAATGGGTATCCAATCCTGTTCTAGTTGATAAAAAACAAGGGAATATACGTGTTTTCACTAAATTTCATGATTTAAATAAGGCATGTTCCAAGGATAAATACCCCATGCCATTCATCAACCAGATTATTGATGCTTGTGTAGGTAGTGAGGTATTTTCACTCATGGATGGTTTTTCAGGATATAATCAAATTCAACTAAAATCGTAAGACTAGCATAAAATGACCTTTAATTTTCCTTGGGTAACCTTCATGTATAAGAAAATTCCTTTTTTTTTGAAAAATGTCGAAGCTACTTTCCAGCGGGCCATGATTTTTTCCTTCCACTATATAAAACATATTGTTTAACCTTACTTGGATGATCTGACTTCCCATTCTCACAAGAGGAAGGACCATCCAGACCATCATCGTATGATTTTTTGAACGATGTAGACACTATAAAATACACTTGAATCCCCACAAGTTTGTTTTCTGCATCGAGTCAGGGAGGTTACTCAGTTTCATTATTTCAAAAAGAGGTATACAGGTGGAACCGTTAAAAGTTAAGGCCATTGTAAATATTTCTCCTACTCATTCTATCAGGAAACTACAGAGTCTATAGGGGAAATCCAATTTCCTTCGATAGTTTATAGTCAACTATTCCAAGATCACAAAGGGTTTCATGTGCTTGTTGAAGCAAGACACCCCATTCCTGTGGGATGAAACTGCACAACTCACTTTCGAGGGCTTGAAAAAGGATTTATTATTGACTCCTTGCTTGCATCCACCAGATTACACTAGATATTTTATAATGTATCTGGTCGCATCCAAGTCGACCATAGGAGTAGTACTTTTTTAGGAAGACGACAAGCTCCAAGAGCATGTTGTCTACTACCTTAGTCAAGCATTAGCAGGTCCTAATCTTAGATACTCACACATTGAGACGTTGTCATTGGAGACAATCTATGTCGTTCAGAGGCTAAGACATTATATCTTGCTAAGGACAACCAAAGTGGTTGTAGATGTGAATCTGTTCTAGTATGTTTTATCCCAACGTATAATCAGGGGAAAATTTAATCAATGGATAGTCATTCTCCAATAGTTTGACTTGGACTTTTGAGTCTGCTAAGTCTAAAAAAATCCTTAGTATTCATAGAATTGATCTCGGAATTCCCTACGGAAGATACTATAGTGGTGGAAGAAGACTCATTCCCAGATGAGTATATCTTTTTAATATCAACCTTTGATCCCTGGTATGGAGATATCCTAGTATATCTCCAAACTCTTAAGTTTCCCGAGTCCTTGTCGCGAGAAGATCAACGTAAGTTACGAGTTAATGCGAAAAAACACCTTATCATCGGTGATACTTTGTATTAACGAGGGGTGGATTCTATCTTGTGTCAGTGCATCACCCACAAGGAGGCATAAAATGTCCTAAATAATTCCCATAGAAGAGCATGTGGGGGTCATTTATCTAGGTTAGCAATGGCCCAAAAGATTCTACATGTTGGTTATTCTTGACCCACTATCATTAAAGATTGTGTGGAAGTTGTAAAGCATTGTCATCCTTGTCAGTTCTATACTAGGAAGATGAGGTCACATCCTTCTCCTTTATTTCTCGTCATCGTGGTGGGGCCCTTCACTAAGTAGGCATGACATGCAACCCAGTTTATGCTGGGGGCACAAGTACATCATTTTCGTTGTATACTACTTTACAAAGTGGACATAAGAAATGCCTACCTTTAAGGCTGATGGTGAAATGACAACGTATTTCATTTTCAACCAAATCATTGTTAGGTTTGGCATACCAAAGCAGATTGTCACTGACCATGGAAGTGATTTTCAGAACAACATGATGACTGAGTTGACCATCATGATATGGTTTAGGCAAGATCATTCATATTCCATTTAACCTTAGGATAATGGACAAGTAGAGGTGGTTATTAATGCCTTGAAAAACATTCTTAAGAAAATGATCAACGCAAGTAGGTCAAATTGGCATATCATGTTGTACCCTGCACTTTGGGCATACCAAACTAATATTAAGTCTGATACTAGTTTCTCTCCTTTCCAGATGATTCACGGGGTGAAAGTAGTCACACTGGTTGAGTGTGACATACCATCCCTAAAAATTGTTATTCACGTGCTTCCTGACACTATCGGTCTTGAATAATGTTTGCTTCATTTAGAGAATTTAGATGAATAGCACAAAGATTGGCTGACTGCAAACGAGGCTCATAAGAATAGGGTCAAAAACCAATATGATAAAGTTGCTAAACTTATATTTTTCTCAAAGGGAGAACTTGTATTGCTTTTGGATTAGGATAAGGAACCCCTGGGGGAATGCAAGTTTAAGTCGATATGGTTAGGCCCATATGTCGTGTCGAAAGTTTTAAAGAGGGTAGATTATGAATTATTTGATTACGATGGTAACAAGATGCCGAATCCCATAAATGGGCTCTACCTAAAGAAGTATTATGCTTAGGCACAATACTGTTTCTTGTATTATTATTGTATGTTCATATACAATAGGTCATTAACTGGTTAGTGTTTCTTATATAGTATGTTGGTTGTTTCATATGTCATTCAAGTGGTTCGTAGGTTTTTCTAATGGCTCTAGTCGTCACACTTGTAATCATGCTTCAGTCACCAGGGTTATTTATGCACCCTCGGGACAACTGGTTGCCTCTGATGGTGCCTGCTTAGGTCTTGTGACTAATAATGTGGCTGAATACAGTGTGGTCATTGAGTTGTTATGGGATACTACATTGCATTGAATTACCCATCTAGAAGTCAAGATTGACTCCTAGCTCATGGTTTCCCAGCTTAATGGTGTTTATCAGGTGCAAAACCCTACTTTACTATGTCAGTTTTACGAGTTAGGTTACTTGAATGTAATTTTGAATACATTTCATACATTCATATTTCAAGGAATCAAAATAGAATTACTGATGCATATGAAAATTACATACTCGATTGGCATTTAACACACACATTATAAAATAAAATATATAGAAACATTTGAAGCACATGTATATAACCAGATATATATATGTGTGTGTGTGTGTGTGTACAAATATGTCCATAGATATAACGAGTCTGATCCGAAGATCCTGTCATAAGTGTATCAATATAAAAAAAATAGGATCATAATTTCTAATATGCCCAAGTCTAGGCCCGATCCTCAGCCTCCTTGGATGCGGCTGCCTCTACAACCTCCTAGTAACAAAGCACGTCCCTAGTTACCCTTCTAATAAGGCGTAACTAGGATGGAGGAACCCCAACTAAATGCTCTTACATCCCCATAGGGATCCTATCCATCCTAAGAGTGGGGACATCATGGGTAAACCTGGCCAGATTCCCCTCCACCACACGAAGATTACATCATCACCACCAATATCCATAGGTCGCACAAAAGTACTGGTATGTCCATCATGCCGGACTGGTCCAACATATGCATATCAACATAAAATAGGTCAAACTCAAGTACATATGTATATATAATTTTATGAACAAAATATAAAATAATTAAAATAATGAAAAATTAAAAAGTCATACCTATCTCTCCCCATGCTCCTCCAGGAGGGAGGATGAGTTCTGGATCACCCTTGAAATCTAATCATGCATAGGGGAACTTCTCAAGAGAATGTACCTGTCTACTCCACCAAAATTAAAAGTCGTCATCATATTTGCTATGGATCCCACCTCCACCGCCCTATCGAAGGAAAATTTCTCCCCACTGCATGAGTCTAGGCTCATGAGGTGGGAATCGTGGCAAAGTCACTGCGAGACTAAAGGCAGGAATCCTCTCGAAGAAAAATGCAACCAATATGCTCGCATATCCAAAGTTTTTCTTTCGACGCCTCCTGCAGTTAGATAAATGTTTCTTCATAATTGGTACTAGTCTTGAGCACCAATCAAAAAGTGCACCTCTCATACACTCTACCGCTACATGCATATGGGTTCATGTTGTTAAATGTAGAGTAGATGATCCTGCAACTTTGGTCACTATGCTTACCATGAATTTCAACAAAAAGCTAGTAAACTGCACAATCAAGATCTATGTTCTTGATTTCTAGGTCCCAAGAAAACAATAAGCATTGATGTAATCTTGTATGTTGAGTGGGTCACCATCCTGGATGGTACCCTCCAGGTTCACAGGTGCCCCTATTGTACAGGATAATTCACCTAATAACCTAGGTCTGGGGGGTTACCAACATACTCTTAACTTGCAGACAGTTTGACTCTAAAAGCACAGAATAGGAAATAGGAAAGTAGCAGGAACTTACTTGTAAAATACGAAGGTTGATCCAAGTCAGCTTCTTCCTCTTTGCTCCACTTCCAAAGTCTCCAGGATAGTTCCTCCTTCACCTGTTAATAAACACTCTTCCAGATACAAAGCAATTCATATATATATATGCAGGTTAGGAAAATCATATATTATAATGAAATGTAAACATTTACCAATCCACAAGATATGAAGCACATATGGAAGAAGTAATATCTTTATTAACAATAATAGAAGAGAGTTTAGGTTACAACCCAATGTCTGAACAAGGACTCCTCTATCACCAAGGAATCTGAGTTTCTCTGCTCCAAAGATTTCTGTAGACAATCCACCAGCATAACTTTGCTCTCCAAGTATGTATATCCAACCCCCTCCCCAAGGCCTCTATTTATATGGATGAAATGAGGCAGTTCTCGAAGGTTAGGGAGGTTATAGCAGTTAGGAAGATTAAGTTAAATGAATGAACTAATCTTCCATTATCGAGTGTTTTTTAATATTAATTTTGAGGAAACCATGCGCGGGTCTGTAGTAGAGCAACCCACGTATGATACGCGACTCTATACAAGTGCAACCCGCGTATACATGTATGCGCGACCTACTGAACATGATACTCGCGTATGATGCGCGAGATGTCAATAGATATAGTCGCGTATGCTACTCAAAATCTCAAAATGGCAAAGTCATTAGCTGGGCATATAGGCAATGTATTTCATCATCAACCAAGGTATAATGAAACTAGGCAAACCTCAATCCATAAGTGTCCTTTTGTGTGCCGACCTGAGGGATGTCAGCACTCGGATGGAGAGGTGCCAATCAGGTGTATAACAGATGCCCCCTAATGTGTGAGGTCAGAGGGGAACGATGGCCGAAATACATTATAATACTAACTCAGGAGAAACTCAGAAATCCAGTGGAGCAGAAGGAGTACCTAAAACAAATACATAGTAATGTCATAAACAAAATTATATCTGAGGATGCTATGTTCAATTTACTAGAAAACTAGCTCCTTTACAATAATTGAGTACATCATATGATACGGGTAAAAACCACGTATTTACAAAGGTGGAGCAAAGCCACAATACAATAATGATGAGTCTTCAAAGATCTGGAAGCCGGATATAGAGATGGAACATAGTCTTGCACAACTTAGTTCATGAGTGGAGAACTAAGGTCTTCATAAAATATCCCAAAGAACCAGTACAATCCAAGCCATGTGAATAAGGGTAAGCTAAAGTCGAACATGGAAAGGATTCAACAGTTTGTCAACCAATAGATGATAATTGACAACTGAAGCAATGGAGTTCACCAATGATGAAAGTGAATCCAAAGGTACCATCGTCAAAACTCTAGGTCATCGTCATCAGGAGATACTGAAGCAGAACCATACTGTGATAGGGAAGGCAATAGATCCTCCAACGGATCACAATAGTGACTAGGAACTGGGCAAAAGAAGGTAGACACAAGTAAATGGATAACAGATATAATAGTAATAGGATCAGGTGATAGATCAGCACTAGGTATAATCCTTGAACAGTGAGCACGACACAGAGATGACCCAAGGAAGCATACAATGGATAGATAGAACAACTAGAATTATCTGTCATGTAGGAGACATGATCATATTCCCCAGGTATAATGGACAAGAGGAGGAGTCAAGACTCAAAGTGATAGCTGAACACAAGTGTATACTGAAACATGGATATTGGAAGGCAAAAAGTGCAATGTTCAAGGATGACATGCTGCCATTACTGAAAACAAGAGAAAACTTCTTCCTTACCTTCCCTGTTAAGTTTTAACGAGTCCAGGAAAGCCAACTCGGTTCCCTCTTCATTTTTTAACAAGCTTGAAGAGATGGGAAAATAATGCTTGATACACTGATCCATGGATTTAACGAGCCCGAACTAGTACATGCTCGATTGGTGCTTTCATATATAGAGAGTCTGAAAACACCAAAGAAGACTCCAGGGGGGTCCTTTTTCGTCCAATTTAGTCTCTTAAGGCCGAAAAAGTATAAAACAAACCTCAAAAGAACTCTCTTAACTTCCGAAGAAGAAAAGGTGAACCTTTTTCGTACTTAGTCGGGGAGGTCCGAAAAAGGTTAAATTACCACCTACCCAACGCTCCTTCCATAACAGCATAAAATAGCTTGAGTTTTACGAGTGTGAAGGAAAGCAAGATCACTCAGAAAGATCCATTTGGTTACGAGAAATGGGGCTTACAACAATAAACTCATTGCTTTGTTCTTAAGTGTTTAACAAACATGACAAAGACACAAAGTACACTCAGAATCTTTTTCATGTTTGGGTCCAGAGCACGAAAAAGAAAAAGTAAGCTCAAACTGGGTGTTCCTTTTCCGTAAATTTAGTTCCTCAGGTCCGGAAAAGTGATAAACCTATACCTGAGAATACTCTTCTCAATTCCGAAGAAAAGAGAGTGATCCTTTCTCATATTATTCCGCATGGTCCGAGAAAGAGATAACCTACCACCAATGCGGATGCCCATTCACATATTCTTAATGAGCCTAAACGGACAAGTTTACTCGGCAGTCAAGTCTATTTTGAAGGAGTCAGACCTAGGCCTAAAGAAACTCCATAGGGCGGGGAGTCCTATAAAGGGATAGCTTGTAAAGAGAGATTCAGAAGAAGCTCTATTTGGCGTGAAAAATAGCTATGAGGAAACCCCTGGACCTGAAACAGTGACAGAATGAGTACCAAAGGATGGCAAAGGCATATAAGGATGATACTCATGAAATAGGGATCCTAGCCACGGAAGAACAATGGTAGAGACAAGGGACTAATGGCTTAAAATACCATAGTCTGTGGCAAAATGTTGCATACTAAGGTTAATGTGGATTGATAAGTTGCCAACATGTGTTGGGAAGAGCAAAAACCACCCTATAGAAGCATCAACACTTTGAAATAGTTAGTAAACCTGTTCCAAGGCACAAAAAGGGATGGTATTAATCAATTGACGTTTCAAACTATAGAAAAAACCCACTTTACGAAATAATTTTTCTATAAATAGTTTGAAAAACAAAACATTTCTCACCATTTCACTTTTTGAACCAAAAAGGAAAGTTTTACCCTCTAACTTTGAGTGCTCGTTGTGGACAATTGGACCGGTGGAATTCAGATCCGTCAGTGTCAGGTAAATCTACACCCTGTGCTCTTTAATTTCATCCAAACAAATTTTAGAATTAATGGTCAATTCAATTTAATTCATCAATATAAAAAATGGTAAAATGTATGCGCGGGTTGCTGCATAGGAAAGCCGCGCATACGCGTTTGATGCGCGAGTTGCTGCATAGGCAAGCCGCGCATGGTTCGCGAGCTGTCCCAATGGACAGTCGCGCATACTGCGCCATAGCTAAAAGCTTTAAAAATATGTTAAATTTTTAAATTTTTATGATGAATTACTGAATCACACTATGTGTTTTTTGTCAGGAAAATATGGTGCTGGAGTGGAGGGAGAGGGAACATGAGATGATGGACCAAGCAGCTCTCCAAAGCCCGCCTACTATCCAAGCATTGTGGAATAGTGGGCTATTAAAGTTTTTCTACACATCACCCATGCGGGACAATGTCCGCATATTAGAGTTCTTGGTCAGTTATTGGGACCATGACCTGGGGATGTTCGACATCCAAGGTGAGACTTTGGAGCTTACCGCAGAGGACATCTATTTTATTACCGGATTATCACATCGGGGAGCACCGGTGAACCTGGAGGGCACTGGCAGGGGTGGTGACCCCTTGAGTGTCCAGAACTATGTTGACATATTCTACAGGCCAGGTACTCAAAATAAGGGTAGTAGTGTTCTCATCGCAGACATACAGGACTTTACACTGCAGGTATTGGCCAGTACCATTGTTAGACTTTCAGGGTCAGCAGGACTACATCATGCCACCAAGACTCAGATGAGAGTGGCGGTGGACTGCTTTAGAGGCACACTCTTTGATTGGTGCACAGGGATTTCCCCCATCATGAGGAGGCAATTGTCCGATTGTAGGAGGGGGAGACGGAATAACTTTAGCTATGCTAGTATATTAGTTGCGTTCTTCTTTGAGAGAGTGCCAGCTATGAGCCCTGCGATACCCTTACAGGTCCATCATCCACGGCAGCTGAGGCTGAGCCAGTGGGGAGATATCTTCCTCCGTCAAGGAGGAGGAGATGTAGTACAGAGTATGTATGACGACGATTTTTATACATGGTGGGAACGGCAGGTGCCAGCATTTGAGCAGTTCCCATATGCCGGATTAGATTTCCGAGGTGATCCAGACCTAGTCCTCCCTCCAGGAGGAGCATGGGGAGAGATGGGTAAGTCATTTTTTATTTTTTATCATTATCAAATTTTTATGGATTTTCAAATGATAGGATATATACATATGCATAAGTCTAACCCTACTCATGTGTCAAAATGCAGATATTGGACCAGTCCGCCCTGTAGGGCACCCATGTACCTTCGTATGTCCTATAGCAGGAGGAGATCCTGGGCTGATCCAGGTACTCGAGGCGAAGCTGACTAGGCTTACCGAACAGGTACCCACTATACGGATAGAGAATCTCCCTGTAGCTATGCAGGAGTCAGTAATTGGGGTTCCACCGGTCTGTCTACGTCTTTTCAGACAGGTAGCCAGAGCAGTATGTGTATATAGGGATGCGGTGGAGGCTGCCGAAGCCGAGGAGGCTGAGGAAGCCAGGGGGAACAGAGATCACGGGGACCAACCAGGTCCCAGTGGCCATGGCGGACAGTCTTAGTGCTAGGCATTTTGATGGATGTTGATCCACTTTTTGTATATTTTGTA